>JACDOX010000138.1:1580897-1604620 GCA_014549065.1 Cardinalis cardinalis
TATATATTCTGTACTGTGTTATACATTACCCTCACACTCAGCAGAATCAAATTCAACCTTTAATCTCCCATCCCCACGGGGCAGGCGAGAGCCCCTCCCGTGCCTGGCCCAGCGGGAGCGGCGGTGGGAGCGGGCACCGGGGCCGTGTGACAGCTCTCTTGTCACCTGTCGCACGGCTCGGGAGCGGCACGGAACGGGAMTTGCCTCCTGCAGAGGGAAGGCAGGGCCCTGCCGCGGCTGGGGAATAGCAATGGGCCGCTCWGTCCGCGGGAGAGGCCCCTCCTGGAGGAGCCAAGGGGAAGGGCTGGAGGGAGAGATAAAAGGATGAGCGGGGATGTGGCAGCGGGGGAAGTTTGGGAGGGGTGGAGGGGGAATCCATTCGGATATCTCAGCCACGGAGATGCCCGCGGGAAAGAAATTATCCAGAGATTTGATCACAGGAATGAGGGCTGTGAGGGACCACGCTGAGGTTCACCCTCTGCCCTCAGCAGGCCCGTGATGATGATGATGATGATGATGATGATGATGATGATATCCTGCTGCTGGGTTTTGGAGTTGGGGCTCCCCCGGTTCTCCTTGCAGCCTCCTGCTCCACAAGCACCTCCTGGGGATGAGCCACGTTTCACCAGTGTCCAAGAAACACATCTTGGAGTGGTGCTGGCTTCCCTACAGTCCATGGATGCCGCTCCTGGAACCACAGCAAGATCCTTCACCTCCCACCTGGTTTCCATCCAGGTGCCCACAAGTCTGGCAGATGCCACCTCTTGGGGATGGACATTCCCTTCCAGAGCAACCACAGCATTTGGGAGCAGCCTTGAAGCTCCCAGGAAAGGGGCTGAAGAGGTGGCACATGGCACAACCTGTGGCAAGAGCCTGGAGCTCTTAGAAACTCCCAAATATCCCTGAGTTTCTTTTTAAAACAAGTTACAGCTCGCCCGCCCACTGCAGACAGCAGTGGCTGGTGGGTACAGAGMGAACAGAATAACTCTTCCCCTCTGGGAGAGGAGGAAGAAGGTTTAGAAAAGTAATAATCTGGGAAAGCCTATGCTTAAAAAAAGGCAAAGAAAATAAAGAATGGCACATTATCCAAACAAAATCGGAGGGTTTTTTGAAGAGGGGCAGGGGTAAATCAATCCTTTTTTAATAAAACCCTGAGCTTTTAATAAAGTGTTCACACTGATGGGCTGGAAATATTGTAAGAAAGAATTAACTCGGAGCTATTGAGACTCTAGGGCAAAACCAGCACTGATTCTACATTATTTCTTCAACTCAAGGAGTTTCTGAGGAGGAGGGGGATGGTGCTGAAGAATTAAAACTGTTTTAATGATGTTTGACATGTTATCTGTACCATTGTACTGAGAGGGAATACAAGTAGTGCTGGTCTTGGGGCCGTGTGCCAGTGGGGTTTATCCTCACTCTTGGCCTCACGTGGCTCCCTGTGGGATGAAGCACACGTTGACAGCCCTCAGCTTGTCTCCTGGAGAGTGGAATCCTCCTCCTGCACCCACAAAGGGAAGCTGCAGCACTGCCTGAGGTGCAGAAGCTCGGGCAGAACTGGGGTGCAGAAAAGCAGGGGCTYGTCAGAACCACAGCAGCTCTGCAAGGGAAATGGCCCCTCTCCTCCAGCCCATACCAGCCTGTCTGGAGGACACAGAATCACAGAGTAATTTAGGTTGGAAAAGCCTTCTGAGGTCATCCAGTCCAGCCATTCCTCCAGCCCCTACCAGCCTGTCTGGAGAACATGGAATAATTTAGGTTGGAAAAGCCTTCTGAGATCATCCAGTCCAGCCATTCCTCCAGCCCCTACCAGCCTGTCTGGAGGACATGGAGTCCCAGAACTATTCAGGTTGGAAAAGCCTTCTAAGATCATCCAGTCCAGCCATTCCCCCAGTACTGCCAAGGCCACCAACTCGTGTCCCCAAGTGCCACATCCACTCTTTTAAATCCCTGCAGGGATGGTGATTCCACTACTACCCTGGCAGCCTGTGGCAATGCTTGCACAACCCTTCCTCTCCAGGACATTCAACACCAACCACACCACCCAGCCTCCAGCTGCTGCCAGGACAGACACCCAAAACCCCTCTTGAGGATACAAAACACGCCTCAGAGCTTTGCCACAGCTGCAGGCACACTTGGGTGCCCTGGGAGAGATGCCTGAGCCACGCTGGGATGATAAACAACATCAAGAAAGAAGATACAACACCTCCAGGGACAGCAGAGTCCCTCCCTGCTGCGTCCTCTTCCTCTGCCCGATAAGAAATTGCTTTCTTCTCAGTGTCACAATAAGCACCTGCCCAAAATGCTTCTCAATTATGCTCCCAGATCCTGGCCTGGGAGAAATAAGAACTACAACTGCACTCCTCTCCCTTCTCAGGCCCCTCCACCCCTTTTTCTTCTTCTTCTCTTACAGGATTAGGGACTTGAAAGGCGAAGCGCAGCCCAGCGTTGCAGCAGCAGGAGGAGGGGGRTGAGGGCTTCAGAAAGCTGCCACGGCAAAAAAAATCCCATTTCTCACTTCTTAATTCCAGTCAATTCCAGTCAAAGGGCTGATAGAGATCTGTTTGTGGTAATTTGCTGCAGTTTATCCACTCTTTTCACCTTCTATCGGCTCTCCACTGACGGGCTGGCTGACATGCTGTTACTCGAGTGAGGAAATTAAAATTTGATGCAATAATCCCAAATAAGAAGGATTTTATTAGGTAATGTATACACTTTAGATGAGGTATTCTTGCCTGATACATTGATAGGGGAGCACAGACATGCTGTGCACTACAGATAAAAAGAGGGAAGAGAGGCGGGGAGCAGCGGCTCCGTGGATTTAGGGCTGGGATGAGATGTCTGGAAAACATTTTGACCTGCTGAGTCACATGTCAGGGTAAACATCACCCAAAAATGCACCACAGCCTCTTGGTTTGACCTGCAAGCCTGGTTTTGGGTGGGAGCTGGTCAAGCCTAGACTCCCTACCCAAACTGGTGGTGATCATTTTGATAACCAAGACATTCACTCTACACCTGGCTCCACTCAGGGGGTAGGGCAGAGCTGATGAGAAGATTTACACTGGTAGACAAAAAAGTCACGTAATTAATGGCTGCACTTGATGAACTTTGAAGTCTTTTCCAACCAAATGACTCTGTGTTAAACCCCAGGCTTGCCAAAGCAAATCACTCCCTTGTTTCAGCAGTGGAATTTCTCCCAGGAAGGCTGGGAATTTGGGTCCAAACCAGAGGGTGACACCACTCAAAGCAGTCCCCACCTCCAGCAATCTTCCTCTTCACCGTGCCTCTGGTGTGCACCTATCCATCCCAGATACCTCAGTGCCTTTGGAGATGTTGCACGTGGCCGAGAGAAATTAAAATCTTTAAACCTGGTGGGAATTCCTTCCTCCTTTTCCTGTGTCACGTTGCACAGTGGCAATTTGCTTCTTCCCTGACTGCAAACAGTGAGTGTTCCAGGAATAACTGTGGTGCATGCTGGTGTATTGACACAAAGGGATCCTTCAGCCTTAATATATATGATTATTTGGAAGACATTCCCTTTCCTGGATACCAGATCACTCCATGGAGGTGATGCAGTCTATGATTTTTAATACTTAYGGCACTTTCATTCCTCTAATTTCATTTAAAGCTTTTTTTCCTCCTAGTTAAGTGTGATCTAATTTGTGGGGTTTTATTTCCCTGCAGCTCACTCTGTCCATCCCAGAGATACTCCTTAATACCAACAGAACTTTTACTTTGTGAATAATTCATGAATAAGCTGGTTTTTTGGTCACATCTGGGCCAGCAGACAGGTAATGTGCTGTGTCACCACGGGATTTGGGACAGTACCACTCAGCCCTATTGATCCAGCACTCTCCAAGCCCACTTTTGCCCCAAAGTGAATAAAAAGGCATAAATTGAAGCACACTGGAGTTCTCTCTCCCTCTGAACAGAGCCACCAGGCATTTGGGATCCAGAGCACCATACAAGTTATGGGGTGCACATGTGGTGTAATTTTAAGGCAGGTTTTCCCTTCCACACACACCAAAATGCTTCCCTGTGGACAAAGTGATGGGATGCACAGCTGGGGATGCTCTGGAGAAGGGCTGGTGCTTGGATTAAAGCCCTTGGTGGGTCTCCAAAATGGTCTCCATTCCCTGGGTGGATTGCAAGGGCTCTACTGCATTTCAGAGTGTACTTTTAATCCCCGACTGGAAAGTACCAAAAATAAAAGAGACAAATTTCTCATTGAAAGTCCCAGATGAGATTCCCTCTAGAAACAGCTCCCAAAGCCCAAGCTGCCCTCCACGCTCCCTGACATCTGTGGGGGAAAATAAACAACCTCATCCCTGCTGTATTCAGGGACTGGGAGACGTTTTTCCACAAACAGCGAGTTTGCTGACAAACTGAGTTTCAGAAGAACTAAAATGATTGGACCAATTTGGCAAAACCTGGGGGAAAAGACTCAAAGTGCTGAAATGGCTGATGATTCTGGCATTTTCAAAACTGCCTCATTTCAGGAACGTTTAGATTTTTCCTTCAAGTCCTCTATTGGAAATGGCATGCAGATAGACCGTGGGGAGGAGACGGGGCGACTGTCTGCTCCCAACAACACAAAGCCTCTGCAGAATTTAAGAAAAAACCCTCAAGAAAAGAATTTATTTGGGGTCCAGACTTCCTGAACCCCTGTGCTTAGGCTGGCTGTTTTAAAAAGGGGCTGAATGTTTTGGATCTGGCTGGAATTGTGCTTTTTTAAAAGGAAACCCCACGGAGCACTGCCCTTACCGGAGGCGAGTTCTCGTAGATGTTGGTGCTGTAGGGCAGGTTGATGAAGATGGGGTCCATGTCCTGCACGTCTGTGATGATGACTGCCAGGTTGGCCAGAGTAGACAGAGGYTTGTTTTTGTCTTGGTCCTTGAAAAAAAGAAGGGGCAGGGAGGGGAGAGAAAGGCTTTTGATCAGAAAAACAGAATTATTCAGCAGCATTAAGTCTCTCGTGGTTGTAGCTGGGACAGGATTTCTGAATAGTGGAGGTAATCATCTCTTTTTCAAGCTACCTGCTGGAATTATTGTCCACTGCACCACCCTCTAAGCTGAAATACAATATGCATTTCATTGCAGCATCAGCCCTTTCAAATGAAGCAAACACCAATTTAGTTTTCATCACATTTTGAGTGAAAATGCAGCAATGCTGTTCAACATCTACTTCAAAATGTAAATTCCTTCCTAATGCAGACACAGCCTAAAGTGCCTCAGCATGGTCAGACCCAGGGGTGGGTGCCAGCAGCCTCTCTCATACCCACAGTGCTGATGCCTTTACACAGCTGAAGAGGAGGCTCTGGGAGACCTCAGAGCCCCTTCCAGTGCCTAAAGGGGCTCCAAGAGAGCTGGAGAGGGACTTGGGACAAGGGCATGGAGTGACAGGACCAGGGAAAATGGCACCAGGGAAAATGGCTTTACACAGAAAGAAGGCAGGGTTAGGTCATGTATTAGGAAGAAATTCCAGGCTGACAGGGTGGTGAGATTGCCCAGAGCAGCTGTGGCTGCCCCTGGATCCCTGGAAGTGYCCAAGGCCAGGCTGGATGGGGCTTGGAACACCCTGGGGTAGTGGAAGGTGTCCCTGCCCATGGCAGGGGTTTGGACTAAATGGTCTTTAAATGCTCCTTCCCACCTGAACTATTCCAYGATTCCATGATCAGCTCCTTTTCACTCCCTCACACTCCACCAGGACAGAGCCTCGGGCTCTTTTCCAAGCATGACCCTCCTCCAGCAGGCACTGCCACCAGCTTCTCCTGCTTTTCTTGCTGGAGCGTTGTCCCATGGGTGCTCAGAAGTGACCCCAAAGCCCCCAGCCCTTTGCTAAGGGCAGGAGCAAAGGGAGCACCCGGAGGGAAGGGAATCAGKGTCTCCTTTCCCCCAATCAGGCACTGTGCTGGGAGGTGACCATCAGAGGCTACCACACACTCCTCCAAAGCAGCTCTGAGCWGGGGCAAAGACTGATTGCCGGAAGATTAATGTTAATTTAAACTCTATTCAACAACTCAGCTTGTACACTATCCTCTTAACCTGCAGGGCTCAGTGTCTGTGGCCTGGGTGGATGCTTATTCTGACTCTGCTGCTAGTGCCATCAGGTTCAAGTCCTTTGTTTCTTCAGATAATGTTCCTTCCCCTCCCCTTCACCTCTTAAATTTTGTTTCAGGCATCACAGAAAGCAGTGAAAAAACAAGCATGCTTCCAATTTCCTCACTGGACTGTCTCTCCTGCTGTCCTTATCAGTCTCTTTCTGTGCTTGCTGCCTTCATCCCTGGGATGGAACAACTCCTGCCCTGCACCCATGCTCCTCAGCAATCCCTGCACCCACCCTGARGTCACCATCACCCCATTTCCCACTCTGGACCATGCAAGCTGTTCWTCAGGCAGACAAAAATCTGCGTTTGCTCTTCCAGCTCCTGCTACACTGGTGCAACTCTCACATTTCTTTCCCAGCACACCCTTGCCCTGGGGTTTCTCATCACTCTTCTTCTRGGAATCACTAGCACTGACCAAGGCAAGGGGATATTCCCACAGCTGCCACCCAGCCTAATCCAGAGATGGCATTTAAGTCCTTGGATTCCCTAAGCTGGAAAGCACAGGATGCCAGGAGTGCATTGAGCAAGTAACAGGTTGCCCAGAAAAGCTTCCAGGACTGCTTCCAGCAGCTTCCAGGGCTATTTCATCCCTGCAAGTGTTCAAGGCCAGGCTGGACAGGGCTTGAAGCAGCCTGAGATAGTGGAAAGGGTCCCTGCCCATAGCAGGGGGTTGGGATGAGCTGGGCTTTACAACTCCTTCCAACTCAAACCATTGTGGGATTCCATGAAGTACCAGATGCGTCCCCATTTTATCTTTGCTGGGATACAGGGCCAGGCAGAGCTGGATGGGCCAAGCTGACACCATTGCATCTCTAAGGAAATCAGAATCCAGCAAGAAAGTTACATTTCCATCAGAGACTGTGTTTGGCCCCACATTTTCCATTTTCTGCCAGCAACAGACAAGGAAGCCAAAACCAGAGAGACCCTCTTTGCCCTGGAGTATTTAAATGAAATGAGGTATGTTTCAAAATAAGAAAACAAAAAAAAACAAACAGCAACCCCCAAATTTCTGGAACAAATTCCACAGCCTGGAACATGCAGGGCTTGGGCTGAAAGGCTGTGATGTTTGCCCTGCAGTGTATGAGTGTCCAGGCCCGCTGCTGTGAAGAGAGAAGCACAGCCCTCYGTGTCCTCCTGACATTTGTAGCTCTGCATCAAGACAATGATCTTGATTAAATCACATGCTTCAAGAGCTCTAGCCAGCTGCCTGGAGGGGGCAGAGAGGGTTTTCCCCCCCTCTCCTGAGCATGGGGTTGGGCAGATGTATTGTAGGGCTGAATCTCACCTTCCTGTGTTGCGTGCGAGGTGGGGAAGGAGCCAGCACCCAGAGCTCCAGCCYGTGTGCTCCTTGACATTCTCCAGCTGCCTCCAGACTGAGCATCAGGGATTGAACTCCCACTCACATGGGGCATGAATTTACCCTTTCCCATCCCAAGGGTCCCCCCTCAGTGTGATGGCATTGACTGTAATTAAGACCGTGACTTCTCCTCTGCCCACCAGAATTTTAACYCTTGATGTCTGAACTTAATACTGGTGAACCCACTAGTAACAAACCACAGTGTACAAGGAATGAGTCTGGAGGATACCAAAGATATTTTTCACTCAGAGGGTGGTGAGACACTGGCACAGCTTGCCCAGGGAAGTTGTGGATATAGTTCCATCCCTGGAAGTGTTTCAGGCCTGGCTGGARGGGGCTTGCAGCAACCTGGTTTAGCAGAAGGTGTCCCTGCCCATGGCAGGGGGTTGGAATGGGATGGTCTTTAAGGTGCCTGACCCAAACCATTCTATGATTCTGTGAATGTACAGGTCTGTGTGCCCTATACTGGCTTTCATCACCCARGAGCTGCTTCCCTTCCTGCAGAAGCCCCTGACATGTGTGAGATGCTGTYGGAGGCACAGCCATTCCCCACAGCGACTTCAAACCACCCAGAGACTGCACTGCTGCAACGCCGTGCTAAGCAGAAAATACTGGATGTGCCCAAAAGCAGATTTGCCAGAGCAGGGCAATAATATAAACCCCAGACAACACCTGCGGCATTCACATTCTCTGAAAAAATTCCTTTGCCCAGGATTTTTCTCCAGGGAAGCTGAGAAGCCTCCGAGAAAAGGAAAACAATTCTTATCTCATTTGCTTCTCCTGTGTTSTGCTCATGTGGAATGTGTTTGGAGATTGTTTACCAAAGGTGATTKTTCCATTGGATCCTGGTGTGAATTATTTTGACTCATTGGCCAATCAGGGCCAAGCTGTGTTGGGGCTCTGGAAAGAGTCARGAGTTTTCATTATTATCTTTGTAGCATTCAGTAAGTATCCTTTCTGTATTCTTTAGTATAGTATTCTTTACTATAATATAGTATTATAAAGTAATAAATTACCCTTTTGAGAACATGGAGTCAGATGTATCATTCCTGCCTTTGTCGAGGCATTCCCAGCACATACAACAAACACCTCCAGGCATTCCCAGCACATACAACAAACACCTCCAGGCATTCCCAGCAAATACAATAAACCCCTCCAGGCCTGCAGCTGCCAGGGTCAGACTCACCGTGGCGTTGACCTGGAGCTGGTAGGCCTGAGTGACTTCGTAGTCCAGCTCCCGGATCACGGTCACGATGCCGCGGCCGCTGTCGATGGCAAAGAAGCTGGAAGGGGGCTGGAAGGAGTAGAGCACGCTGCCTCCTGCCCCCTGGTCCGGGTCCGTGGCRTTCACGATGAAAATTGGAGTGCCCACGGGGGTGTTCTGGAGATAAAAAATAAATATCAGTAACACTGGAATTTTTTCCCTTTTCTTTAAACCTATTTAAACTTACTCTAAGCTAAATACCCAAAAGACCACCACCAACTCACACCTATAACCCACCAAACCAAATCTAAACCAGAACATTTCCAACACCAAAAAAATGAATGAAAAACTAATAAACTAAACTACAACCCCCCCAAAAAACTTTCACAAATTATCATCTCTTTTAAAACAGCTAAAAATTTTATTATTTAAGATTTTWAAAATATTATTATTTAATAAACAATTTTTTCCACTTTTCTCCAAAAAARTATTTTCTCCCAAAAAACCCCAAATTAAATCTACTTAAAAAAACCCTCCAATTAAATCAACTTTCCTAAAAAAAAAACCCTTTAAAAATTCTCTCCAAAATTTACCCTAAACYAAAACAAATACATMTAGTGGCGCCCAACGTGCGGCCCAATCCCACAACCCTGAGATTAAGAGTCTCATGCTCTACTGACTGAGCTAGCTGGGCAATTTCACAGCAGCAATTCCCTTGTCAGTAACACTGTAATGTGGCTCCAGGGTTTTTGGGGTCTCCCCAAAAACAGCTGCCATGGGYGTCCCAGACAGCAAAGACCAGTTAAGCATGACCTGTCTGGGCCCCTCAGGCAGGCTCCAAGGCCACAGGCAATCTTAGCAAGCTCAGCTCTTAAGTGAGATCAGCTCTTTTGGGGCTCTAGAGCCCCAAAAGCCACCTCTAACCTGACACTCAGACCCTGGGGAGATGACTTCTCTTTTCCATGGAGGATGGTCTCAATTGGCTGCTGCATGCACTGGCCGACACTGGGGTACCAGCCTGAAAATTTGCAAACTTTGCTGGATTTCTCCAGAACTAATRCTGCCACCAAGGAGGACYCTGCAAGTCCTTAGAGCACYAAAGGCCACCTCTMATMTGATACCYAGACCCTGRGGAAATGACTTCTTTTTCCCCATGGAGAATGGGCTCCCTTTGCAGCCACTCGCAWACTTTGCTGGATTTCTCCAAAACTGAAGCTGCCAGCAACGGGCTGGGGTACCACCCTGAAAATACCCCAGGGATTCTCAGCTCATTCGTGATTTTGGCTCTTTGCTTGCTAAGTGCCTTTGGCARRTGCAGGGAGAGAGAGGAGAAGGCWGTGTGAGGTTCCACAGAGATGCCTTTATTGGTATCTTCTGCAAAGGGTCTCAGGGACTGCTGTTCCACCAAACTGGGCAGAAATAGGGGTTTTCATAGGTATATGGGTTTTAAAAAACAGTCCAATAGTAGGGTTGAGGCAAAAGTGACCTATGGTCTTACAGAGAGATAACAAGGGTCCAAAGGTGGAAGAGGAGCCTCTTTTGGTCCAGTCATCATGACAGGGCATTTCTTATCTTAGACAACTGGCCACCAGGGAGGCCTAGCAGGCCCTGTGCCTGCTACAACACTGTGCACTATTTCCACATCAAACACACACCAGCAATTTCCTTTTCCCACCAGGAGTGTTATCCAGAGACCCAGCAACTTCAGTCCTGTATTTCCAGGACATTTATAAGTTATATAGCTGTATTCTTTATTACAGTATTGCAGGGCCTATAATAGTTGTTACACACTTATAATAATAGTTATACAGCTCTGGTCAAGGTGGCACTCTATCACAAACCCTTATTTTCCCCAGACATCCCAACTTTCCAGAAAAATTGCTCTCTTTGCTGAAACTTGTTTTTTGCCCAAAGGCGCTTTTATTTTTGATGCTGACTCCCTCACTGTTTTCACCACAAAGTATTAAATATAGGAGAGCCTTTAAAAAAATAAGGGGAAAGTTAAAAAAAAAAAAAGCATTAAATGCAACACAGAACTTCACATAAAAGTCAGTTGTAGTTTCCACAGCAACTACAACCTGGCCCGATTAACGCAGGCATGAACAGTTCCATCGTCATAAATCTGGAACTAATCTACATGCATAAAATATGCAGCTGAGTGCACAAAATCAGCAATGGCAAGTGCAGTTTGGCACTTCTTATTGTTTAACTTCACAGCGGGGAGAACAATTATCCATTTTTGGTGGAACAGCTGCATGTTCCTATGCAAATCTTAAAATGCATATTCTTGTCTCTCCCTAAAGGCACGAGCACAGACTGCCAGCTAAAAGGCTCTGCTGGGGCTCCAGGTACACATCACGACACCTTGGGCACGTCCCCCTGCCTGTGACACCATCAAAAGGCTTGACAAGGAGCTAAACTCAAAAGGGGACACAGCAAAGGTCACAAGTGAGACCTGGCAGTGGCTGGTTATGGCCAGCTGGGATAATAAGGATTATTCCTGAAAAGCTCTTCCCAAGTCTCTGTGTTTTATTGTTAACTCCTTTCCTATTGAGTTATTCCCCCTCAGCTTACAGAGAAGTATCCTGAAGTGCTGAGAGGATGGAAAGGAGGCTTGAGGAGAGGCAGAGTTTAAAAGATGGGGCACTGCTTCCAAGAAAATCCTTGGCCAAAGCTGCGAAACAAACGGAGCCATTTTCAGGTTTTTTTGGGAACCACAGGGCTTGCAGTAAGCCAGAAGCTGTCCCACTCAACACTTCTRCTAGAAAATATTGGAAAACAGGGCTTCACACTCAGGAATTTTATTTAACCAGCTTAATACTGGGTGCAAAGAAGCAGAGAATCCAAATTTTCCCAGTTAAGGCTCAGGCCAGCAGAAATTTGCCCCCAAGGCAGGTGGCAGGATTTGGTACAACAGAGCAGGGAGCCYGGGGCACACTTTGCAGCTCCCACTGATGAATCCAAGCTCAGGACACTCATCCCATGCACACTCCTCATGCCCCTGCCCCTGTATCCAGGCACGTGGCATTGCAGGGATCCAGGCTCACCTCTGACTCCAGCAAGATTCCACTCGCCTTATGTCAGTGCCACTTCTGCCAAGGTGTGAGAGGTTGCAGCTACCACTTAGGTTTTCCATTTCCTTTCCTTTTTTTCCCTCCTCTAAATCAAGCTGCTCTAGAAAGCCTCRCAGGGCACGGCCTGAGGATTATTTTTCAAAGTGCCTTCAATTTTTTTGGTGATCAGCAGTCACAAAAGCATAAAAGATGTAGCTGGAAGGGACCTCAGAAGAGAAACCCATCCCCTGTGCTCCRCCTAAATCATTCCCATCCTGAAAGCCTCCCAGCAATGGAGACACCACATCCTCCCCAGCCCATCTGTCCTGGAATTCTGCTGCCCTTTGCCTTACAGCTGCTCATTTTCTGGAAGCTTAACCCAGCCCTGCCCTGYTGCYRTGTAAACCCTTGACTTTGYGCCTCACACTCAGCACCTTMATCCTGGCTTGRGCATTTAATCTGCTCAGGAACCAGGATTTTGTCAGCTGTGRGGGTTGCTGGGTGAAGAAGACCTTCATGGGTGGCTGTGGTGGATGTTTGCTTTCTGAGCACTCCTGAAACACCTTCCAGACAAGAGCAGAGCATCCCCCCAGCCTCTCTTTTGGCTCCCCCCAGCCATCACCACCAGGAGCAGCTCCACAGCATCCCACAGCCCTCCTATTGCTGCTTCCACCACCTCATTCCAGGTGCTCCAACAACTCAGCTTCCTTCCCAGAGCCACCAGCTTGGGTTCTCAGCACCTTCATCCTGGCTTGGACATTTAATCTGCTCAGGAACCAGGATTTTGTCAGCTGGGGGGGGGTGCTGGGTGAAGAAGCCCTTCATGGGTGGCTGTGGTGGGTGTTTGCTYCCTGAGCATCTTCTCAGACAAGAGCAGAGCATCTCCCCACCCTCTTYTTTGGTCTACCTTCCTCCCCCAAGCCATCACCACCAGGAGCAGCTCAGAGCATCGTCCCACAGCCCTTCTATTGCTGCYGTCATGTCACTGCTTCCACCACCTCACTCCAGGTGCTCCAACTCAGCTTCCTTCCCAGAGGGAAGGTACTCAGCTGGGGTACTCAGCACCTTCATCCTGGCTTGGGCATTTAATCTGCTCAGGAACCAGGATTTTGTCAGCTGTGGGGGTTGCTGGGTGAAGAAGCCCTTCATGGGTGGCTGTGGTGGCTGTTTGCTTTCTGAGCACTCCTAAAACACCTTCCAGATAAGAGCAGAGCATCTCCCCAGCCTCTCCTTTGGGTCCCCCAGCCATCACCACCAGGAGCAGCTCCAGAGCATCCCACAGCCCTTCTATTGCTTTTTCCACCACCTCATTCCACTTGCTCCAGCAACTCAACTTCCTTCCCAGAGCCACCAGCTTGGGTTCTCAGCACCTTCATCCTGGCTTGGACCTTTAATCTGCTCAGGAAGCAGAATTTTGTCAGCTGAGGGGGACAAAGAAGCCCTTCATGGGTGGCTGTGGTGGGTGTTTGCTTTCTGAGCATCTTCTCAGACAAGAGCAGAGCATCTCCCCAGCTTCTTTTTCAGGCTACCTGCCTCCCTCAAGCCATCACCACCAGGAGCAGCTCCAGAGCATCCCACAGCCCTCCTATTGCTGCTTCCACCACCTCATTTCAGGTGCTCCAACAACTCAGCTTCCTTCCCAGAGCCACCAGCTTGGGGCACCAATGTCACAACWCACAGCACCACAAATTAACCACTCACAGGGAGAGGCAGAGCAAGGGTTGCACTGAAGKGTCTGGGCTATATTGCCCTGGGAATAATAATATTCATAAGGATAAAGCTGGCCTTGATGAATATGTTTCCTCTCCTTTTTCAGTGCCCCTAGCCACTGCTTTTAACATGCAAATCCTCTCTGGTCACCCGTGRTTACGGGGCTGCTCTGGGCTGGCTGGGAGAGAGGAGAGCTTGATTCCCCCTGCATTGTACTCCACACAATAGCCCCAAAGCAGCCTTTGAAGGGACTTCATCTCCTCGTCCTTGCAAAGGAGAAGCTGCCTGGAGGGGACACAGAGGTCACCAGCTTTGGTGCTGTCAGCTGCAGGCCCTGCAGACACTGCAGGGTGACTTCCATGGCTTCATCCTTGTTTTACAGCTTCTCCCTTCCTTGRCCAGGATAGCAGGGGCTGTACAAGCAGGGGATGAGCTCTGGACAAAGATCTGGCCCTGGGAATCAGTCATGGACATCAACACCAAAGCATCTGRGGGGCTGAGAGGGACCCCAGGGCCGGATCATGAGCAAAGCACAGCCCCAATGAATTCAGGAGGGGAGCAAAGGGCTTCCAGGCAATAGGAGGAGTGTTACAGGATGCAGAGAGGGAAATCACTGATTCTGCCCAAAATGCACAGCTCAGTGAGAATATTTCACTACCAAACACATGCCCTTATTCCCAACAGCACACAGGGGAGAGAATACAGACCCATAAGGAGTGCTCTGGGTAATGCATCTTTTTTTCCACAGCTCAAGTTCAAGCAAAAAACTAAATAATAAAATTCCCCCAAACCAGCAAAACCAGCTGTAGGGTGCAGACATCCCATGTCAACAGTCCTGCAGGGTAAAAAGGTCTCATCAATGCTCATGCCCAGGCAGGCAGTCAGGACACTGAGGAATTTCAGGCCATCTGCCTTAAAAAGCATAAAAAGTATGTCTTTAAAATCCTCTTGCCATTTCTGGGTCAAACAGGCTCCAGATATTCCTCAGCAGGAAGCTGGCATCTTTATTTCTCAGAAGCTGTGGCCCATCATCTAAACAATGAAGCAAAACATCTGGATAAACAGAAGAGCCTGGGGCTTATGTTTGATGGTAAATACCGAGCAGAGGACACCAGCCAGGGAGATGCCTTTGGAAAGCCCTGTGCTGGACCCTGTTCCTGCTTTTTCAGCATTTATAGGGCTCTTCTGCATATCCTTCATGGTTTTTCTTCATTAACAAAGACTAATTGTGGTTATGCTTATCTCACCAACAGGCAAAAATAACAAAATCTATCTTTTTTTTTTTTTTTTTTGTCCAGGCAGACAACAGCCTACAGGTGCTGGTGGCAAACAGGTGAGCTTTCTACACGAGTGGCCAAATTCTGTCATTTTTTAAAGCTTTCAGCTCTCTGCAGCAGCCTGCAATGGAGGCTTCATTCACTACAGAAAAAAAGAACTGGTGACAAAACTGTGTCATGTCATTAAATCTTTGTTACGACGCCAGCAGATGTGAGATTAAAAATAAACATGCAGACAGATGCAGCCTGTTGGGGGGGAGGAGGAGGGCAAACAGGAGTGGGACCTGCTCCTGACCTGTCTCCAGCACCCCCTCCTTCACCTGGCAGCTCAGCAGGAGCAGCTCCAGCACCCAGGACCCCCCAGAGCAGCTCCAGGAACTAAAGGGCTCTGGGGTGCTAAGTGGTGATGCCCTTTGTGCCTTCCTTATTTTGCCATAAATAAGAAAATTAAAAAAATATTGGAAGAAGTTTTGGGGGGGTCCAATAAGAAATACTGAACAGTAATGCAAGAGCTCCTTAATCATAACTGCTCTGGATCCCCAGCAGCAAGGACAGGTCTGTGTTAAAATAAGGAACTAAACCCTAAAATCCCTGTTCAAACATGGAAGCATTGCTGCACAGGGGGGAGGTAGAGAAGAGACCAAGACCTTGCCTCTCTCTGAGCAGTGCAGAGGTGAGAAACCACAAATAATCACAGGATCACAGAATGAGTCTGACCACAGCGTTCTGCTCCCACCTCCCTGCTCTAGCAGGGACATCCCAGAGCACACAGCACAGGATTGTGCCCAGASGGCTCTGGGATATCCCCAGAGAGGGATGCTCCACACCCTCTCTGTTCCAGGGCTCAGTGGCTGCCCAGGACAGTTCTTCCCCATGTTCAGGTGCATGTTCCTGTGCATCAGTTTTTCCTGTTGCCTCTTGTCCCATTGCTGGGCCCTACAGCAATGTTGTGATGGCCCCAGTGAGGGGAGAGAATGGTGCATCTGACTCCATGGATATCAGAAGGCTAATTAATTACTTTATTAAACTATATTATTCTATACATCTAAAACTCAACCCTGCACACGCTGCACAGAATCTCGTGACTGTCACCCAACACACACACACACACTTGGCCCTGACATGCCAAGGAACCAAAAGACCATGACTTTGGCTACACAATTTCCACATTGTATTCTACTTTTGCACAAACACAGGCACAGCAAATGATAAGAATTGTGTTTTTTCTTTCTCTGAGGTTCAGAGAACGTGAAACCCAGATGTATTCTTGGGAAGGATTGTGCCTTGCTTTTCTCTGTGAAGAGAAWTGTGGGGCTACAGGGCCCCTCAGCTCTGCCAYCCTCCCAGGAAGTTGTGTTTCCACCCCAAAGCTGCCCAAGCACAGCCCAGCAGAACAAACAGCTGCCCTGGGCTGTCACCTCCCGTGTGACCCCAGCAGGAGTTACCAGACACAGATGTGCCCTGGTGACCCCCACAGCTGGGACACCACAGCCTTATGCAACATCCTCTGCAGAAGGGCAATTAAGGCTGAAGAACAGGTTACCAAAAAGGGATTTTTTAAAATATTTACACCTCACTCTCTGGCCACACCAGTAGTCTTTAATATCTTATTATGAACCCTATTATAACATGCATTATATTGTCACCCATATTATAATATGCATCAGTAATGAAATTTTGRGTAGATGCTGCTCCAGCCAATACAAGGTGAATGACAATCCAGAGRAGATGCTCTCTCTAGGGTCACAATGTGAGCAATCTGGGATAGAGGAGAGTGTCCTTACCCATAGCAGGGGTGGCCTTTAGGGTCCCTCCAACCCAAACTGTTCCATGATATGTCCAACCAGGCAGGTTTTATGGCCACAGCTGAACGTGAGGGACACCTGTAAAAAGTCAGGGCACCACCTCCTCTCGTYTGCCACAAATTGTTCCTCTCCACTTGTGCTAGGAGAGGTTTAGATGGAATAGCAGGAAAGTTATTYTCATGGAAAGGTGGTGTGGTTTGACACTTGCCAAACACCAGGCACCCATGAAAGCTGCTCACTCAGCCTCCCTTGCCACAGCTGGGCAGAGGAGAGAAAAAATTAAATAAAGGGTTTATGAGTTMAGGACTGGGAGAAAACACTCCAGGGGTAAAACAGGCTCAACTTAGAAGCAGAAAGTGAGTTTATTATTATGAAAATCAGAGGAGGATAATGAGAGTCCTTAGAAGTCCTTAGAAAACACCCTTTCTTTCCCCAACCCCTCCTTTCCTCCCACTGACAGCACAGGGAGCCAGGGTAAGAGGGTTTGGGTCAGTTCTTCTTCCAAAAACCAGGCCCTGCAAGCCCACCACAAAAGGTTTGTCCAGCACTGGCCCAGGCTGCCCGAGGAGGTGGTGGAGTCACAGCCCCTGGAGGGATTTAAAGGTGTGTGACAGTGGCACCTGGGGACACGGCTGTGTAACCTGGCAGTGCTGGGTTAGTGCCTCAAGCTGATGATCTTAGAGGTCCTTTCCAACTCAAGTGATCCTTGTGAAAAGGCTCTCCTTTTCCATAGGACAAACCAAAAAAAAGGCTGTTTGCAAAAAACCAGCTTTCCTCCTCTTTCCTGAGGCCCATGGCACCTGCTCCCCCAGCGTTAGGTCCCTCTGGAGCAGATTGCACGGTGCCTTGGAGAGTTTCCCACCACAGCAAAGCCATTTCATGGGCCGTGGACCACCAACACCCCAGACGTGGTTGGATCCATCAGTCTTGATCAACTGGCCTGACATCAGGAGCCCTGTGGGCACAGGGCTGAGAGGGGGAACATGGAGAGCTGACTTTTTTACAGCAGGGTCAGAGTGGGAGAGAAGCAAAGGTGGGAGACGAAGCAGAGGAGATCTGGGGGTTCATTCTCCAGACTCCCTTCAATGCATCCACTTTTCCAACACCCAGAATGAGCACTGCATGGCTTTGAGCTGCTGGCTGGGCTTCAACCACAACAACTTCTGACAAGAATGGGCACAGAAATGCCTCTTTTGGTGTATTTGGGGCTCATCCCACCACACCAGCTGCCCCTCTCCAGTGGCTGGCCATGTAGTTCAGGAAAGACATTGAGAYGCTGGAGCGTGTCCAGAGGGGGCAAYGAGGCTGGAGAGGGGATGGGAACCACTGAGRGAGCTGGGAGTGCTCAGCCTGGAGAAAAGGAGACTCAGGGGTGCCCTYATCACTCTCTACAGCTCTCTGAAAGGTGCCTGTGCTCAGGTGGGGCTGGGCTCTTTCTCCAGGCAGCACTGRCACAGTCTCAAGCTGCACCAATGGAAATATAGAGGATAAAGTTTTTCATGGAAAGAGTGATAAAGTACTGGAATGGTCTGCCTGGGGAGGTGGTGGAGTCACCACCCCTGGATGTGTTTAACAAAGCCTGGATGTGGCACTGGGTGCCAGGSTTTAGTTGAGGTGTCAGGGAACAGGTTGGACTYGATGATCTTGGAGGTCTCTTCCAACCCAGTGATTCTGTGATTCTGCAGAGGACCTCCATGTGACCTCCCAGGGCAAAGTCACCCGGCAGAGGCTGGTGGGGATGATTAGGATGCCGATGCATGCTGCAGCCATGCAAATAAATGTGGAGAAGCGGCAGCAATCTGGCCGAGCAGCTGGCGGAAGGTCGGTGAGATGAGGYGACACAAACGGGCCGGGGGCACACACGGGGGCTCCAGCAGCAGCCAGCTCTCATTCCTCCCTGGCACAGCCTCGCTGATGGGACTCAGGACATTGCTCTGGCTGCCCTGGGTGATTCCAGACCCTGGCAAGGGGCTCAGAGACCTTGGCACRGAGTCAAACACACCTGTGCCTTGGATTTTAGCCCATGGAAACAATGACCAACTTTGTGTGAGGAKTTACAAGCCACAAGGGTTTGAGTAGAGTGATAGTTCATTTGTCACAGCGTGAAAAGTAGAATTTTGGGGAGTTAGAATGGGGGTTCAAGAGGCAAGATGGAGGAATCTGAGCGTGTCCTGTCCTTCTTGTCCTCCATCTTCTGCTGGGATGGTGACACTGTTTGATTGGCTTAGGGTAGAGACAGACTGCCTAACATGGGTGATAGGTATTGGAAAATGATTGTAAATAAAGTACATGTAGTTTTTAGTATAAAARGCCAACAYYACCCCAAGGGCRGGSASTGTGCCACAATCTGMCCTGCTGGACAGATCTCAGCAGGTCAGAGAAAGAATGTGATTGATAAGAGAAAACAGACAACTTTGAAAAGCAGAATTGAGGAATCTCGGCTTCTTCTTTAGGTCRTGGGGCTGGGAAAAAAGACTCTTTAATACCTCGGGGGTCATCTCAACCCCAGAAACCCGAGATCTGGCCAGCCCCACTCCTGCTCCCCCTGCCCCCGCASCAAGGCGGGAGCTGACCGCTCCCACCAGGAGATGCTCGGCTGCTCCGCGCTCCTCTTACAGCTCAGGTCAACCTATTACTCCTAAATCATTCCCTGCTGCCGCTCCTGGCGGCGCTTTTCCCTCTCTGCCTGCCTCTCAGCGCAGTGGGGCGGATGGAAGGAGCTTTGGCTCGCTAAAAGCCGGCTCGCACATCCCTGCGCTCCTGGCAAAGGCGCGCCCGCCGATCCCGAATCCCTGCAGGCAGGAAAGAGGGCTCGGTGCCTCTTSCTGAAGGCAGGGGTGCTGTGCAACAGAGCTGACACGGATTCCAACTGTGCTCCTGATACACCTGGGACCCTGTCTCGCTCACCCTGGGCTGATTTAAGTCACCTATTCCTACCCAGGTGTGGCTTGCTGCAGGAAATAGCCGCAGAAGCAGAGCCACAGCCCCTCTGCCAGCCCCTGCAGAGAGGAAAAAGCCAGCCCTGTGTTTTGGGTTCTGTCCCCATGCTCCATCCCGGGTTGCCAGACTGGGTCCCTTGCTCATATGCCAGCTCAGAACGCTCACACGGATGTGCACAGACTCCCAATTCCTGTGCTCTTAATTGCACTTTTAATTACATTTATTAATTGCATTACTGCTCGTCCGAGCCAGGCAATTTCCAATTTCTAAGTTTGATTTTAAAACCTGATAATTTCCCTTTTTTACAAATTTTTTTTCCTCTTTGGTGGAAATCCACTCCACCTTTCAATCAGCCCTCATTAATATGTACCTCTTGTTGCTATCTCTATTAAGTGACCTCCCTCATTATCGGGTGACACTGGCAAACAGCCACCGCAGAGCTATAATTCAATTGAGGGGCTTTTGAAAACACCATAAACACAGCTGGAATGGATGGATGCTTTACAGGAGCTGGAGAGGAATTAGCTGCTGGATAACCACACTCGGAGCTGAGAGTGCTCGTTTATGGCAGCCACAGCCCAACCCAATGTAGARGGAAGGGACATCACAACCACCCAGCCACAGGGGAACTCGCCATGCTGGCAGGACAATGGCACCCAGAGGCACAGGACAAACAGAAGATGCTCTGGTATCCTGTGGGATAAACCTGATTGCTTTTTCCAGCCCAGAGATCCCCTGTTACCCACCAAATATATCCCTGCCCTTGCCAACATGGTGGCTGATCCATGGCACAGCACGCCCAGGAGCTGGGGGCTCCTGGTGGCACCAGTGACTTCTGCAGCACAGGTCTGGAGGGGAAAGACCAGGAGAGGGWTCATGGAATCCTAAAATGGTTTGGGGGCTGGGTAGGGAAGGACCTTAAAGATCACCCAGCTCCAACTCACAAAATCCAGCAGCTTCCCACTGCTGTGGGAGGGGGCAGAAGAAAAGGGCGGTGATGCAATCATCACTTCACTAACTCAGCATCCACAGCCAAATTTCATCACAAGAGCCACATTTCTCTGCCATTCTGCATCTACAGCCTTCAAGGAGCCGGGGCAAGGGCTGGGAGGCAGTCTGTGCTTCCCTCCTTGGCTGCTGGTAGGTCAGTCCCAGTTTTGGAGACAGCAGATGGGAAGCCAAGATGGTCTAACGAGACATTTGAAAGTCAGACACAAGCGCCAAGAATGCGAAAAGCTGTCAGTCAGAGAGCCCCCGGCTTCAGCAGCATCACATTTCTCCTGCTGGTGTGATTTTCCTGCTGGAAAAGGGCGTTTGGAGCAGTCTCCAAACTCTCTGCAAGGGCATCCACGGCAGATGGCCCGGCACCCCTTTGGCTCTCATCCTCCTGGAGATGGTGGGCATGGAGCAGGTGCATCCAGGTGGCCACAGTCAAGGTCTGCACTCCTGCAGTGGCTGCTTCTGGTTAGGGAAGCAAAGGCAGGGGGATTACAGAATCCAGGAGGATTTTCCACTGTCCCTCCCCTCAAGATCAAAGTTCAGTAGCAAAGTCAAACCACCAGAGTGATTTACCACTACTACCAACCAGCATTCAGTGTGGGGTGAGACAAGAAATCCTTTTTCCAATCCCAGCTTTAGGGCWATGCCATAAACCCAACAGATCCTGCTTTTTTTAATATCCYTTTTTTTTTTTTTTGCAGTTGCCTTTAACTTTCACTTTCTGGCACCCCATGGCTGCCCACTGGSTGATGCTCTGGATGGCAAATGACTTCCATTAAGGCAGAGCATTCAAACAATGCATTACAAATGAAACCCTAATGACAGGACACYGGCAGCACTGCTCCCACTTGATATTAATTGGGTGCCACTTCSTTTTAATGGTACATTAATTAATGCRGGATATCAACGGAAGTCCACGACACCCCCATTAATACAAATGAATTCATTATCATCGGTGTTACTGCAAGAAATGACAAATAAATCTGTAAAACAGTGGGACACTTCAAATAATAGCCACGAGTCATTAGGTATTGTCTTCATTTATACAACATACTGCAAATATATAGATGAAATCTACGGATGCTTATCTAGCCACATGTCCCTCTCCACGCCTCCTCAAGCTGTCCTGAGCCACCTTGGAGGGCCACCAAGCTGGCCAGGAAGAACTGGGACTTGCTTTGTCACTTCACTGCCTTCTTGCTATCTCCTCTTATCCCAGCACTTCTCACTAACCCCTTCTCTTGAATCTTCAAAAGACCCTCTGATGTAGCACATGTAATCCTGGAAAGAGGATCACCCTTCCTTGCTCCATCTCTTGCACTCCCATTTTAGCCAGGCCTGCTTTTCTACCTTATTTATTTATTTTACTGCTCATTTATCCGCTGTTCTGGTAGAGAAGCTAAAAGCACCTTTCCCAGCACAGAGCAGCCCACCTCTGACCAYGGGAGGAGCGAGTAACATGTCCTCAAAAAACAAATGAAAAAACCCCACAATTCCCTTTGAAATCTGGGATTTGTAAGTCCCAAAGATCCATCAAAAAGAAAACTCTGCAGCAGCCTGAGAGCAGGTACCCACCCTCAACACYAGTGAACACAAAATCCATACAGCTGTGCTGATTCAAAAAAATACTTCCCTGTCTTCCCCTGGATGGCTTCATTAGCAGAGGAGGGATCGATACAGGTTCAGCTGGGGTCTCCTCATCGGGCTGTGCTGTTCTGAGGCAGCAAACTCCAGCAGGAAGAGTTCCTGCCACTGCCAAGGCACAGGTACCACCCTCCCATGGGGGGTAACACCCCAATTCCCTGTGTCCCACTGCCCCTGGACAGAGACAGCCTGGGGCAGTGGGATGTGCAGGCGTGAAAAATGCATATTTTATGATTAAAATATTCAAATGAATATTATATGTGTTGTGTTAGAAAGTTGCGCTGTATTCATGCTCTTAAGTAGTGTGTAAAATACAGTTTTAGGTTATAACAAAATGTTAAAATAGAAACTGCTATGTAAGATAGTTTTTTTTAAAGAAAGGACTCACACCAGACAGCAGCCACAGGACACTTGAATCTTTCAGAGAAAGAGAATTTATTGCTCCATTATCAGAAGAAATTAACTTCTTCCCACCTTACTCAGCCCTGAAGACTCAGTCAGATTCAGAGGAAGAAGCTGACACTGCCCAGACAGAATCCTGTGTGTGAATGGAATTTATGCATCATGGATAAGGTGTATGAATATGCAACAGGTTATGGTTTTTAAGGGTTAATCCTCTGTTAACGTGGGGCCTTTTTGGGGCTTATTTTGCCCAGAAAGAGGTACCCTGACTGTCTGTAACTCTTTGTTTTTATTGGCTCATATTGTCCTAAATCCTAACTGTCCAAATTATTATTACTCTAATTATATTACTATTTTAATAACCATTTTATTACTATTAAACTTTTACAACTTTAAAAACAAGTGATTGGCATTTTTCACACAGGGAACAGCCTTTTAAAATACAATATGTGGAGGCTGACTTGGCCTTGAACCACAGGAAAACCCAGGCAGGAGCTGGSCTGAACAAATCAGACACTTCATAAAGACAGGGAAGCCAGCAATCCTRAGGAGGGTTTTTTCCCCAAATGGGGAAAAAAAGCATGATCTTTAAAAAGTATCATCTTTTTCAGAAGTATCATCTTTAAACTGAAAGAGGAGAGATTTAGCTTAGATGTGAGAAAGATTTTTTTACTCAGAGGGAGGTGAGGCCCTGGCAGAGGTGCCCAGAGCAGCTGTGGCTGCCCCTGGATCCCTGGAAGTGTCCAAAGCCAGGCTGGATGGGATTGGAGAAACCTGGGATGGTGGAAGGAGTCCCTGCCCATGGCAGGGAGTTGGARYTAAATGAGATTTAAGGTCCCTTTTYACCCAAACCGTGAGAAGATTCTTGGTGTTTCTGGGTGTCTTGCGTTCTGCTCAGGGATGAGACATTCAGGAAATATGAGAGAAAAGGGAAAAGTTATTTTTAACATGATGATGCATCTAAGTCACGTCCAACCTGATTTATTTCATGGGTCTATTCCATAAGCTGTGCTTTTGATAAGTGTCACTAGGGATCAGGTGATTGTGCTGGGATTTAACCCTGAGGGGAGCAGCCCTGGGCCTGTCCCTCACAGAGCTGGGCCTGTCCCTCACAGAGCCGGGCCCATCCCTCACAGAGCCAGGCCCTGCCCTCTGCACCTCATGCTGCCTCCATTTTGTGTTTTGTAGGTCTTCTCCATAGGCTGTGCTTTTGATAAGTGTCACTAGA
>JACDOX010000138.1:1604991-1637904 GCA_014549065.1 Cardinalis cardinalis
GTCCCTCACAGAGCTGGGCCCTGCCCTCTGCACCTCACGCTGTCTCCATTGCCTGGCAGCTTGAGAGGGCTCCTCACCTCCTGTTCAGGCTGTTGCTCAGAGATTTAGAAGCACAGGGAAGAATTTCTTCCTAATATCTAACCCAAACTTAATCTGTCAGTGTGAAGCCAGTCCTCAACATCAACTTGATCACCACCTCTGAAAACCTGACCTCTCCTTYGAACTCCCCCCTAACCATGGTTTGGGGAAGGATGGCAGCAAATACTTCTAAAACCCATTTTTTTCTGCAATGGCATGTGTTTGTCTGAGGTCTCATAACCTCTGTGTTGAGGCAAATAATTTTTCCCTCTAATTTCTCCTCGCGTTGCCAAAGGAACCAGCCTTTACAATCCAGCCCAAGGAACCGGCCAAGCACACTGGGAAGTCACATCAGAAGAAGGGTCAAAGCAATCTACTGGTGACACCAGCTATGTCAAGCAGATTTTAAAAATACCTTAAGTGTTTTTTAAAAGACGTGGTGTTTTACGACAATAATGCTCTGCTGGTGTGTTGGGGTTTGTTCTGACTGGGAACATCACAAGATCCAAGGCAATGGGGTCCTAAAAGCTCACCACCACATCTCCTGCAGGGATAATACAGCAGGAAAAGGCTTACACCACACATTCCAGCATGGGACACCTGTGTTAAGAAGCAGGAACAAGGTGGGGAAGGAGAAGGAGAGGGAAAGCGAATGAGAAAGAAAACACCTGCACTTTTGTCCTTTTCTAGAAACAGAGAGATGACTCCATCCTTCCCTCCCCCAGTTCACCACATCTCCTTGCAAGCAGCACAGGAGATCYCAGCTCTGCCAGCATCCTTGCCTGGTCCAAGGAATTCCCATGGCATTACCTGAGTTGGGGGGGAAAGCCCCAAACCCAGACAGACCTAAACCCACACCACCCTGGCAAAACCTTCCTTGCTGAATCCATTCCCTTTGAGGCACTGTCTCCACCCCAGCCTTTTCCTGAGTGCTGACACCCCCCACCAGGAGCAGACCAAGCCTTGTCACCTGTGGTGTGGCTGAGGAGCAGGAGAGAGTCAGGATCATTTGCTAGGGCAGGGAAAATCTAACCCTGCATCCCCCCTCCCAGCCCTCCTGCCAGGCTCCTGCTCCCTTTCCCGTGCTGATTGGAGCAGCTCATCCTTCTGCTGATTGCAGCTGATGGTCCTGCCTGGGTTTTGCCCTTCCAGACCAGACCCTCAATTATCAAGGGTCTGGTTTTTATAAAAGGTTTGGGTTTTTAACTGTTTTTTTTTTGGTTTTTTTTTTTCCTCCCAGTTCATCTAGTAAGTTTATTTTTGCCTGGGCTCTTTCCTGCCCTGCCTGGATGTGCTGATGGATTTTGGGGCTTGCCAGAATCCAGCAAAAACCAGGCTCTCTGGGTAGCATTAACTTCTAACCCCCGTGTAAAAATAGCTGCAATAAAGCAGAGTGAATAATATCAGCTTCACCTAATGTAACTTTGATTAAAAAGTGCTGCCCTCTTCATCACTCCTGGGTGGTAACTCCAGAGAAATGTCCTTCCTGAGGGATGGAAAGGGAACAGCCAGTACCACACAGGCACATTCCAGGGCTGAGCCTCACAGGGAAGGTGGAGGCACCAAACTCAGAGGAAAAGCCAACAAAACAGGGGGGAAAAGGCAGATTCCTGCCCATCTGGGTAGCAAGGCAGCAAGGCAGTCTGTGTTAGCCTGTGGAAATCGCTGTGCTGTCATTTCATGCAGCAATCACCTGCTCCTTACTCCTTCAATCCTCAATCCCTTCCCTGAGATGTGAACTCTGCATTTACAAACCACCCTGGAAGAAAGATGGGGTCAGGGTGTGGGAAGAAGGCTCACCCAACAAAAACTCTGGGGAGGGTTTCCCTGTGGTGTGGTTGTCTCAAAGGTGCTCAGCCAGTTTTTGGGGGTTTTGACCCTCCCAACTTAAGTCCAGCTTCCAAACCACTGAAGTCCATGGCGCAAAAGCCTGATCCCTTCCCTTCCCTCAGATGCAAAAGCTCCCAGGTATTTAATTATTCTCCTCTTCACTCCTGGTGCTGGCAGACTGTGTCAGGAGCTGTTTTGTTACAGCATGCAGGAGGAGGCAGGGAAGGTTTTAATTTCACGCCATGCACCAGGCGCTGCAATTTTGGACACTGTTTGTTATCTGACTTCTGGCCCTATCTCAGGTCCTGGCACTCCTCAGGCAGCCATGGCCAGTTGGATTTTTAATTTATTCTCTGCTAGAATGGGGATTCTGTTCAAGTGAGAGCCCTCACTGCCCAGGCATGCTGCTTTAATAACAAAATGCCTTCRAGTTTGGAGGTGAGGCTCTGTGCCAGGCTCGGTGCCACTCCTGGGGGGATGCAGCTCCTGTGCCACACCAGGCAGGGCTGGAGGAAACTCCACTGCTGCAAATCATCCTGTCCTTCAACCTCTGTTCWCCCAGAAAGAAAACAAAAATCACCTAAAATAGGATTAAAGTGAATTCCCGAATCTGCCCCTCCATAACCCCAAATCAAAGGATGACCTTCTGGAGAGTGAGAGGAATCCCAGAATGGTTTGGGTTGGAAAGAACCCTAAAGACCATCTCATTCCAAGCCCTCGCCATGGGCAGGGACACTTCCACTAGACCAGGTTGCTCCAAACCCCTTTGGACACTTCCAAGGATGGAGCAGCCCCAGCTTCTCTGGGCACCCTGTGCCAGGGCCTCACCACCCTACCAGGGAACAATTTTTTTTCCAATATTCCATCCCATCTAGCCCTGCCCTATGGCAGTGAAGCCATTCCCTCTTCCCCCTGTCAAAAGCCCCTCCAGGTACTAGAAGGAGCCCATTCCCCAGCAGAGGACTGAGGATGAAAACAGCTGCCCTCATTTCTCCAGGCTGATCCTTTGCCCAGGAGCCAGGTGAAGAATTTCCTATTTTAGTGACAGAAGCAAAAAAGCAAGGCATGAAGTCACATTTGCAGGCTGGGAAGCCACAGCATCCCTCTYGTATTGGATGTCCAAAAAACACCCCCAAAAACCAGCTGAGCACCTTTGAGTCAATCACTCCCCAAAGTTTTTGTTGTGTGAGCCTTCTTCCCACACCCTGACCCCATCTTTCTTCCAGSGTGGTTTGTCAAAGCAGAGTTCAGATCTCAGGGAAGGGATTGGGGATGGAAGGAGTCAGGAGCAGGTAATTGCTGCGTGAAAACGACAGCACAGCGATTTCCACGGGCTCACACAGACTGTGGAATACCAAGAGGCAGCCAACAGAGGAGAATCAATACCTCCCAAGAGGTGGGATTATTAGGGAGAGAAAGGTGCTTGAAAGATCCATAAGTGCCTGATGAGTGACTATTTCCAAAGCACTGCTGGCTGAATGAGAATTGCCTTCGGAAGGATGCCAGAGTGAGCCTTCAGCCTGGGGATGCTCGGGCAGGGATGGGGAAGTCTGGCAGCAAAACACGGCTGTGCCATCATCCCCCAGCTTCCTGAGGCCCTCCTCTTGCAAAAGGGAGCTCTCCTCTTCCCTGGTGCCCCCTTGAAGTGCCAGGTAACATCCTGACAGGGATTTTAGGGAAAGCAGGCTCTGGCATTTTGGCCTCTGCAAAATATATCTTTCTACGATGCACCTTGCACAGTTCYATTTCTCCAAAGTATCCGGTGTTATTTACAAGACCATCCTTTAAAATTTGGTTCTAGTTCTATTTCTCTCTCAACAATGTCTGTCTTATTCTAWAACATTTCTAAGTCAACATTTCTTGTCTCAAAGTTTATATACAAATAGGTACTATGTGAGCCTCTTATCAAGCTTTAAGAATTTTCTACCAATTCATTTTGGTTCTAGTTCTATCTCAACAATGTCTGCCTTACTCTATGACATTTCTATGTCAACATTTCTTATCTCAAARTTTATATACAAATRKGTACTATGTGAGCCTTCTAGCAAGCTTTAAGAATTTTCTACCAATTCATTTTGGTTCTAGTTCTAGTTCTATCTCAACAATGYCTGTCTTATTCTRTRACATTTCTAAGTCAACATTKCTTRTYTCAAAGTTTACATACTATGTGAACCTCCTAGCAAGCTTTAAGAATTTTCTACAAATTCATTTCCCAGAGCATTTCCTTCAGAAAGGCAGCAAAAAGAGGCTGCAGGAAAAAACGTGGGGYTGCAATTCTTCTTACCCAAAGCACCTCTGCAGCCACTAACAAACCACATCTGTCTGATCCCTGCAGTCATGTTCCACCAGCACTTTTTAGAYCTTAATTTCCATGCTTTGCTCAACCCCTCCACACTGCAGCCACACACAAGACCCATCTTACAGAACCATCAACATCCCCCCAAAATGATGAGTGTATCTGTTTTACACCTTTCTACAAAGCCATGGTGTTGGGAAGGATGAARGTTTGACAGGAAAGTTTCACAGCTCTGTGTGCTTGGCAGAAAGCTCTCTGAATGTAGAACSTGAGAACAAAATAGAGATGGAAACAAGTTTTGATATAGAAGAATAATAGATGTGTAAATTGAGGATTGCTGAGCCATTCTTAGTGGACAACTAAGAAAGCAAAAGTTAAGTCGAGTTGGAAGGAGGTTTTATGACTAGAGCAAAGGATACGTTGACCACAAACAAAAAAGATGTTTTTACCAARCAGAAATAGGGCTTGGAAAAAACAGAAAGATAYCAAAGGCAAGCAARWAGAAAAAAGGTCTAAGAATTTTCCACTGCAAGAAAACTGAAAAACAGCTTTAAGATTAAACTGTAGCATACTAACTCATGTGATTGGACAGTATTAACCATTATATGGTAATGATAGTGGTAATGATGGGCTAGAGGTGATTGTAAAGGTATAGACTGGTTCTTATCTATTAAGATGCTCAGCAAAGAAAAGTATATWATGCAATGTAATCAAAACCAAAAGGTCTCCAGGCCTGTCTGCAGCTGGAGCTGTGGCTCTGTCACCCAGGACCCATGGCTGCTCTAACATCTTGGACACAATAAACCACATTTTTAAGAGCCCCTCGAGTCCCACRTCTCTCATTCAGGCTCTTACTCCATGGGAAGCCACCAGGATCTCCTCCAGCCCTCCCAAGTGACAATGACTTCAGTTCTCAGCCCCAGGAGAGCTGGTTACCCACAGCAGCCACCCTGYTCCCCAGGGACAGCCCAGCATCCCAGCAGCCAAATCAAAAACACAGGACTACAACATCRCTTTGCTTCTCCCTGCCACATCAAGCATACACCTGCCAAACCATCCTCAGGCTCAGCCTCTTGGAAAAAACAAACTCAGGCACCTCCAGATGAAGATTTGCCCTCTGGACGTGAACAGGGAGCTCATTTTAAACAAGGATGCCTCTGGGCATTCCAGCTTTCCCCAGGTTTCATGCACCCAGCAGCTCTCTCTGCCAAGGGCAGGCKGCTGAAAAGGCAGCTTGGAAGCTGCTTTTGGTGGCTTGGGGGGAATTCATGTTCAGCTTAGTGCTAAGCACGTTTAAATACAAAAGTTCCTCCTGGATGAGAGCAGCCAGGAGGCCAGGGAGTCTCATTTTCCCAGGGGAGAAGCAATTGCTCGCAGCATATCTGGCTGGGGAAAAGGAGGGAAAAGCAGAAGAGCTCTCTCCTCTCTGCCCCCCACGCAGCTCCAGCCTGTGCACAGTTATTTTTTTTATTTAAACCCTTTTTTTTTCCAAAGGTGAAAACATAAATAGGATTTTCTTTTAGGAGGAGAGAGAAGCACAAGGAAGGAGGGAGTGAGGAGGAACCTTAAAGAGCAATTTTTGAAATGTCAGCAGGCAAGGGTTTGCCCAAGGGCAGCTCAGATGTACCATTTGTTTTTCAAAGGAAGTTAAAAAGGTACTACATGCCCTGGTTTGCAGCAGGAAAAGAGCAAGACATGCTCTCCAAAACCTTCATCCAGCAGAATTTCTTCTATTGATTTTTATTTTCAGTTCAGCGTAAGAAGAATGAAAAGCTTTTCTTTGCTTAATTGGAGGAGTTATTTGCTAGCACTTGGCTTGGGCCAGGGAAGGAGGCTCAAAAACTCAGGATGCATGGCACCAGCAGTGCCACAGCCAGCCCTTGGAGCTCCTCTGGGATCTGGAAGGATGGGGAAGCCCAGGGATAGGGGCAGAGCACAGCAAGAGCTGAGAAATGGAGGCAGCAGGGGTAAGCTCCTTCCTCTCTGCTCCTGTCACCTCACAGAGCTTTCTGCACCATTAAATCTCACCTCCTCCTGCATCCCACCCCTGTCTGTGATGGGAAGGTGAGTGTTGGGTCCACACACCTTTGCTGTGATTCTGAAAGCACAAAAATCAACAAAAGGAGTCCTCTAATTGGGAAAACAATTAATGAGACGCATAAGGAAGCCCAACAGCCCAAATAAACCACCAGGTAAGAGCTGTTACCAAAATTCTGTCCCTTCCCCAATGCCTGGATTAGAGGCAATGGATAAACACCCAGCAGCAACAAATGTGGGGTATTTTGGGCACTGCCAAGCCCACCACTCACCCACGTCCCCAAGTGCCACATCCACACAGCCAGTGTGGGGGAATCCATAAACTCAGAGGGGTTTGGGAAAGCTGCAGAAGGCAGGCCTCAGAGACAGCAGAACTGTGGTTAGAGCTAAGCAGCAGCCATGAGATTGGTCAGCAGAAAAATTATATAAGAAGTAGAAAAGTATGGACAGATAGAACAATGGTCTGTGTATTAACGCTTGGCTAGAATAACTCCCTAAGCTACAGAAAAGTTTATCTAGTGAGATATTAGGAAGGTCTAAGCTTAATAATGGAGCTCTGTGCGTTGTGTTTTAAGGCTTACAAGCAGGTATTGTATTTGAAATAAGCAAGCATTGTTTAACCAAAGGTACGTGTGCTTATGGTGGTTGGATAGAACTACTGTCAATGTGCTTTTGCTTTGTGTGATTGGTTCAAAAAACTTTTAAAGTGAGTTGTAACATTGAGTTCTTTGTCTGCTGATGGCATCTTCYCATTGTCATCACCATGGGATGAGACTGATGYTGGAAAATAAAACAGCTCAAGGCACGTTCCCAGCAGTCCTGTCCCGTTTGTGATTTGTACAGAGCCCCCTGCCAGCCATACCAGTGAATCCCTCCTGCCATGGGGACTCCAACACTGCCCTGGGCAGCCTATTCCACAACCTGACAACCTTTTCAGCAAAGATTTTTTTCCTAATATCCAATCTAGACACCCACTGGAGCAAAACACTGAAGTCAAATAAAAATTCACCTGGCTGAGGATAACCCAAAAGCGAGTTCTTGCTAAGGCTGCAGCCCAAAGTGCACAGCCAGCTAGAAATAAAAGCTAAAAAAGAGCACTTTTGGTACCTGGATGGAGTTCTTGCTCTCAACACATTCCCTGTGCTCGGTTCAAGACTCGGCCAGGAAATTTAAACAAAAGCACCCTGTCAAAGCTGGGATAAAGAGGAGGATTTTTTTTGGAGGGGAGGGAAGAAAGGTGCCTGTTGATCACCCATTGCAACCAGCCCCGAGGGGTGAGAGCAGCAATGCCAGCCTGGCACGGGTGCAGCCCCCAYCTCAAGCACAGCCAAACCCCATTAAAATGCAACATGTAAAAATAATGTTTTAAGAGCACATCTCCTTCAAAACAGCTGCACATTCCGTGGCCTAAGACTCAAATGCTGCTCTTGCTGCCATCCGTCAGGCTCGGTGAAGGATTTGCTGTGTGGGTTTTGTTTTGTTTATTACTTCTAATGACTTTCTCATTATCATTTTGCTGTGAAACATAAACKATGGTTATGGGAGAAATCATATTATTTGGATGGCTTTATTAAATTAGAGAGCAAATCTGTGTATATTTCTGGCTCAGGATAAATGTTTGAACTTTGAGAGGCCAAAATTCATTTTCACACAAAGCCATTTTCGGAAGCTTTGGAATCAGTGGTTAAATTTGCCCTCAGCTGCAAGGGAGATGTATGGGGGTATTTCTCAATTTAATCCCTCCCAGAGATTTAACCAAATCACCAACCCAAAACCCTGCTTCTAGTTCTGCTTATGAGAAACTTGAGACTTGTGGAACATAATGGAAAAATAAAGGGAAAATAGCACCGAAAAGAAATACAATAAAATAATAAAATCATCCTGTCTCCATGTGCCCATTCCCCTGGTTCTCAACAGGGGGACTTCAACCAGCTCATGCATTTCCTGTGAATAAAATCACTGTCTTCACACCTTCACAACAAGAGAAAGTGCTTATTCCTACAGGCACTGCTGCAACTGAGAACACCAGCACAGCTCCACCAGACATAGAAACATCAGCCAGCACTGAGCAGGTGGAAAACTGCAGGTGGGCTCCCTGCAAGGATTAKGGATTGTGCCACTTAAAACACTCAAGGAGAAGTCTGGCACCTTCTCTGCATCAGGTTCCTGCAGGACCCAACCTCTGGTGACAGAGGAAGACAGGAGAGTGTGACACAGACACACAGGATGAGAAAGCTGCTGCTAAACAGGCAGAAGTTTGAGTTTCCTCCTCTTTTCCWTCCCTCCCARTTCAAGGAAGGGAACAGAAGCCAAATGCATTTTCCATGCAACAAATCAAAGCCCCCCCTCCTACCTCCCCCCAGCCTTTTAGAGCCAATACCTGACACTGGAATAAACCTGTTAAAAAGAATAAATTCCCCCAAGCACACCCAAAGGGAAAAAGCAATAGAAAATCAAGTCTGATAAAAGAAGTATTAAATGAAAGCACTTTCAATGTGCCAACTCTGGATGGATGTATCTGGGAGCACAACGAGCCTGGTGAGAGAAATCCCTGATGGAAAAACACTGCAAGGAAGAATGGAGGGGAAATATTTGGTGTCTTCCACTCACCATTAGGRCAGAGAACGTGACATGACCTACAAGGAACAGGCTCTGAGGCAGTGGGGACAGATCTGTGATCTACAGGACCCCTGAAGGTCTCAGGCATTGTGGGATCACAGCACTGGAAGGGACACACAGCAGGAATATGCCAAGCTGGAAACAAGCAAGATTTACACTGCTAGTGATTCAGCAATCAGCAYTGAAKGAACTTGGGGAAAAACCAGGGAAAKGGGCAGTGTTTGAAGCAGGGACAGCTCCATGGTGCTGGGCATGAGCAGCTGTACTCAGCATCTGGAGGATGGAAACCAGGAGCTGGTGCTGCCTCTGCACTGCCCAGAGCAGAACACACCAGGCCACCCTTCCTGCACCTCCACAAGCTGCAGCTGAGCAGAAATGCTGCCTGGGGGTGTGCTAAACCCTCCYTGCCATGGTGGTGGGTGGGCAGCAGGAGCAGCTCCCCCAGCTCCAGAGCCAAGGGATGCCCTCCCCGTGCCCAAGGAAAAGGGAGGGGGAAAAGCAGGTGTCTAAGTAAACTGAAAGAAATGAACTTTAGATGTGAGAAGAATGAGTTAATTAAAACCTCCTTGTCCCAGACTGTCTGGGAGCTCCAGACAATCACCACGTGTCAGCACTACCACTTCCTCTCCAAGGAAAAACCCACTGGATTGCTACAATCCCCCCAAACACTCAGCAGCGTGTTCCTCCTCCTGTAAGGAAGGTCCTTTGGTCATTGCAAGCAGATTTAAATTCACAAAAGCATCCAGCTCCTTCTGTTTGCTCCTGTCCTTCCTGCTCCTCCTCCTCAGCCCCTGAGAAACAGACAGAAAACCTYTTTGGGGTTCTGACACCATGACACCACTAAAGCCAAGACACMACCTGTGCCTTCGAATGGGAGGAAMATCCTTGTGAATCCTCCCCACAACACTGCTGCAGAGGGACCTAGAGCAGAGGAGATCTCCCTGCATCAAGCCCATGTCCTGGCACCCTCCATCCTCCTGGATGGACAGGGGAGAGCTCACATGTCACCATGATATTTTATGAAAAATCCCTTCACYGGGATTTTTTTCTCCTGGGAAGCTGGGAAGCTTCAGCTTCTCCCTGTTTTGCTGCTTTGGAATGTGATTTGGAGAATTGTTTACCCAGCATGTGAATTGTTTTCATTTAATGACCAGTCCCAGTCCAGCTGTGTCAGACTCTCTGTTCAGTCACAGGTTTTTTATTATTCAATCTTGTGTAGCCTTCTGATGTCTCCTTTCTCTATAGTTTAGTATAGTTTTAGTATAGAATAGAATAGAATAGAATAGAATAGAATAGAATAGAATAGAATAGAATAGAATAGAATAGAATAGAATACCAGCCTTCTGAAAACTTAGAATCAGATTCTCATCTCTCACCTCGTTTTAGAGAACCCAACACTCACATTCCTGAGCTCACACAAAAACCCTGCTTATGACAAGTGCTCACCTTCCTCACAAATGCTTAAAGACAACTCTTGAGCTGGGCCTGGAGGGAGGCAGAAAACCCCACAATGCCATCAGCTCTGACAACCCCTTTTTGTTGTGTAGGTGTCCACTCATATCACATTTCCAAACCCACTGCCAGGCAGATGTTTCAGATGCTCAGATGGAAGAATCTGGGAGGACACAAAAGCAGKGATGGTGTCTGAAATCAGCTTCCCAGTGCCTGTCAAGAGCCTGCACTGGATAAGGGGCTGAGTTGCAGCAGACAGCAAGGAACAGCAGCAGTGTTTCACACACCACCTGCACCTCATAGCGGGGCTGCAACACCAAACCAGTGATGAAGAGCTGATGTGACACCTCCTGTGTCCAGGGATGGCGTCCTGCTTCTTACAACAAAGGGACAGAAATCCTATAAACACATTTATCCTTTGCAGAACATCTCTTGACAGCAAATTGATGGGAACAACCTGTGCCCTCTGCCCACACTGAGGCCTTCATGTCCCATTCCCCCTCTCCCTCAGTGTTGTCACCCCCTTCAYTCCTGGCCACACCATTTTCCAGAAGCAAGAGCATCCCAGAGGATCCAACACTCCACCAAACTGATGGAGAGGCAGAACAAAAAAGAGAAGAGCAACTTTTGCCAACCATCTTTTTCCATACTCATAGAAAGGGAGAGAGAGAAGAGCTAAGCCTCCTTGGGAGGCAAAGCCTTCAAAAGTTAAATGTATCATGAAAAAGAAAACTCCAGTCGCTGCCTAAAAAGGTTTTTGACAGGTCTTCATTTGTAACCCACAAACAAATGCAGTTTCTCATGCTCCATGGACTCTAATATCACTTCAGAGCAGAGCCTGAACTCAATTCTCCACTGAAAAGCTGGAGGAGCAACCACATTAAAACAGCTCTCTTCACTGCTTTTGGGCACACCAGAAATCTTTCATTTCAGGAGCTGCACCTGAAGTGCCTGGGAGCACAACCTGAGCAGGCAGAAACTGCTGCTCAGAACCATTTCAGTGGCTTTGGGTGGGCCAGTCTCAGCTAAGTCAAGCCTAACAAACAAGGCATTATTATACAAGGCAGAAAGGAAAAGTGCTTTACCCTATTTGAGCAAGTCTCAGAAATCTCTTTCATGTCTGAGTTGATGAGAAAAACTGGTCAAAACCCAACAGTTCAGGCCCATGTGGCCATGGTGTGCTGCCCGGGAAATGGGGACAGAAAGTGAAGGAGAGTCATCCACCCACAGCAGGGTTAGGGACAGGGAAGAGAAATAGGAACACAGACCACCTCAAAAGGCAGAGGCAGTGGAAACAGCCTGCCCAGAGCAGCTGTGGCTGCCCCTGGATCCCTGGAAGCATCCAAGGCCGGGCTGGATGGAGCTTGGAGCCACCTGAGATAGTGGGAGCTGTCCCTGCCATGGCAGAGTGGAACAGAATGAGCTTTATGGTCTCTTCCAGCCCAAACTATGAACATGTTTGGGTTCTGCACTCCCACGGCCTCTGCTCTCCATCTGAAACCTCAGAACCAGAGCAGAGATGAGCAGCAGTCCCTGTCTGCCTCCTCCACATCCCAACATTCCTCCTTGCTCATCCATTTCAAAGTTCAGCCAGCACAACCTACTTGCCCAGAGAGTCCCTTGTAAGACATTTACAAACATAAGGGAGCCTGGAATTCCATATTTCATCTGGACAACGTGAGCAGAACRTTTTTACATCTTAATTTTGTGTTAATTGTGCCTCCTCGCTTGCTTTCTGCAGAGTTCCCAAGATTTCGTGGCAGYCACCAACTCATCCCTCATCCTGAGGGCTAGAGAGACCAGGTTTGTCACCAGCCAGAGGAATCCTCTAGAAAGAAAACCTGCAGGAGAGAGATAAGCAGCATCTCCTGCACTCATCAGAATTCAGGGAAAAGACCAAAACAAATATTAATGAGAGGCACTTAACTGTGCCTGTTCAGCAATCAATAACAGAGGACAGGGTGCACAACTGGGCTCAGCATCTCACACCRTTGATGTGCTGGGGTCCAAACTGGGGGGGTCTTCTCTAATTCACTCCTTGGGGCTGCATCAGCAGCTCTGCAAGCCCCTCTCCCCTCCCACAAACTCCCAGGACTAGAGAGACAAGGGACAGTGACCTAAGCCTCCCTTTTRTGTTTGATGATTACATCCACTCTGACCAGCCACACTCCTCTTTTGGTTAAGGTTTTTATTCATCTGCTCCTTCAGATTATTCCAAATTTCCATTTGGAATTAGCCATTGGGCCAAGCCAAGTGCTCTGGAGCATCTCTGTGGGTGTGGGTGGCATTTTCTTACTGAGCACCACAGGGAGAAAGCAGGGGGGTGATTGGTGGGGAAAGGGGACAGCCAWGGGGTGTGACCACAGAAGGACACTGGGTGATGGCGCCTGAGCTGCAGGGATCAATTGGAGAGTAAACCAATGCCTACAAKGAAGATTTGCAGCTCAGGAACCTCTTTACCTTTCTGTAAAAAAAGAAAACCTTCCTCTGCATCTCTATCTAGATGKCAGAACCCAGGACATCCCTTTGGGTGCCCTGGATGGCTCGAGTCCCTGCCAGGGGGCTCAGAGCCCAAGACCCCTGTGCCTTTGATTTGAACCCATGGAAAAAATTGCCAACTTTATATGAGGATTTACAARCCACRACAGTTTAAGTAGAATGATAGTTAGTTTGTCACAAGGTAGAAAAGTAGAATTTCAAGATTTTTAGAATGGGGGTTCARAAGCCAAGATGSAGGGATTTGGGCATGCCTTGTCCTTCCTCTTTGCCTCCATCTTCTGTGTGATGGTGGCACTTTTGCATTGGTTTAGAGTAGGAACACACTGTCTAACATAGGTGATAGATATTGGGAAGTTACTGTAAATAAAGYACAGGTAGTTTTTAGTATAAAAAGATAACACCACCCTGAAAGTGTCAGCGTGCCTCAACCCGACCTGCTGGACAGATCTCAACAGGCCAAAACCAGAATGTTATAGATAACAAAAAATAAACAACCTAGAGACTGAGAATAGAAGAGTTCTGACTCCTTCTTTGATCTCGGAGCTGGGAAAAGAGACTTTCCAACACCTCGGGGTCATCTCGACCCCAGAGGCTCCGAGCCCTGGCGTGGCTTCTCCTGGGCAGCTCTGCTTTAGCCGGGTGCTGAGTGACCCAGCCCCACTCCTGCTCTTCCAGCAGGATTCCAGGCTGGCACTGGGGCTGCTGGAGCGGGTCCTGCCGCGCAGGCTGCGGGAGGAGAATGGCTTTCAGCTCAATTACCCTTCACATTCTGATTCCATAACGCTCCACTGAGGCTTTTTAAGCAGATCCCCCCTCCCAAACAAAGCCTGCCTGCCGCAGCCCAGCCTCAAGCTCGAACGTGCAGAATGGAGGTGAGGCTCTGCTCTTCTCTCCCCGTGTCCTGCCTTTCCCAAACCTCTCCCTGAGCTTGCCTTCCCCTCTCCTCACCATCTAGCATTTGTGTGGCTCTTCCTCCAGCCTCTGCTTGCCTCTCCCAAGCCCAAAACACCAGATATGTGGGGGTCAGGCTCCTTGGTGTTAGCTCTGGGCCACCAAACACCTCATCCACGGGACCAGCACAGTGCAGACACTGTTTCAGAGGTGTTACCATAGGAGAAGGAGGTGGTGAAGCTCTCACTGCTTCCCACAGCCAGGTGAGAAGTAGGTTGGTGGCTGCCAGAGGAGAGCTGACCTCCTCCTGACACTGCCTGGGTGGTGACACCAGCAGGGACACGCGAGCGTGTGGTGAGACACGGAGCTGTGATGAGGGATGGGTGATGGAGCACACGCTCTGGAGGTGCAAATTTGCTGGAAAAAACTGCCCTCCACACAGGACAGGAGTTGTGTTCCAGGCCCTCAGAAAGGAGGTGGCCAAGGGAAAGCCTTGCAGTGAAGCTCTGACATGGTGGGACACCAGGCTGGTGGGGATCCCTGTCACTGCTGGTGACGAGGGATGGGTGATGGAGCACAYGCTCTGGAGGTGCAAACCTGCTGAAAATACWGCCCTCCACACAGGACAGGAGCTGTGTTCCGGGAGGTGGCCAAGGGAAAACCCTGCATGAAGGTCTGTGACATGGTGGGACACCAGGCTGGTGGGGATCCCCGTCCCTGGAGGAGGATCCAGCCTTGTCCCAGCAGTAGAACCTTCCAGGTGTGGCCAGAGGCTGTGTCCCACAGGACAGAGGTGTCTCCACCTGCACAGCTCCTGGCCTTCCTCCCCAGCACCCATTTCCCTGCTGACTGCAAGGACTGGGGTGAAATTTCCCCACTAGATTCAAGAACCGTGTGCCTTGCAGYGCCACCATCCTCGTGGGGCTCACACCAGCAGGCACAGCCTCTGCAAAATTCCTTCCACACAGGAGAACAAACCATCCACCTGTCCTGCCAGCTCCCTCTCAGCCCCTCAATGGGCAGCACATCCCAGAGAGTTTTCTCCTGGGAGGCTGAGTGAGGGATCTGCAAACACACATCTGGCTGCACATTTMATAAAGTGTTTTTCCAAGCGCTGGTGCAGCAGATTCAGGGAGATTTAGYTTTTGAATTCGGGGTCATCTAAATCACCCAGGCTGTAAAAATTGTTCCCCTTTCAGGGTTTTCATCCAGCTCTGATTATGGGATGGAGCACAGGTAGATCCCTCTTTTTCCACGGCTCACAAAACCACGCTCTCAGCTTACCTTTAAATAAAGATTTACTAATTAGGGTAAGATCATCTTCCACTGTTTGCAATGAATGGAGAAGTGCTAAAAAAGCATCCCTTGGATACCAGCATACAGCCTATCAGTACAAACTCCTTTTTTCCCTCCTTAAGCACCAGTTTTAAGGCAGTGTTGGGGCCATCCTGGCACAGGCAGCTGGACTCCAGGTCAGGAGATGCCTCCAAACACGTGGGAGTGACCGAGGTTAATCTCACACAGGCTGGGCAGGAGGTGGCTGACTTCACTCACACCTCCCCTTCTCCCTCCCCTCCTTCCCACCACCCTTTCCAGTTTGATTTACAATTGCAGGACAAGCCTAAGGAAGCAACATGACCACGATGAAAGCCAAGGAAAGGTCTGGGAAGCAAGGGGGTTGTTGGTATAACCATCACCTGAGCTCAGAGCTGCAGCCAAACCCCCCTGACCACACMGAATGAGCTCAATTCCCTGGAAAAAGAGGGACAAGCAACCATCATCCTACACAAAGTGACAGCTGTGACCACCTCTCCTTTTTCACCCACTGGGTTTGCATCCTGTCTCAGAAAAGCAAATAAGTATGTTTCACACATCTCCCATAAAGCAAATCTCCAAAACTAAAAGCTCCCCATTTTTGTTTTCCTCCTTGAACCAAAATTTGCCTTGAACCCTCTCTTCACTTTCCCTGCTCCCTCCATTATTGGCACTAACAAAATAAATCACCCACATTTTAAGTTCCCACAGCAATTAATGTTTGAAATTAAGTAATGGCCCCTAATTTTGATTGAAACTTCTACTTAGATCAAATTCCTTCCATTTGTAATGAAAATAGTTTGAAAMCGATACAAACAGTTCAGTTCACCCATAAATATTTAAAAAAACTTATAGAGAGGCTGATTTAGTCTATTATTTTACCACAAAGTTTGACCAGCAGTAGRAAGCTTATTATACATGACTGTCACTGACACATTACAAACTAATAAAACACAAAATGCAATTCTCAAGAAGAAATTGGAATGAATCTATTGCAAGAGCGATTTTTATGGTTCTTTTGAAATGCTATTTCTCCCCAGCTTTGCTGTCAAAATGGCACCATTTTCCCTAAATATTTCCATCTTAATTAAAAAGGGTGTTTTTATCAAAAAAAGAGCTTCTTGTGGCAGCTGCAGCTTCACATTCCCATGCTGCACGGAGTGAGGATGCTAATGTGTGCCCACCTCATGGATCTGCTGCTGATCTTGGGTACTGCAGGTGGAAAAGGGCCTGGACCCTAAAATTCCAGAGTCCCTTACACAGCTAGACCTTAATCATCCCTTAATTTAGGTGCTGTGACTAAAAAMTGAGTATAAACCAACAAACTGCATGATTGTGTGAGTAAAAAACATTAAATACATTTTCAGTGATGGGGTTTTTTGCTTCCTGGCACGGAGGAGTTGCCACTCATCACCTGGACAAATGAAAAACCAATCCTAAACACCATTCCTAAAAGCCATTCCTAAAAACCATTCCTAAAAACTAATCCTAAAAATCATTTCTAAAAACCATTCCTACATCCAGGCACAGTTCTGCTGGTGAGTGCAAAGGTGAGGCATGGAGAGGGAGGTCAACAAAACAGGGATGTGAGGAGAGACCCTGGACTCTAAAATTCCAGAGTCCCTCACACAGCACCTTTCAGCAAGACCTTAATCATCCCTTAATTTAGGTGCTTTGACTAAGAAAATGAGAATAAACCAACAAACTGCATGATTGTGTGAGTAAAAAACATTAAATACATTTTCAGTGATGGGGTTTTTTGCTTCCTGGCACGGAGGAGTTGCCACTCATCACCTGGACAAATGAAAAACCAATCCTAAACACCATTCCTAAAAGCCATTCCTAAAAACCACCTCTAAAAACCATTCCTAGATCCAGGCAGGGTCCTGCCGGTGAGTCCAAAGGTGAGGCATGGAGAGGGAGGTAAACAAAACAGGGATGGGAGAAGAGACCCTGGACCCTAAAATTCCGGAGTGTCCCACACAGCACCTTTCAGCAAGACCTTAATCATCCCTTAATTTAGGTGCTGTGACTAAAAAMTGAGTATAAACCAACAAACTGCATGATTGTGTGAGTAAAAAACATTAAATACATTTTCAGTGATGGGGTTTTTTGCTTCCTGGCAYGGAGGAGTTGCCACTCATCACCTGGACAAATGAAAAACCAATCCTAAACACCATTCCTAAAAGCCATTCCTAAAAACCATTCCTAAAAACTAATCCTAAAAATCRTTTCTAAAAACCATTCCTACATCCAGGCAGGGTTCTGCTGGTGAGTGCAAAGGTGAGGCATGGAGAGGGAGGTCAACAAAACAGGGATGTGAGGGGAGAGGATGCAGCTTTGGCTGGCTGGAACAGGAGGTCAGTTCCATCYCAGGCTTCTGGGAGGAGATGGTAGCCAGAGGAAAGGGAGATAAAACAAATCTAATTGCCAGCAGGTCACATTCACTCCCTCCTCACCCCTCTGCTCCTGGCAGCACACAGACAGGGAGGAGACCTTGAAGCCATCTGCTGCCCAGATGTGTAAGTGTAATTACACTGACAGGGCTGGGCTGGAATGTCCCCTGGAAAAGAGAMCTTCCAGGCCAGCCTGAGGAAGTGCTGTGGCACCACAAGCCACAGTTTGTGCTCCAGAGGAATGTGCCTGGCCTGAGGAACCTGCTGCCAGCAGGGGCCTGAGGAGCCACCAGCACCTGGCATTGGCCACCCTGAGCTCAGACACTGTCCTGACCCTGGGGAAGACCAGGCAGAGCTCTGAAACAGCAGATACGTGCCCCCAGCACCCATAGGAAGTGAGGATGTTCTTCCTTTTTCCCATTTCTCCCATGAGGAATGATAACTGATTTACCCAAGCTACCTCACCCCTCTTTGCCTGTGCTCTCCTCACTCAGAGGATGTTGCTGTACAGTTTCCCTTCCTCTCCCTCAAGATAATTTCCTAATTTCCCATCATGACAGCTCCTCCATGGAGACACCAAACTACTTGCTGCCCCACACTGGCTTCCCTTTCTGGTCAGAACCTGCTTTTTTCCCCATTCCCTTCATCCTGCCCAGCACTCCACTGGCCAGAACCACATGACTATTTCTAATTTTCAGGCTTCCCCCCCTTTTTGCTGCAGTCCCCTTCCAGAAAGAGCCCAAGTTGTGCCTGGTGGAAATGACTGTTATCTCCAGGACACTTTACACATTACTTCCACGCCATTTGGAGTTTTCCGCCCCAGTAGTTTCTGTTGCATCTCTCATTTCACTCCTTGGTCACGTGCATTAAAGGACCAGGGTCTGCTGCTCACTGGTGAATCCACACAAGGGACAAGGGACACTTTTTCTCTCCCTAGGACGTCACTCAAGACCCTTTGGTGTCACAGTGTGACAACAAAAACGTGCAGGTGACCTTCAGAGTGAAGGATGCTCCAGGTCGGAGCACCTACCTGGGCACAGCTTCAGAGGAGAAAGTTATTTAAAATGAGGGGGARGAGGTGCCCAGAGAAGCTATGGCTGCCCCTGGATCCCTGGAAATGTTCAAGGCCAGCCTGGACAGGACTTGGAGCAACCTGGGATAGTGGAAATTGTCCTTGCCCATGACAGGGGGATGGACTAAATGACCTTTAAATATCCCTTCCAACCCAAACCATTTTAGGATTCTGACATCTACAACATCAGCTGTGCAAACCCCTTCAGCCCCAACCCTGTGTTTTACTCAATGCACTGCAGTCTGTCTCATTTAAATTCTTTTCTCCAGTCCTGGTGGAAAAAAGCAGGGAGAAGATGACAGCTGGTGCCTGCTGTGCTTCCAAGCTCCTGCCTGAAGACACTGCCAGCATCCCAAAGCCAGAAGGAGAGCCCAAGGCAGGGCCTGCACTTCCCAGCCCATTAATGTTTTGCTTGCACGTGGACAGAAACAATAAAGACAATTAAAACTGAGGATGTTTGGGGAGTTTGTGAAGTGCTTCACCTGTGAGACAGAGATCCTCCTGCTACAGCAAACACCACTCAAATCCCCACTTCCTATTTGCCCAAGAGGCTCTGGAGGTGAGAGATCACCAGCACTGGGCATGCCAGTGGGATGCCAGGATGGAGGGGAGATGGAAGCGCTTGATGCACCCAGCAAGGAGAACTGTCCAGCAATGCTTAATAAACACAGCTTCAATAACTCATTAAATTGCTTGCTGCCTTTCCAGGAAGTTTTTAAAACCAAAAAACCCCACAACAAACAAATAAATGAATAAATAATTTTTTAAAACTGCATCCAATTTGCCAAGGAGAAGTTCAAGACAGTTGCAAGTTTTGCACGCTCAAAGGTAGCGGAAAGGAAGGGATGACTGGATTTGGGGGGAGAAGTTATTCACTGTAAATTATTTGTTCGGTTCTAAACTCCAAATGGAAACACAAGGATAAGGAGAAAAGGAAAACAAAGAGTGAATTAAAAAAAAAAAAGAAACAAGGAAGGAAAGCAGCCAGCAATGATTACAGACCATTTTTGCAATGTGCTCTATCTCCCTTATCAGCTCTGTTACCATCACCTCCACTACGAAGGCTCTTTATTTAAAGGAGGGGAGGAAAGCCAGCCCCAGAAGGTGTCTGGGAGCGTGCAAGGGTCTGGCTAATGCAGCTGAGGGGGAGCTCAGCCCGTGGCAGCTGGTTTGCATGCACAGCACCAGGCCCTGAGCCATGGCAATAGAATTATACGAGCCCCCGAAGACTCGGGCAGGATGGCAGGGAAACTGATGTAATTACTGACATTATTACCCTTAAAGCAAAATAATAATTTTAATTACAGCAAGGGCTTTTGGGCCTTTCTCTGCTCCTCCCTGCCCCTGCTCRCTGTGGAGCAGGGTCTGGCTCCAGGCTGTGCCATGGGACAGGGCAGTGATTCTCCCCTCCTTCCTCTCCTCCTTGCCCGCCAAGTACTTTTCTGCGCAATTGAGAAAAAGACATCATAAAAGCCACGAGTTCAGCTACACCCCCGTATTAGGGATGGAAATGGTGGCCAGCAGCTTGTGAAGGCTCAGTCCCAAAGGCTGCTCCCCGAGCAGAAGGGACTGCTGCTGATGGCGAGTGCCCGCCTGCCTCCCAATTAAAATAAATTGGCAAATCAGGGCTAAGCCCAGGAGATAAGACACCTGCAAGCTGGACTGTGTCTGCCTCAACGCTGCTGTGTGCAGACCAGAAACTTCCCTTTCCACTTTTAAACTCCTTYCCCACAGCCCTGCCTGCTTGAATTCCGGAGGAGATGAGCACAGCCCCAAGGCAGAGCAGGCTGTGGTTACAAATCTGAAAGCAGAGCTCTAATTCCTGTGTCCTTGTGAGGTTACAGGTGCTTCTCTTGTGGTGCAGCTGTGATTTCATGAATGACTGAAGTGCTGAATTGCAGTCCCTGGCCCAGTGCCAAGCTTTTTGCTGGAAGATCATAGGATCATGGAATGGTTTGGGTGGGAAGGTACATTAAAGACCATCCAGCTCCARCCCCCTGCCACAGACACCTTCCACCAGAGCCCCATCCAACCTGTCCCTGAACACTTCCAGGGATGGGGTGAGTGGCCTCAAGATGTAACACACATCAYTTCATAAATCACTCTGTGTGTTATAAATAAAACAGAAGGAATGAGGTGGGGGAGAGCACAGAAGGAGGGAAAACTCCAATGGAAACCTCCTGAGGGAACGTTCAGCAAAGAAACCAACAATTAAATGACCTTTCTGCCAGCATGTCACAGCTGCTGAGGCTGCAAGGCCAAGAGAAGGCCTTGAACTTGATCAGCAAGCTCAGGATGTTGGGGGTTTATAGGAGAAAACAGCTTTTCCCAAGGAGGTACTAGACTTGAAGTTAGTGCAATTTAGGCTGGAAAAGCCCTCTAGGATTGAGTCCAACCATTCCCCCAGCACTGTCAAGGCCACCACTAATCCTTGTCCCCAGGCATGGTCACTCCACCACTGGCCTAGGAGTTAAAGACAAAGGGAAAGTTGTGTGGAAGCCCCATGAGGTTTCCTGCTTGGGGCTGGGACAAAAAGCCCAGCAGGCACCCAGGGGGAACAGTGCACCCTGATGTCCCCATCACACCAGGTAGCACAAACAGGGCCTTGGCTCCACTCCATTTCCGTGCTTCACCTAAAGGCATTGAACCAYGACAATCCAAGAACTCTGCGTTCCCTACAGATGCAGCCAAACGGAAAAAAGATTATATAAAACAGATTGGACTTGCCAGAAGCTGAGGCATGGCCACAACAGCCTGCCACAGGCTTGGCAATAGATCTCTCCTTGTTTAAAAGCCAAAACCCTGAGACTCCCAGGAACGTGGTGCCTTGGGGGTGGGTGATGGGGGTGGAAAAGAGGCCGTGAGCAGGAGATGAAGTGCAAGGAGAACAAACCCTGTAGAAGCTGCAAGCAGCAGATGAAGTGCAAGGAGATGAAGTGCAAGAGGAGAACAAGCCCTGAAGGTCAGAGTAGCAAGCACACGAGCAGCTCACTAATGTACTACAGCAGCACCGCGGGGCACAGCCACGGGCACGCACGTCCTCGCAAACTGGAACGCCATAAAAGTCCATTACAGCAAATCAAACAGCAGCCAGCATGACAGCCATTAGCCTGAAATGAATACACGGGAACTTAATGAGCTCTGTCGAGGCCAGCTTGGTGAATTAAGTTGCCAATTGTGGCAGGATTCCCCTTCTGTRTGCGGCGCTGCCCCGCCTGGCTGCGCCGGGACCGGCAGAGCAGGGGCTGCCCTCGCCCAGACGGGACGGACGATTAGGCTGGAGCAAATATCCCAATATCCCTCTCCTGGCCCCTGGCAGCTATTCCAGGCATGAGACCAGCACACAGCAAGCACAGCGGAGCGGTGCTACTCCAGCAGTCGAGCTGCTGTGGTGCAATCCTCTCCATCCCTCCCCACACCGCAGCCCATGCCCAAATAAATCCCCATTCGCACACCGAGCGGAGCACGTAAAGCACCAGGATGGGTATTTAGAGGCAGTATTGTTTTTAAAGGTCAGTTTACTTCATGTTCCGTTTATTTATGCACACTCTTCTTTTGACTTTCCAAGTGGCACACAATAGCAGCGAGGTTTCAATAGCCCTGCGGTCGCTGCTCCATTAGCTACGACAACTGCAAATCGATACATCCATTTATCTCAAAATTAAAAAGAGAAAAACCCTCATTAGCTGCCAAATCTGCACAGAGCCAGTCTATTGAAAACCACACCAGCCTCTCCTCTTTCTCCAAGCTCCAGCTCTCTTCATTCATTATCCACAGGCCCTTYGATTTGGGCTCTGAGGTGGATTCTGGTACCTGCGCCCTCACTGCTCACCCTCAAGCTGTTTGGAGCTGTCATCCCTCACCATGGCTGTGGCCCCCACCACTTTTCCATGTCACATCACCTCCAGCTTCAGGTAGCCATGGACAAGCAACAAGGAAAACTCACRGCTCAGCACAGATCTCAAAGCCAAGCGTGCATCTCGTCCTTGAGAGCTGCACCACCACACTCAAAAAAAGTTCATTGCTGACAYCTCCCACACCTGCAGCCCTTGGAGGGGCCTCTGTAGGTGGTGAGACCCCATCCCCTGCTCTCTGGCAAGGCAAGGCTCTCTTTCCTTGCAGTAGAACAGGATTGCTTCCAGGATGCTGGCGGAGCAAGGCATTTGTGGCTCATTACCTCTGCTCGGTGCCCTTGGTTAAAGATCATGTGCAGAAACTGGAAGCTGGCACACTCTGCCTTGTAATTAGATTAGGCCAACCTCCAGAAGAGCACAGCTCCCAAGGCCAAGTGCTGGGTGGCTGCAAGGGGGGAACACCAGGCTTGCTGCACCCCACACAGCCAGGCAGTGCTGGAAATCCTTCACTGCACACCCACRGCTCACCTGCACAGCATGTGATATGGCTCAAAGGCTCAGCCTTTTCTTCTTTTATATATTTTTTTTTTGTTCACATCACCTGCCTGCAGTTCTCTTTCCTCAGCCAGCCCTGATTTTCTACATATGAGGGCATGGAATGATAGGACACAGGGGAATGGCCKTCCACTGCAAGAGAGGGGGTTTAAATTAGATATTGGGAAGAAATTCTTCCCTGTGAGCGTGGGGAGGCACAGGGTGCCCAGAGAAGCAGTGGCTGCCCCTGGATCCCTGGAAATGTGCAAGGCCARGTTGGAGCAACCAAGGTGTCCCTGCCCATGGCAGGAAYTAAACTTGAGGAGCTTTAAGGTCCCTTACAATCCAAATCATTCCAGGACTCTTAAGATTCCATGATTCCAAACCAGGACCTTTGCCCTCCCTGCTCCCCAGGCTGGGCACAGGGAAATTTTGGAAGTGGGGAAAAGTCAAGCTTTGCAATATTGGCTCTTAGGATGGTGCCTTGTGAAGGCTGGCCTAGAACASAGACTRGACAGARTTAAAGAATAAAGCAGGGATTTGTTAGGAGGGCTCAATGAATGCGCCTTGGGCAGCACAAGAGTCCAGCCAGGGCTGCACTCAAGACAAACCCAAAATGGTCACAAAAATGGACACCTGGTCACAAAATCTCTCACTTTTATAAGTTCTGCTCCATTTGCATATTGGAGTTAATTGTCCAATTACAGCTTTAGCCCATGAAGTCCCATYCTTGTTTTTCTCTTTTYAATTCACCCTTGTTTATACTCCTGGACCTGAGATTTGGATCATTTGTGCTTGGTCCTAGAGCAGGAATTGTTTTGTCTCCCTTCTCTGTGCACAGAGCTCACCATCCCATAATATGAAGCCTAGACCCACGCACTAAAGCAGCACAGAATCTGAAAAATATAAAAGCTRAAACCTGAGGCATCAAGGACAGAAGCCATCAGCAAGAGGAGATGTGGCACAGATACTCAGGTATATAAAAAACTGGTGCTTAACAGAGCCCTGATTCCCAGGGGAGGCACAGAAACCCACTTCCATCTCTTCCCAGAGCAGGGAACAGCAAAAACCAGAGGTCAATCTGAGGGCAGGGGAGAGGAGCCTGTTCCCCTCCCATCCCACTGCCATTCCTTTTGCTTTGCAGACCTCTGCGGGCAGAGCATGACCCAGAGGAGCAGCAGCAAGGSACGACAGCTCCAGAGCCCTGAGCATGGGCAGGAGCACGGCACATTCACATTTTCTGGAAAAATYYCTTTGCCCAGGATTTTCTCCTGGGAAGCTGAGAAGCCTCAGAGAAAAAKGAAAACAATAATTATCTGATTTGCTTCTCCTGTGTTCTGCTGCTTTGGAATGTGGTTGGAGATTGTTTTCCCACAGGTGATTGTTCCATTGGTTTCATGTGAATTGTTTTTGAATTAATGGYCAACCATGGTCAGGCTGTGTCAGGACTCTTCCAGAGTCACAAGTTTTTATTATTATCTTTTTGGCCTTCTGTAAGTATCCTTTCTGTATCCTTTAGTATAGTTTAATTTAGAATTCTTTAATATAATATAATATCATAAAATAATAAATTAGGCTTCTAAGAACATGGAGTCAGATTCATAATTTCCTTCCCTTGTCGGGGGTCCCTGAAAATACAACAGGGGGCACCTGGTGGGGGTTTTGCCAAGTCATTTCTCCAGCCCTGGTGCTCTGCAGAGCAGCAGAAGTGCCTCTGACCCAGTGTCACTCTCAGGGGAGGTTTCAGGTGRCTTGGTGCAAAGATGAGACTCCAGCTCCCGGGTCGTACATCACAAGCAGCTCTAATGAAGAAACCTCATCCTCACAGCAGCGGGATGGGGAGGGATCACAGCCCTCCCAGCAGCAGCAGGAATATTAAACACACCCTGGTAACACAATCTTTTGCACCTCTCAGTTACCAGAGCTGCTCCATTTCACACACGCACAATGCACACGGGACCTCACCCACACCCTGAGGAAGAGTCTGGGAAAAACTGCCCTGGAACTGTGGTGCAAAGAGAGGTTTCCTCCACTGGAGGATGTCAAATGCTCTACTAACCCCCAGTTTCAAATGGAACATCCTCACCGTCTCCTCCTRGCACCAGAAGCCACAGCTTAAAGCCTAAAATCACATCAGACCTGTAAACCTGCAGGTTTACAGAAGCTGCAGGTGCAGGTCAGGCTGCAGGTGCAGAAGCTGTCCCTGATGGATGAGCAGATGTCACCTCCCTTGCAGGGGCCAGCACAGAGAGCAGCAGAAGGTTGTGGAAACTCTGTTCTAGGGGATATTTCAACACTCGGCTGGATAAAGCCCTGAGCAATCCAACCTAACGTGAAAATTCTCAGTGGGAGCTTGGGCCAGATGATCTCCTGTGGCCCCTTCCCACCTATTTTATCCCAAGGACAACATGGGACCAGTCCTGCCAAGGAGCTGTTGAAGGAAATCACCAGCCAGGGCAGCAGCCTTTGGGCAGCCCTCTGCCAGAATTCAGGCACTTGGAGGAACACTCAGTCCTGCCTCAGGTCACCTCTGTGACAAGAGCTGTGCATGCCCTCAKCTCCAAGGGGAGCACAAGACACAGATCCTCATTGGCACATTTCCAGACTTCCCATTTGTCACGGGACAGAGGTCACCAAAGCACCACACCTCCCCTTCCACCTCCTTCCCCCAACACCCCAAACACTTTGCTCCTGCCCATTTTCAGGCAGGAACTTCCAGAAGTTTCATCCTCCCACAACCTCACGAGGCTCTAGGGTGAGAAGACAGCCCCGTGCATTGGTGGCCAGCTCTGTGGTGGCAACCAGAGCCTGAGTGGCCCCTGAGGGAGAGGCAGAAGCCAGGCAGAGRTGCTCCTACCTCAGGGATGCGGACGCTGTAGGGCTGGTTGTGGAACTGCGGCGCGTTGTCGTTCACGTCTCCCACCTGGATGTTCACTGTCCCTTTGATCACCTGTGGGCCCAAGGACAGCAGCTTTAGGTGTGGATTCAGAGCCTAAAAAGCAGCTTGTGGCTGTGGTTTCTGGGCTTTGGGCCAAGGGGTGAGCCCTCTCCCCTGGTGCAGAAGTGACCCACAGCCCCTGCTCCCCTCCGCCCGTGCCRCAGACCATGAAATGAGAAATCACACTCACCCCTTGGCTGTCACTGACAGAAAATTCAACTGTGAATTCTGACTTGGTCTGAAAGGGAAAGAGAAGGGAAAAAAAATTATAATTAAAGATGCTGTAGTGTTTATCTGCAGGTGGCAGGCTGAGGACTTTCAGCCAATGTTATTACACGCAAAATGCTTCCAGGACCTTCCAGAAGAGGAGGAGAGGTGCTGGAGTGCCATTACCTGCACTGGGCAGAGAATCTGAATGCCAGCAGGGCTCCTGTGTATGCCACAGGCACAGGAGATGCCCTGCCCCAGGGCTGAGGAATCAGCTCCCTGGCTGGCAGCTGGGCACTTAGAACACAGCAAGATTTAGGACTCGTGGCAATGCAACACAGTCTCAGTGAGGACCTCTAAATCCTAATTCTGCTTTCCCAACTTCCCTGGGAATCCTGGGACAAGCCTGTGTAGTGAGAACTGGCTGAAATTCCATGAAATTCCCACACAATTCTCTCTGCTCCTTGTTGATTTAGCTAAATTAACAGCTTGCAGTAGGGATCTATTCAAGTCACTGATGCTGGGGTGAGCAACAAGTGGGAAAGAGCAAATTTTTGGGGGGATCAGGGCAGGGGGATATTGCTAGTGGAGGCAGACCTTCTCTTCCTGAYCCTTTTCTTCTCACCAGCAATCATTCTGCTCCTATTTTACCAAAGAATAGTGTAAAGATTGGGCCACCACATCTACCTGGTACCTGCCCACCAGTTTTTTGTTCCCCTCCAGTCCTGGCAATCCCTTCCCAGCTCTGCTGTCCTGCCCTGCCTGAACTGCTGGAGCACAGCACCTCGATGTTTGCACGGCATCAGGCTGGAAAAGGCAGCTGAGATGGCTCTGGCTGATTTATTCCCAAAGAGATGGGCTCAGGGACAGGCAGCAGCCAGCAGGAGCTCTGGCTTCAGGAACTTCAACCTTGCGCCAGGGTTGAAGTTCATCTCGGAGAAGGGACTGGGGACCAGCTCCCCATGGGGTGTGCCCACTCCTGCTCCCACATTGCCATCCAGACAGCCAAAAAGTACAACYAGGGAAAGCCCTTTCTCACTCGGGGCACTGCTGGGAGGCAGAAGGAGGAGCTGGAATCCCCAGGGAGAGGAGAAGCTCTGCTGCATCYCTGCCCTCTCTTCCCCCTCCGCATCCACCAGGGACAGCGCAACAGGGAAGAAAGGAAAAGCAGGAGATAAGGAACAACCTGTTGGGCATTTAAATTTKAAAAACTCAATAAAATAATCAGAGGAAGCTTCCACGTACCAACTGCTGTCTCTAAAATTATTTTAACACAATTCTTTAGCCTCGGGGTCTGCCGTTTTTCTAGAAATCYGTTTTCCTTCTAATCTTCATAGGAGCACAAAAAAAAATCTTTTAAAATTCATTTTGCCTCTATACATTTGCTCTTTCCTCTTTTTCTCTAGTTCATCCTTTCCTGCATCATTTACCTTGCAATRGCTCCCTCCCCCTTCTTTCTGCTCCACAGTACAAGAATTCACCTCTTTCTTTTCCCTTCCCACCACTTCTCCTGAGTGGCTTTGTCCCCTCTGACTTTTTAAACATGTGCATCCAGTGTTTTCTGCTCCCAGCTTTGTGCCCATCTCCATCCCTTCCCTCTGACTGCTTCCTCCACCATAAATTGTTGTTTACCTCTCTCTCACATCCTTTCCATCTTCCCCACATCCATTCTGCCCTCACTGTATCCCACGTCCTTTGAGCCCCTGGGATCAGCTGAGCCCATCCAAGCTCTGCCCAGCTCCTTCCCTCCCCACCCTCCACACCACAAGACCCCTAAAATCTACTGATCACCCTCCTGGGCTTGAGGCTGGCATGGGAAATATGGGGAAGCAGGAGGCATTTGGATGAGGGAAGATTTATGACTCAGGCCAGCAGCTGTTGGCACGGGGAGGCAGAGGGGAGAGGGRTGAAGAAAAGCACTTTATTTTCCCAAAGTCTCACTCCTAACACTGTGAAATTGGGTTTGGCCTTCCTCCCCAGCCCCAGCCTGAGAGCACCCTGCTCCTCTGCATGCCAATGCCTGCCTGGCTCTGACTGGGAACACCAGAGGTGTGTTAATGGGTTTGATCTTCCCAAGGCTGCTGCTGGCCAAGGCAGCATTAAACACAGGGGAAATTAAGCACATTGCCCAAATCACATMATATTTTCCCAGTCTTCCTGCTATCACTTCCTCCTTGCTCCAGGAATGCAGAAAGGGCCAAGGTTTTAGCAAAGCAGGCACCTGGATGGGATTCCAGCCTTGCACACCAAAGCTGCCATTGAAAATAGGGGTGGTGAAATAGCTTTGAGGCAAGGATCCTGCCAAATTTAGCATCCAGCAGCCTGAATCCACAAGAGGATGAAAAGTCTTGATGAGATTGAATAAGCAGGGATACCTCACATCTCTTGACACGCTGTTCTAAATAGTGAATGATTTAATTGGCATCGAGATTTAAAGAGGAAGCCTGCACATTTCCCTGACTGTGTGAGCAGCCTGGCTCCTTGGTAGATYACCTCCACCTATTAATTCCTTTACTTCCAGACCTGTTGGAACTCAGTACCTCCCTCTGGATGTCCAGAGTTGCCAGGGACCCCATCGGGGGGCTCGGAGACCCTGGCACGCAGCCCAGAGCACCTGGGGATTTGATTGTGACCCCTGGAGCAAGTTGTGAGCTTTGTATGAGGACCTGAAAGTCACAGAGGTTTGAATTGTGTGATAACAAAATGATCACAGGGTGAAAATGTAGATTTTAGGATTTTTGGTATGGGGGTTTTGGGGACAAGATAGAGGAACTTGGATGTGTCCAGCCTTTCTTTTTCTTCTTCTTCTCCATTTTCTGCAGTGATGTTGGCACTTTGGGATTGGTTTAGAGTAGAAGTGCACTGTCTAACACAGGTGATGGGTATTGGGAATTAAGTGTAAATATGTTATACATAGTTTGTAGCATAAAAGGACAGCACCGCCTCGGGGGCGGTCAGAGTGCCTGTGGCTGCCCTGCTGAGCAGATCTCAGCTGGGCAGAAAGAAAATTTTATAGATAAGAATAAATAAACAACCTCAAGACCGAAAACTGAAGAGTCCAGACTCGTTCTTCAGTTGCGTGGGCCAAAGCAGAAACACCCTGCACATCTCAGGGCTGCAATTATCAACAGCAACCCGAGACAGACCCACAGGTGTTATTCCAGCACCCAGGAAAACCAACAAGTCAGATGAAACCAGAGCAGGCTGTTCACTAYCCGTGTCCCCACTGACCTGGAGAACCACAGATCACAGTGGGCACACCTAGATTCCCACCTCCAGCAGGGAGCAACACCCATCTCAGCTCTCACAGAGGATGGAGAGACACCATTTCTGTGAGCAGAGGTGGTTTTTGCCCCAGCTTTACCTCTCTGTCCAGGGGCTGCCTGAGCCACACCACGCCGGTGACGCTCTCCACGGCGAAGAAGCGACTGGCCTCCTCCCCGACCACCCCGAAGACCAGGGGGTCATTGTCCAGGTCYCTGGCCAGCAGCTGGGTCACTGAAGAACCTGGGAGACATAGACAGGAGAGAAACCCTGAGTAAAACCAGGCAGAGAAGAGGAAATGCTAAAAACATGCAGCTGGTCAGAGAGCAGGTGTCGCAGACATCTTTTATGAAAAATCTTTTCTTTAAGATTTTTCCTCCTGAGAAGCTGAGAGGCCTCAGGAACAAAATGTAAACAATGATTATCTGCTGCTGTGGAATGCAACAGGTGCATCTGGGATTGGTCTCATGTGGTTGTTTCTAATTAATGGCCAATCACAGCCCAGCTGGCTTGGACTCTGTCTGAGACACAAGCCTTTGTTATCATTCTTTGCTATTCTAKTCTTAGCTAGCCTTGATGAAACCTTTTCTTCTATTCTTTTASTATAGTTTTAATGTAATATATATCATAAAATAATAAATCAAGCCTTCTGAAACATGGAGTCAGATCCTCATCTCTTCCCTCATCCAAGAACCCCTGTGAACACCATCACAAGCAGGTCTCTGAAAGACCTGGGATCACACCCACAGCGCTCCAGTGCCTCAAGGGGAGCCAGGCTGAGCATGGGCTGAGTGTTCTGTCTGCACAGATGGGCTGAGCCACAGATCCTCTCATTCCTTGCCTTTATCAGAAGAGAAAAGCCAGCCTGGTTCAGCCCTGGCACTGGAGACAGAGGAGCCCACAGCTCCCCTGGGTAGGGGCTGAGCAGCTTCCCTCACACTCCTCCTGCCAAAGGGCACCCCCAGCAGGTACAACACCAAAAGCAGGGGACAGCCACCCCCCCTGCCCCTCATTTCAGTCTCTGGGAGCATTCTCAGCCYCTCAGACAGCTCTGTGCACTCTCACAGCCTGCCACAGTTTTTGTCCCACCCCGCTGCTCTCTGTCCCTTCTCCAGCAGGATGGGGAGAAAACAGGAGGAGAAAAGCTGCTGGATTGAGATAAGGATGGGAGATTCCCTAGGCTGCCTGGCCTTGAGAATGGGGGGCATGAGGATGAGATTTCTCCTTGGCCACATGGATTTGAGGATGGGAGGATAAGGATGAGATTTCTCCTTGGTCACGTGGATTTGAGGATGGGGAGCACGAGGATGAGATTTCTCCTTGGCCATGTTGATTTGAGGATGGGGGGGATGAGGATGAGATTTCTCTTGGCCAGGTGGATTTAAAGATGGGGAGATAAGGATGAGATTTCCCCTTGGCCACGTGGATTTGAGGATGGGGGGGGATGAGATTGAGATTTCCCCTTGGCCACGTGGATTTGAGGATGGGGAGATAAGGATGAGATTTCCCCTTGGCCACGTGGATTTGAGGATGGGAGGATGAGGATGAGATTTCCCCTTGGCCACATGGATTTGAGGATGGGGGGGATGAGGATGAGATTTCTCCTTGGCCACGTGGATTTGAGGATGGGGGGCATGAGGATGAGATTTCTCCTTGGCCACGTGGATTTGAGGATGGGGGGGATGAGGATGAGACTTCCCCTTGGCCACGTGGATTTAAAGATGGGGAGATAAGGATGAGATTTCTCCTTGGCCACGTGGATTTGAGGATGGGGGCACAGTCTGTGTGAGCCACCATGCCCCCAGATCTCCTGGCCAAGGAGAAGAGATTCCCAAATTTCATCCCTCTGGGAAATGGAGGGAAGCTCCAGCAGAGCAGAGGGCAAAAGCAGCAGCACAGTTTGGAGAGCAGAGAGAGCTGGGCAATTCCCAATCCATTGGTGAGACATCAATCACTGCTGAAATAATGGAAAAAGCCAATATGAGATTCCATTAATAAAGAATTAAATGATAGGAACATAATTAATGCCAGTCAACACGATTTTATGGAAAATAGAGCTTGTCAAACAAACCTGATTTTATTCTTTGATGAGAGTACAACTTTGGCAGATAAAGAAGAAATAATAGATTTCTGTAAGGCATTTGCCTTYGCCCTGAGTGACTTTGTGATTAAAAATTTAGAGCCCTAGGACATTGGTGAAGAACATTTTGAGTGAGGAGCTGGCCTGGCAGGTCCCAAGGCCACCAACCTCACTGGGGACACCACAGTGGGATGAGCTTGCTGTTGGTACAAGCTCAGGTGACACATAACWGGGGGGACCCAGCAGCCAGGTGAAACCCTTGGGAATTTGAAGTCTTTTAGGAAAAATTTATCAATTCCAAGCATGCAAGGGGAGGTTCCACACCCTGCCTGCAGAGCCACAGGGCTCTTGGGGAAGTCAGGGGTGGCTTTTAGGCTAAAAAGCTGCTTCTCCTAAGGCTGCAGAGCTACGAGCTGCCTGGACCTTCAGGACTGGACTCAAGAGGAAGCCACAAAATTCCAAGAGCTAGCAAAAAGGTTTTTCCTTTAAAAAAAAAAAGGCTTTAAAAGCTTGAACTGCCTCATCTATGACTAAGAAGAGTGAGATGACTCAGGCCATCTCGAGCACATCCACGGAAAGGACAAAATGTGATACTGAGCAATGAGCAAGTGCCCAAACCCAAATTCCTGCTTGGAGGAGGAACAGCAGTTTTCTTTTAAAAGGAGCAGCTAGAATTAACCACTGGGAAAAAAACCCAACAACATTCCTTCCACCAACAGGTGCAAGTGAGTGATGGGTCACAACCAAAGGCATTTTGTAAAAGACAGAAACAAGTGGCTTTATCCCAGAGGGTTCATCTGCAGCGTTCTCACCTCTCCAGTGTAGCCAACCCCAAGGATACCAAGCCCCTACATCTTCTCAAACCTTGTAGCCCTGATATAAAACAAGGCAGCAGCTTGATTTTATGCTGGAGGATGCTCCAAGCCATCCTTAGCAAAGGTTTCTTTGCCCCAAGGAAAAAAGAAGACAGACTCCATGGCTGGGAAAGCCAGTAACTAAGGCAAAATAAATCCAGGATCATGCCTCCTTATTCTGGCCAGGTTTTTTGAATAGGAGAACAGGTTTCCACYCTTTAGATCCCATTCAAAAACCCCACGACAATAATTTGGTCATCATTTCCCTCCAGAATAGCAAGCACTTCAAAAGGTCTTGGTTGCACATCTTTGGAAGAGAAAGGATCTCAAAATTCCTGCTGAATAGGAAAACCTTCTGCCAGTTTTAGTAACATTTGTGCTCTGTGAGTTGCAAACCCAGTTGTAGCAATAAATAAATAACTAAATAGCAATAAATAAATAACTAAATGGCAATAAATAAATAACTAAATCAACAAGCATTTAATATTTGGGAATTGAGTTCCTAAATTCAGGACAACCTGGAGAAGGAGGCAGGGCATTCCTGGGCAGAGCACATCATCACAGCTCCATGTGTGCCTCCTGTCAGTCTTTGGAGTAGGATCCATGGAAAACAGCACTCTGAGCTCAACCACCCTCCTCTCCAAAAGGAGCAAAATTCACAGATTCCTCAAATTCTCTGTGCTTGGATTTGTTAGAAA
>JACDOX010000138.1:1664437-1681820 GCA_014549065.1 Cardinalis cardinalis
AGAGAAGAGAAGAGAAGAGAAGAGAAGAGAAGAGAAGAGAAGAGAAGAGAAGAGAAGAGAAGAGAAGAGAAGAGAAGAGAAGAGAAGAGAAGAGAGAAGAGCCAACATTTAKTGGTGCCCCATGTGAGGAAGGAGCTCACGGCCTTCAGGGGCAGCCAGATCTGGGGGGCACAGGGCTCGCCAGTCACATCAGACATCCCAGTGAGCTGCTGGGGTGGAGAGCTGAGAGCCTCAGCTGCAGACATTCCTGTCCAGGAGTGAGTAATGGAATCAAACAGCAGCCCAGGCAGGATTCCTGTGGGAGCCCAGCCTCGCCAGCTGTCCCAGCTGCTGTCAGCAGCAGGTCCTCAGGGAATGGCCACCCCAGCAGCTGCCCTGCCCTGCTCAGCCCCAGCAGCCTTACAGGGGACACCATCACAGAATCATGGAATGGTTTGGGTGGGAAAGGACCTTAAACATCGCCTTGGTACAACCCCCTGCCACCTCCCACCAAGCGCTCACAGCCCCATGCAGCCTGACCCAAGATCCAGACTAAGCCCTCTGCTGGTTTTAAGCAAGGCATGACTTGCCAAGGCCTGACAGGCAGGAGAGGGGACACTGTCACTGTCATATTTCCTGAAAAATCCCTTCTCTCTCCAGGATTTCTTCTCCTGGCAAGATGAGAAGCCTCAGAGAAAAAAACCAAWATTATCTCATTTGCTTCTCCCTGTTTGGCTGCTTTGGAATGTAGCTGGAGACTGTTTACCAACAGGTGCGTGTTTGATTGGTTTCATGTGAATTGTTTTTAATTAATGGCCAATCACCATCATCTGTGTCAGGCTCTGAGGAGTCAGTCATGAGTTTTTCATTATCATTGTTGTTAAGCCTTCTGTCTGTATCCTTTCTGTATTCTTTAGTATCGTTTTAATCTAGTTTTTATATAGTTATAGTATTTATAGTTTAGTTATAGTTATGGAACATAGTTATAGAATATAGTTATATAGAATATAGTTATATAGAATATAGTTATATAGAATATAGTTATAGTATATCATTCTATAATATAATACAATATAATACAAAATAATATCATATAATTCAGTACAATATAACAATAAATCAGCCTTCTGAGAACATGGAGTCAGATTCCTCCTCTCTCACCTCATCCTGGGGCCCTGACAAACCCATGAGGACACGCTGTCCCCACCTGGGTGACCGTGCCCCTGACACAGCACGGCCCGAGGGCAAGGCCAAGTGCCTGTTATCACCTCCAGTGCAGTGGGTGAAGCGTTTCCCACTCTTCTAAGACAACATTATTCCGAAATGTTCTCGCTAGGATGGAGGGGAGCGGAATTGCACTCGTCTGAACGGCCTCTTTTGTCACGCATTTCGCGAGGCGTCGAGGCATGAAAGCTTTCAGGGGAACCTGGCTGAATCCAGGCTAGGTAGTTATAAGGCTACTTACAGAGCTGACATGATGGATCATCTTCATTTCCCCACTCCTGTCCTGCTCACAGCAAATCCATTTGCTGGGCAATTAGACTGCAGTCATTACATTATGCTAAGAAGACGCTCCTTTGGCAGCGGCAGCAGGGACCCTGACCAGGAGGAGCCTGGAGTGCTGCCTGCCCATTCCCACCCACTGCAAATGCAGGGCTGGGGTGGAGTTTGAGGGGCCCCAGGACGAGGGAAGAGATGASAATCTTGACTCCATGTTTCAAAAGRCCGATTTATTATTTTATGATATATATTATATTAAAATAAAATTATATACTAAAGAAAGAGAAAGGAGACATCAGAAGGCTAGAAAAGAATGAATAATAAAATCTTGTGACTAACCAGAGTCTGACACAGCTGGAGCATGATTGGTCATCCAGTAGAAACAATTCACATGAGACCAATCACAGATGCACCTGTTGGTAAACCACCTCCAGACCACATTCCACAGCCATCAGACAGTTATTTACCTATCTTTTCTGAGGCTCCTCAGCTTCTCAGGAGGAAATCCTAGCAAAAGGATTTTCATAAAATATCACAGTGACACAGGGCCACCGATGAAGGCAGGAATGATGCATTTGATTCCATGTTGTCAGAAGGCTAATTTATTACTTTATGATACTATATTATACTAAAGAAAACTATACTATAATATACTAAAGAATACAGAAAGGATACTTACAAAATGTTAAAAAGATAATAATGAAAACTCCTGACTCTTTCCAGAGTCTGACACAGCGTGGCCCTGGTGGCCAATRAGTCAAAACAACTCACACTGAAATCCAATGGAACAATCACCTGTGGGTAAACAATCTCCAAACACATTCCACATGAGCACAACACAGGAGAAGCAAATGAGATAAGAATTGTTTTCCTTTTCTCTGAGGCTCCTCAGCTTCCCAGGAGAAAAGCCCTGGGCAAAGGGATTTTTCCAGAGAATGTGAATGCCACACCTGGCTGCTGGCAATCCCCCGTGGCAGCAGGGCCACGTTCCCAGCTCCGGGAAGGTCTGGATTAAGCARAATGGCCCTTGGGATGATTTTGCTTGAGGCAAACAGCAGCAGGATGGAGATGGACAGTCCCTCTCTCCTGCACACTCTTCTCCCAAAGGGTTTTATCCAGTCATTTCCCATTTTCCAAGTGAAACACAGGCTGATAGAGCTGCTGGCAGTTGGCATGGGCTCTCCACGTCTTGCCCATGCCATCACAACCCAACCAACCCCCTTCCCTCCTCCTCGTCCTCCTCCTTCTCCTGCAATTCCCTCCTCAGAGCTCCCACCTCCAGCTCCCTCTGCACGTGTGTGTGTGTGTGTGTTCCCATTACTTCTGGGTGAAATAACTGACTACAGGGTCAGTCCACCTGAAAATTGCTCTCCCCAGACCTAAATGAAACAGATGGGCATTGATGATGTTTTGGGAGAAATTAATCAGCCTGGACCGGCGGCAGCGCCAGCAGCTCCCTTGGCCCAATCTCGCCTAATGAATTCCGAGCTCCCTGTCTTAATAGCTCCTGACAAGACTAATTTACTCTTGTAAGTGATTAGAGGGGGAATGATCTCTTAATTGTTGCTTAAGATCCCTTTTGGCATGGCAGGCAGCAGGCAGGGAGCTGCTGCTTTGGAGGCAGGGATGGGTGCTCAAACAGACCTCAAAAAAATACAATTTTTTTTTTTTCAGGAAACAGGCACCACACACAGTTCCGCTCYTCACACTCAGGATCTCAGAAAGGTGTTTCCAGACGCTACCTTTTTTTTTTTTTAAGTTAACAAAGCTTAACTCAGAAAACACCTACCAACAGCAGGAAACACAGAAACAACTGTGTGTATCAACACTTCCCAGGCTGACATTTCCCTCCGGAAACAAAATCTCAAGGTGCCAATATTCTTAAGAGTCAATTATGTACATGCACACAGTGCATTACAAAGTTAAAAAAAAAATGAAATTCAACTACCAAAGTAATTCCAAGAACGACTTGACTGGCATAATGTCTCATGGAAAGCAGGCTGAAGAAATCTCCGTATTTTCTGACAAAATAGGAGTTCAGTCCAATTCCCATGAGGGATTTCAGGTTCAAGTGCTTGGAGAGCAAGGTGCTCTGTGAGGCAGCATTTCCATGAAGCTGTTTCCAGGCAGCTCCAGGGCTTCTCCTGAGGGTGAGCTCAGCCACCACCCCAAATCCCACCACATCTACCCAAACCAGGGCTCCACATCCTGCCAACTGCTCAGCCACCACCCCAAATCCCACCATGCTCCACCATCCACCCAAACCAGGGCTCCACATCCTGCCAACTGCTCAGCCACCACCCCAAATCCCACCATGCTCCACCATCCACCCAAACCAGGGCTCCTCATCCTGCCAACTGCTCAGACACCACCCCAAATCCCACAGGGGTCACCAATGCCTGGCCAAGGGCACCCTAGAAGGGGCAGAAGGCTCAGCTGAGCAGTCCCTGGAGATGTCCCCAGACCCTCAGCAGCTCTGAAGGGGGTGTGGGTGCAGAGYCCTTCCTTCAGGAAGGTGCTGCTCGGGCTGCAGGTGGGAAAGGGACCTCCAGAGGCTCCRTCCCAGCCTCCCAATCAATTCCTCCCCCATTAAAGGCCAGTCAGGAGCCCTGATTGAAGACCACAAATTTAATGGACTGAGAGCCTGGGTCGATTTCTGCATTTACTAAAATCCAATCCCCAGCTAAAGTAAGCAAGGAAAGCTCCATCTGTCAATCAAAAGAAAAACATTCCCCTTGCATCCTTTTCCAAGCAGCCAGTGCCCATCCCACTTACCCACAGGTGTGTCCTCGTTGATCAGCAGGTAGGTGTCAAAGAAGTAGTTGATGAAGTAGGGCAGGCGGTTGCCCTGACCTGGGAAGAGGACAGAAAMAAGGAGTTATTCCCCAGGGCTGGGAAGGGCTTGGGAATGCTCACAGAGGGGCCTCTTCCCTGCACCAGCCTTTCTGGATTTGGTATTTYCCAAAAGGCAGAGGAGAGGGGGAAAGCCGACAGCGCAGGGACCGGGAGCATCAATTCCTGCTTTAGCCCTCGGTTAATACCTTTGCTTTGCTCCCACAGCTGGGAGCCTTTTGCCTTGTCAGGCACCCCAGCACAGCCCCGTGCTCCTTCCTGGTGCCATCCCCGGGCTGCCTTTCCCTCTAATTGCCTCCTTTCACCTCTAATCACCGGGCTCGCTCCTCTCCGCTCCCTCTCCGAGCCTGCCCCTGGCCCGCAGCCTCATTAGGGGACAGAGCCAAGTGCAGAGCACGTAGGAGAGTGACAAAGGCAGGGAGAGAGGCAGGGAGAGAGCTGGAGGGAGAGGAAATCACTCAGTGGTTCCCCAGGAAGGTTCGGTGGGGCGTGCTCAGCATCATCCCAGGAGAGCAGAGCAGACCAAACCTCAGCTGCCTCTCGGCCTGCCCGGCTCCCAGGATGCTCCTGAGACCTTCCAAGCACAGCTCCCAGGCGTGCATCCCACCAAACCAGCTCCTGGGGAGCGTGGGGGAGCAGCTTGAGCTCCCCCAGGGCTCCCTCTGTCACAGRACAGGGATTTCTCAGCTCTGCCCTCTTTCTTGAGGCGCCAGGTTGGTTAAACGCCCTGAGGGATGGGAGAGCACCGGAGGCAGCACTGCTGCAAAGGCGCATTTCAACYCCAGCCTCTGGAGTTAAGCGCCTGGAAAGAAAAACAGAAAGGAACCTGACAAAATGGGTTATTTGGGAGCTGAGGGCATCTCCAGGGGCTTGGCAGCACACTTGTCACKGCCGCCGCTGGGGCCAGCAGCCTCTGGCAGGGGAAAATGAGGCTGAAACACCCCCCAGCAGCCCTTGGCACACAGGAGCTGCTTCTGCAAAATCTTTCTGTCTCAAAACACRTCCCTTAACATCACCAGCACGCTGAAAATGAGGTGCACTTTCCAAATCCAGCTGCAGCAGGTGCGGGGAGGTTTCCAGGATCTGTGTGCCCTGGGAGCTGCTGGGGGAGGGTCTGGGGGCAGGACCCTGCTCTGGGCTGCAAATCCCAGGACAAAGCTGGAGTTTCCTTCTCAGACTGTCACAGTGACACCGGGGATGTGCCACCCCTGGGATCCTCAACACAAGACGGGGTCCCCCCAGCACAGGAARGACAYGGAGAGACCCCAGRGGAAGCCATGRAGWGCTGAGAGAGYTGGGGCTCCTCAGGGCTGGGAAAGGTGGAGAAGAGGAGGCTCCAGGGAGGCCGTGGCTGGTGGGGGTCTCTGCCCCTCTCCTGCAGCCATGGCCAGGCAGGAGCAGGGAGACCCCACTGCCACCCCAGAGCCCAACCTGTCCCAAATCCTGACCCGAAACCTGTCCCAAACCCTCCTGCAAACCCTCCAAACCCACCCAGTCTCCACCTCCCCATCGCGTCCCAGCTCATGGCTTCACCAGGAGCTCTGCAAACCTCCTGGCAAGAGTGCCACAGACAGATTTGCTGGAAAATCCTTTCGCTAGGATCTTTTCTGCTGGGAAGCTTCAGCTTCCCCATGYTTTSCTKCTTTGGAATGTGATCTGGAGAATTGTTTACCCAGCATGTGAATTGTTTCTACTTGATGACCAGTGACAGCCACCTGTGTCAAGGCTGTGAGCAGTCACAAGGTTTTATTATTCATTCCTTTCTTTTCTAGCTTTCTGCTGAAATCCTCTCTTCTATTCTTTAGTATAGCTTTTTAAATATAATATATATCATAAAATAATAAATCAGCCTTCTGAAACATGGAGTCAAGATTCTCATCTCTTCCCTTTTTGGGGTTTGCCTGCAAATTCCACAGAAGAGCTGCTCCATCACCTGCAGTGCCCAGGATGTGTGGCAGGGTGTGGGAATCCACAAAACCAGAGGGTTTTGGGAAAGCTGCAAAAGGCAGGCTTCAGAGACAGCAGAACTGTGAGCAGAGCCAAGCAGCAGCCATGAGATTGGTCAGCAGAAAAATTATTTAAACTGTAGAAAAGCGAGGACAAATAGAACAATGGTCTGTGTATTAATGCTTGTCTAGAATAACTCTCTAAGCTACAGAAAAGTTTATCTAGTGAGATATTAGGAAGGTCTAAGCTTAATAATGGAGCTCTGTGCGTTGTGTTTTAAGGCTTACAAGCAGATATTGTATCCAAAATAAGCAAGCATTGTTTAACCAAAGGTACGTGTGCTTATGGTGGTTGGATAGAACTACTGTCAATGTGCTTTTGCTTTGTGTGATTGGTCAAAAAACTTATAAAGTGAGTTGTAACATCAAGTTCTTGGTCTGCTGCCTGGGATGTGAGCTGGCGGCATCTTCCCATTGTCATAAGCATGGGATGAGACTGATGCTGGAAAATCAAGCAGCTCAAGGCACATTCCCAGCAGTTTGTGATTTGTGCAGAGCCCCCGAGCGGCGATAGCAGGGCACCCATCCCTCACCCCTATCCCAGGCCAGCAGCTGTGCCAGCACTTGCTTATCACAGAGATGGCAAGCCAAGSCCTGGGCAGGGTTTGGGGGAGAAGGGCTGGGATTCTGCTGTGCTGCAGAGCCTCCAGATCCCTGGCTCCATGCAAAGCCTGCCCAGTTTGTCACTGCGAGGAGGGAGCTGGGCTGGCAGTGCCCACTTCCAATGGGACAGAGTGGCAAGTGACCTCTCAGGGAGGTAAAGGATTTGCTTTTTTCCTTATTTGTTCCCTTTGCAGAGGAGCTGCAGCTCCAGTGAGGCTCTCCCTGATCCAACTCGACACCGGAGGGAGATTGACTGCGCCTGTCACTCACAGCTAATGTCATCCACTGACTGCCTCATCAGCCTGCCAATCTGGGCAAGCCATCTCCAGCCTTCAGCGGGGGAAAAAAGGGCAAAAAAAGCCTTTATTCCAAAGGGCACGGTGCTATCAGAGGGACACACACTGGCTATTGTTTATCAGCAAGAGCCACACAGGCACCCTGTCCCCACACCGGCACCCAGGGGGGTTAGGCAAGTCATGTAACAATCCCAATTTTCACGGGGCTTTGCTGCACATTTACAGCTCCTGTGCACCCTGTGACGTGCCAAAAGCTGTCCCAAAAGGCACATTTTCTACACCAAAAGGCCATTGTCCCACCAGCTCCCTCCCCGTGCCAGCAAAGACCCAGAGCAGCAGTGGGAAGAGCTTCTTGTGGAGGCTCTCCTGGCCCTCAGCCCTGCCTTCCCCCAGCCTGGAATTAGAAAAGAGGTTTTGCAGCTTGGACAGGAGTTATTTCCCCCTCCCCAGCACATATTTAAGCACAGTTCAGGTCATCATTTTGCTGCTGGAAGCAGGGGGAGAGCCTTGCCAGCAATGTTCTGCTGCTACACAGCTAACGAGCTTCTGGTTTACATCCCTGCCTGTGATCCCTCCCKCTCTCCCTGCAGTTTTCTTTGGGTTTTATTGATCATGCGAGGTCCAGCACCAGCTCTGCCTTGGCCAATCCACATCTGGAAGTTTCCAAGAGCAACTTTTCACCGAGATACCCCAGGAGCATCTACCCCTGCTGGGTACATCCACCCTTCTCCAAAGCTCTTTACAGTCCCACCCTCTCCAAGAAGGGCCTTGTGTGCAGCCAGTCAGGGCTGCAGGAACATTTGGAGCATGATATGAAGGTCCCCACAATTTCTTGGGATGGAGAAAGGAAAGAYCTGATGGAGGCAGGAGATTTGCTCACCCCCACCCTTCACCCCAGCAGTGCAGCTCTGAATATTCACCTGGAGACCACTGTGAAAAATGCCTATTTTCTGATTGGCTTTTTGCAAATATTCAAATTAATATTATATGTGTTACGTTAGAAAGTGATGCTGTATTAGTTCTCTTAAGTAGTGTGTTAAATACAGTTTTAGATTATAACATGTTAAAATAGGAACTTTTTTGTATGTGAGATATTTTTTTAAAGAAAGGAATGAGGTACTGGCACCAGATAGCAGCCACAGAACACCCAAATCTTTCAGAGAAAGAGAATTTATTGCTCCATTATCAGGAGAAACGAACTTCTTCCCACCTCACTCAGCCCTGAAGACGCTGTCAGGATTCAGAGGAAGAAGCTGACACTGCCCAGACAGAATCCTGTGTGTGAATGGAATTKATGCATCATGGATGAGGTGKATGAATATGCAACARGCTGTTGCTTTTAAGGGTTAATCCTCTGTTAACGTGGGGCCTTTTTTGGGCTTATTTTGCCCAGAAAGAGGTACCTGGACTGTCCATAACTCTTTGCTTTTATTGTCTCATRTTGTCCTAATCCAAATTGTCCAAATTATTATCACTCTAATTATATTGTTATTTTTATAACCATTTAATTACTATTAAACTTTAAATTTTTAAAAAAACCAAGTGATTGGCATTTTTCACACCACAAATGCAGCAGTTGCCACCTTTGTACCCTGCAAACCCCACCCCCAAGCAGGAAGAGGCAGAGCCAGACCTACCTGGAGAGACCAGCTCCAGGAGCAGGAGGGCAGTCAGGAGGTGGGCAGCAGCAGCCAGGGGGTGCTTCATGGTTCCTGTCAAACAAGAGAGGCACTGTCAAGCCCAGCACTGACAGATGTGACCTGGCGTCCCTAAATCAGGCCCAGGGTGCAGGCTGTGCCACAGGGGCGCCCTCAGCACATCAATGCTCTGCTTCCAACATCCTCTCGGCCATGGAAACCAGGGTTCACCTGCTGGAGGGGCTCCATTTTTTCCTTTCTGCTTCSCCACWGTCAYATTTTCTGGAAAAATCCCTTTGCYCAGGGTTTTTCTCCTGGGAAGCTGAGAAGCCTCAGAGAAAAAGGAAAACAATTTTTATCTCATTTGCTTCTCCTGTGTTGTGCTCACATGTGGAATGTGTTTGGAGATTGTTTACCCACAGGTGATTGTTCCATTGGTTTCATGTGAATTGTTTTTATTTAAAGACCAATCACCATCAGCTGTGTCGGGACTCTGGAAAGAGTCAGGAGTTTTCATTATTATCTTTTTAGCCTTCTGTAAGTATCCTTTCTGTATTCTTTAGTATAGTATTCTTTAATATAATATGGTGTCATAAAATAATAAATCAGCCTTCTGAGAACGTGGAGGCAGATTCATCATTCCTTSCTGCCACRGGGCACCCCACAAATACAACMCCCAATACAATACAATGCCCAAGCTCCTCTCCAGAGAGGGGACAAGCCACGGTGACCTTGGTGGCCAGGAGAGGAGCAGCTCCAGSAGCAGAGGAAGAGCTGCTGTGACCCAGGARTGCCACAGCAGCGAGCTACTGGCGCCCAGGTTTGAGATGGTTTGGCAGAAGCTCAACCCAGAATCACTGCAGAGGCAGAAAGGTTTGGGAGCAGAGCCCCTGACACCCCTCACAGCACAGAGCAGGAGCAGGTGAAGCAGCGAGGCTGCCAAGCCTGTCCCCATCCCAAATTTTAACACAGTACGTGGCTCCCCATGCTAAGGACACAGAATTAAACAGCAGCAGGGAGCTGCCAGCACAGCCACATCCTCACCTGGTGCTGTTCAGACCATCAGACCCAAGGATTTTCCCAAACCAACCCCAGAAAACCTCAGCCACGTGCCCCTCTGCAAGGAAATTGGCACAGGCGGATTTTAAAACACTCCAYAATATCATCTCATTTGCTTCGGAATGTAATTTAAACATTGTTTATCCAACATGTGAATTGTTTTTTACTTAATAACCAATCACAGCCCAGCGGTGTCAAGACTCTGGAAAAAAAATCACAAGTTTTCTAGATCATTCTTGTTAAGCCTTCTGTACATCTCCTTTCTCTGTTCTTTACTGTAGTTTTAATATAACATTCTTTAATATAAGTACATGTAACAAATAAAATAAATAATAATAAATATAAATAATAAATTAGCCTTCTAAGCGCTTAGAGTCAAATTCTCAATTCCTCCTTTGTCCTGGGGACCCCAAAAACCACCACACATGGACCCCAAAAATACCACACATGGGAACCTCCTGGAGGCTCCTGAAGGAGCTCCAAAGCCACAGCTACACCTATTTTATTTTTACTGATGGATGTGTCACAGAAGACAGCTCCTAACAACCCTGTCACCGCAGAAAGGGCCTGAAATTCTAATTTCTCCTGCTATTTTGCTACGGAGAGCCTCTCTGGGATGAAGAGGTCTTGTGCCTAGACAAGAAAAACGGTGCTGTGGTGTGTTTTGTGCATCTTCAGGTATTTCAGTGCAAGCCTGGGAAMACATTCAGGTGTAATCATGCCCATCCCCCCAGAAAACACAGCCAGGGCAGAAGAGTTTAAACCTCCACCCCACAACAAGCTGACTTCTGCTCAGTGTCAGCAGAGCATCCAAAAGCCCAATTTTGTTTTTGTTTCYAAACAAAAAAATGGCCACTTTCCCCAGAGCCAGGCATCCTGACAAGCCCTTTAAATCCTCACATTTGGCCAACCAAAGCAGAATGGATTCTTGTGATTAAGCAAAACCACCAAACATCTCAATTTTCTCCCTGCTTTAATAGGTTTTGGGGAGGAGGGAACCTCAGCATCTTTGTTCCAGACCCCTGCACCCAGCCCAGAATGCAGAGCCCAAGCTCTTGGTGCTGCAGCCAGAGAGGATGAGATGGAAATGAGCTCCTGTGCCTTCTGCAGTGCCAGAATGCCAGAGGAAAACACTAACTTTCTTCTCAAACAGCACCACTATCAGCCCAAGTGAGCGTGAACATKATTTCCCAGCTTCACAGCCCGTGTTTAAAAAGCACCAGGGCAGTGGAGAAACAATTTATGTGCTGTAGGAATAAAGGCAGCTGACAGCATCCCCCTTTCGAGTGCCATGATAAATCTAAATATTGGATATTCCAAGTCAGTCACTTCATTATGTCAGTAATTGCCTGAAATGTCATTTTGATTTTCTCTGTCTTCATTAATATTGCAGCTCTTCACTGGTTCTTCGAGATGGTTCACTCAAATATCGCACATTTAAGGAACGGGATGCAGGAGTCTCTGAGGAGAACTTTAAAAATTGTGACTAAGAGCAGATTAAATTGCACCTTGTGCCTGGAAGAGGCTCTTTGGAGGAAGYACTCTGTGCATTCCCAGCATGATAATATTCCTGGGAGCTCAGGTGCTGTCTCCTCCTGGCTGCCAAGGCTCTGGTGTTAAACCAGAGGTTTCCCYCTCCGCTGGCAGCTGCAGACAGAGCCTCCAGAAATGGGAAGCTGAGGAAACACCACCGTGCAAACAAATCCAGGGCTTCAAAGCTCAGGAATCAGCTCAAGCAGAGGTGTTTCAGCCTGCTTGCTCCAATTGCCCCCTCCTTCCCAAGCCTGGGAAGTGGCTTTTTCCTCGCCTAACAGCGCTGCTGCATCCCTAAACATGGCAAATCCCACCTGCTGCATCCTGGCCATGCTCCACCTCGCTGCTCCAGCTCTCAGGGTGCCTCAACAGCACCTCCAGGCTCTGCAACTAGGCTGGTTTATTTTAAAATCAACTTTATATAAATAAAAAAAATAAATAAACCTTAAAATAAGCACACAGAACGCAGCATCGCCTCTGCCCGAGCTGCCCTCCCACAGCCTGGCTGGCAGAGCTGCTCCGCTCTGGCACCCCCAAAACCCTGTTCCTTAACCCCAAACCTGGCCTTCCCMTCCCCAAACAGGGCTGTGATGCTCAAGCCTCAGAATTTCCAAAGAAATGCTGATTTCCAAAGCTGCTCAAGCCTCAGAATTCCATCCGCCTGCTCCGTGAAGGGAAGCGTAAATCAAACCTCCCAAACGGCCACAGCAGGGAACTGGGGGTGCCTCCCAAAAACTCCCATTTTCCTGCAATGAAATGTCCCAAACAGGGACAGCAGTGCCCCCCCAGAGGATTGGATGTGGGAGGTGGGGTGGAGGTACCTGAGGTGTCACCAGGATGTCCCCACAGCCACTCGGCTGTGTCACGGACATATTTCACAAAAAATCTGTTTGCTAGGACTTTTTCTTCTGTGGCTTCTCAGRAGAAAAAATCCTAGCAAGAAGATTTTTCATAAAATATGTCCATGACATGGCTGCTGGAGGAACCCTCTCCATCACTGGGGCCACCTTGGAAGAGCAGCCAGGAGCTGGCCCAACAGGGACCACCACCAACCCCACATCCCAAAAAAACCASCCCTGGCATCCCCTGTGGCCAAGCACATGGTTTAATACCACCCCTCACACCAAAAAATCAGCCTCTCCTGCTTCCCCTCTGCTCCTCAAAAACAGCACTGTCAGAAATGCACCTTTTCTCCTCATTATTGCCTCTTGGCCAGGGCTTTACAATAAGCACAATTCAAAATAATAAAAAAAAAAATTACAAGTTAATCCTGTTTTTTTTTTTTTTTATTCCCACCCCCGTGTTGGCGTGAGCCATACCCAAATCATAATTCCCAAAAATAACAAATTGCAGAACAGGGTAATCAGAAGTAAATTGATATTGATAAATAAGCTTTTCTCCCGTGCGGTAGGTGGTTTATTTTAATCTAATGAGTTTTATATTTTCTGAGCTTTCAGATTCCATGATGAAGAGCCATCCACGCTAGAATTACAAAGCACTTTGAAATATTGTAATTTTATGGCTCATTTTGTCAGGACTCTTGAAAATGAGATTTGTTCCCAGTGAAAAAATTTGCCCCCTTCTTTTTTTTTTTAATTTTTTTTTTTCTTTCTATTCCCTGCAGCGAAAGGAAATAAAATTTCCCTGTTAAATAAATACAGGCCAGGATATTGGTTTGCACAGGGGAGGGGGAATATGGATGCCCACAGGGAATAAGGGACACAGCTGGTGGCACCTGTCACCTCCCACCTGAGAGGGTGGAAAAGAGCATGGAAAATCCTCTTTCTCCTTCCTTCACCCCAAAACCAAAGCTGAGGTTGGAGGCAGGAATGTTTTCTCCCCRCAAAGCTCTGCCCTCCCCAGCTGGGGCACTCAAACCTTTCTTCCTCCAGGGAAAAAGCTGGAGCTGCTCCTTRCTTAACACCCAAAAGTTTCCCTCACTTCCAGCAGTTTATTCCCATTTTAAACCAAGGACAAGAGTGGAAGTATTTAAGTATTTTGCTCGGTGCTTCCAGATATTTCCTTTCCCACAGGAAACAAAGATTAGCTGCAGAATGACACTGAGACATCATTTCACCAAAAACCCAGGCCCAGGAGGAAATGCCAGCTTTGAACCGCCCAGTCCTTGCAGGAAGGCTGGGCCTGGGTTGGGAATACCATGGGTTTGGGGAATGGCACGGGTTTGGGAATGCCATGGGTTTGGGAATGGCACGGGTTTGGGAATGAATGACATGGGAAATCACATGGGTTTGAAAATGACACTGGGAATGACACGGGGAATGACAGAGGTTGTGGAAGGACAGGGGTTGGGAAATGACATGGAAAATAACATGGGAAATGCCATGGGTTTGGGGAATGCCATGGGAAATAACATGGGGAATGCCATGGGTTTGGGAAAGGACATGGCTTTGGGAAAGGACATGGGGAATGCCATGGGTTTGGGAAAGGACATGGCTTTGGGAAAGGACATGGGGAATGACATGGGTTTGGGAATGAATGACATGGGGAATGACATGGGTTTGGGAATGAATGACATGAGAAATGACATGGGTTTGGGAATGCCATGGGCTTGGGAATGAATGACATGGGGAATGGCACGGGTTTGGGAATGCCATGGGTTTGGGAATGGCACGGGTTTGGGAATGAATGACATGGGAAATCACATGGGTTTGAAAATGACACTGGGAATGACACGGGGAATGACAGAGGTTGTGGAAGGACAGGGGTTGGGAAATGACATGGAAAATAACATGGGAAATGCCATGGGTTTGGGGAATGCCATGGGAAATAACATGGGGAATGCCATGGGTTTGGGAAAGGACATGGCTTTGGGAAAGGACATGGGGAATGCCATGGGTTTGGGAATGCCATGGGTTTGGGAATGACTCTGGGAATGACATGGGCTTGGGAAATGCCAAGGAAAATGCCATGGGTTGGGAATGAATGCCATGGGTTGTCCCACGACATCGGAAATGACATGGTTTTGGGAATGAAATGTGCTTGGAAATTAGATGGGCTTGGAAATGATATGGGGAATGCCATGGGTTTGGGAATGCCATGGAAAATGCCATGGAAAATGCCATGGGTTTGGGAGTAACATGGGGAATGGCAGGGGTTTGGGAAATGCCATGGGTTTGGGAATGACAGGAAAAATGTTATGGGTTTGGGAATGCCATGGGTTTTCCAAGCCCCTGACACAAGACAATTCCAACAACCCCCCCAGCTCTGCATAAGCAGCCCACAAACCTTTCACCACACCTGTGGCATCTCCAAGGAAAAGCCAAATAATGCATCCAAATCAACTCCTGCATCCATGGGACGCTAAAATAACACCCAGGGAGCTTTGGGAAGAGAGCCCCCACTCCCTGCTGCATCAGGCACTGCCACCCACCCCTCCATGGCAAGGGCAGCCTCATTTTTGGGGAGAGAWAAGTAGGAATTCCCAATTTCTTCCCTTTTAAGTGGGGCAGCACTGGCTCAAGGGAGCCTCCAGCACTGGTTGCTAGTCACCATAGGCATCATAGCAACCATTTTCCATCACAAAACCTCTCTTCAGCTGGAGCAGCAGCTCCTGAGCCAGGAGGAAGGCTGGGATGGGGCACGGAGACCAAGCCAAGAGGCTCCTGGGCTGCTCCAAACCAGGGAATCCACACAGCAAAGCTGAGGAGCAGATGATGCTAACGTGGGATGAAAAGGTGGAGAAGCAGCCAGCAGCAACAGAGCTTGGCTTCAAAAAGGAGGAAAAGAAGGAGGAGGGGGAGGAAGGGTGGGAATTCTTGCTCCAGGAGGAAGGGGAAGGGTGAAGGCAGCAAAGTGACACACACAGTCTGGTGTCAGGAAAMGCACAGGCCTGGACAGAGTGGCCAGGGGAAGGTGCTGAGGGCTGCTCAGGGATGGGATGCCAGACCCTTTCTTCCTGTGCCCTGCCTGGAAGGAGGAGCAGCCTGGCTGGAATTCCAGGCRCCGCCACCAAAGGGAGCAGGAGAAGTGTCCAACGTGCCCAGGCTCCCTCCCAGCACCCCTGAGCGGGGCTGTGCTGCTGCCACCCTGCCCACACACCCTGGGGGCTCCCCATCTGCTTGTTCAGGGGGGGTTTCAAGGGAAAAAGAGGACAAGATGTGTGTGAAGTGGGATAAAAGGGGGAATAAAGTGTGTGCTGGAAGGGGCTGCCATAGCACCCCCCTCCTTGCCACATCCAGCTGCAGCTTTCAGGGCAAGGATTTCCTTTTCCCCCAAGGATATCCCCCCACAACAGCAATAAAGGAGTCAGCAGCAGCCTCAGAACCCCCAGCTCTTCCCAATCAGCCACCAAGCTGCATTTCCAAGCCCTGCCAAAGGAGATGGGTGAGTTATGGAAGCMCAGGTGCCTGGGTCGATGCTCACAGACACTGCTCCAAGCCCTGGCTATGGGAGCACCTGGGATTTATCCCACCTCCCTTAGGGCCTGCAGCTGCCCCTCAGCTCCAGGCTGGCAGCTTGCAACACTGAAAAAAAAGCAGCAGGGCCATTTTGTTCAGGCCTATGGTGACTGGAATTTCAGGTCTTAAAAACAGGGGGGGGAAAGGATGCTCCAGAAGAAGGGTGAAAAAAATACAATAACTGGAGGAAAATAAAAAGCAAAAAAGCTTCACAGTGATGAGCCAGAGCTGCAAAGGCTCTCAGGCCATCTCTTGCCTCATCCAAATCAAGCAGTCCTTGCTGCYTTCACACAAAGCTCACTCAACTTCCAGCAAGGGGCACTTTGCTGCTCCAGCTGGGAGGGAGCAGCACTGGGGCACGCTGGGTTGTAGGAGCAGGGGAAAAACACAGGGAAAGGAGGGTGGGGGCACTSAGGAGAAACCCCCTCGGTGTCAAGGAGCAGCCCCAGAGAGCAGGGAGGGAGTGGGGAGACAAAGAGGTGCAGCAGGGATGGATTATTGGATTAATGAAGTTATTGGGATTAATGACAGCAGCTCATCAGCAGGGACAGGATTGTTCATGAGAGCCCTCCTGAGCCCCAGCTGTGGCTGAGGGCCCTTGGAGCTGCCCAGGCCCTCTCCTCCATGCCCTTTCCAAAGGTGCAGCACGCTCAGGCTCTGGCACACCCTCATTTCCATCGGGAATTTGCTCCCAGTGCCTTCCAAGCAGGACCTCTCTCTTTCCAGGAGAGAGCAGAGCTTTTACCAAACACAGACCAGGGCAGAGCAACCCAGGGGCTCCCAAGGGACAGCTCCCATCCCAAGCCAGGCCCCTGATCCCAGGACAAGGTTTCAGATGGACGCTGCAGAGGGGTCACTGCGTGCCAGGAGCGCCCCTCTGCTCTGAAGGGACTTCATGACCATGGCAGGGACACCTCCCACTGTCCCAGGCTGCTCCCATCCCATCCAGCCTGGCCTTGGGCACTGCCAGGGACCCAGGGGCAGCCACAGCTTCCCAATGTCCCATCTAATCTTCATCTTCACAGACTGAGCCTCACCRGGAGCCATGAACAAACATCTCCTGCCCACACTGAAGCATCAATCCCATGGATAAATGCTACCCCAGCCCCTGGTCCTCACCAAACCCCTGCTAAGATCCAGGATATCTGCAAGATTTGGGTCCTAACCATTGGAATTCCCAGTTTYCCCCATTTCTACACCCTGAAATGGAGCCAGATAACAAAATCAGCACAGAGATGGGAATTTTGTAGGCGCTGGGCCACGAAAATCCCAAAATGACCCTATTTCTCCTGCAACAATATTAGTTGTACTGGAGGAAGCCCATGAACAATATGTCCTGCCCACATTAAAACATCAATCCCATGGATAAATCAAACATCAATCCCATGGATAAATGCTACCCCAGCCCCTGGTCTGCACCAACTCAGAATATCTGCAAGATTTGGGTCCAAACCATTGCAATTCCCAGTTTCTGCCCATTTCAGATGCAGAATCTACAC
>JACDOX010000138.1:1682633-1740983 GCA_014549065.1 Cardinalis cardinalis
ATAACCCTATTTTTCTTGTAACATTATTGGAAGTCTCACTGGAGGAAGCCCATGAGCAAACATCTCCTGCCCACACTGAAGCATCAATCCCATGGATAAACCAAACATCAAGCCCATGGATAAATGCTACCCCAGCTCCTGATCTGCACCAACCCAGAATATCTGCAAGATTTGAGTCCTAACCATTGCAATTCCCAGTTTTTTCCCCATTTCAGATGCAGAAATGGAGTCAGATAACAACACCAGCACAAAGGCAGGAATTTTGTGGGTGCTGGGCCACAAAAACCCCAAAATAATCCTATTTTTCTTGCAACATTATTAGAAGTCCTACTGGAGGAAGCGGGATGGCGTGGTGGGGAGGAGCAGGGAAGTTTTAGGTTGCCCATGGAGCTGTTCATGCTGCAGCCCAATGAGCCTGGCTGGGAGCAGCTGGGACATTTTACACCCTAACAAGAGGCCACAGGCCAGCCCCCTCACCCAGCCAATCCCATATCCTAAAGCTTCTTAAATTCAGAAATAATCTGTGCTCCCGACCATCTGCACAGGGCACCTAAGAAACTTCATGGAGGGAATCCTTTTTGGGAGGTGCTTTCACCYCCAGCTGCTCAGGGCAGGATGGCAGGATTGGCAGGATGGCAGGATGGGCAGGATTTTGCCCTTTTTCCTTGCCCAGAGGAGCTGCTGTGCCCTGAGCATCCCTCTGGAGCTGAGGGATTGCAGCTGGAATGGTTCTGGTGCTGCATCCTGGGGATGCTCCTGAGGAAAGGGACAGGGCTGGGAGCCSTGCCCAGCCAAGCTCCACAGCTCCCACCTCTTCCAAACATTGTTGCTCCCACTTATCACCAAAAAAAAAAAAAAGTATAAATAAATAATAAAAAAATAAAATAAAAGAAGGGACAGYGCCAATTTTTACAGTTTCCCACAAAGATAACGTTTTTCAACTTGGTTTTTAAACATTGTATTTCTCATGAGTCCTTCAGAAACAAGAAAGCTTTGTGCTGGAGATGGAGGGAGGGAGCGGAGTGGGGAAGGAAAATGGAACTGCACAGCGATTTTCTCCTGCCCTCCTTCCCCAGGACAGGAGGGAAGGAGACACAAAGGTAAAACTCACTCTGCYGGAACAACCAGCTGGATTTCCACAAATCCCGCGGGAATGCTTCACCCCCGGCTCACCCCCCACAAAAAAAAAACCAACAAAAAATATTAAAATTAAAGCGTTTCAATGCAGCAGCTCTATCCCAGATGCACGGAGCATCCCGAGCTCCTGCAGGAGGCTCCGGGGAGATCCCGGGAAGGAGCCGGGCTCGGGGCGAGCAGCCAGCGCTGCCAAGGGATAAAAAAGGGAAAAAAGGGAAAGGAAAAAAGGGAAAAAAGGGAAAAGGGAAGGGAAAAAAAAACAAGGGAAAAMCCCCAACCCAACAACAAAGAAAACGCAAATCAGCATGGAGAATGTCCCGTTCCAGCATCCCTCTCCTCCAGCCGATGGCCGGGAGAGGCGATTCGGGGAGAGGCGGAATGTAAAGAGAAGAAGGACTGCAGGTTTTGAGGGTTGCAGCRAGTAAAGAATCAGAGGGGAAAAAATAAAATAAATAAAATGTTTTCTCAAAATTCTCAGGGCAAGTTCGGCGTTGGGAAAGGCTTTGCCTCCCATCCCTGGGATGTCGGGAGGGGATTTGAAAATCCCACCGCTGGCACTGCGGCTCAGCCCCCGCGGCCGGGACGAAGTTCCAGCCCCGCTCATCCCAGAAACTTTGCAGCTTTCCCGGCAGATCCCGAACTCCAGGTGGGAGCCGSGGATGGGGGCAGGACAGCGGGCACCGCCGCTCGTTCGCAGCGGGGCTTTTGGGGAAAAGGCGACAAAGGYTGGGCTGCCCCTCTCCTGGCAAAGGAACGGCGCTGAGCGAGACCCCCCGCCCGACATAACAACAATGAGAGCGCTAAAAAAAGATGGTTTTAGCTGGAAGGAAACCGAGAGGGTTTGGGAAGGGGGAAGCGCCCCGGGAAGGGCAGGGCAGGGCARGGGGTGATGCTCGCACAGGGGGTGATGCCCGCATCCCTCATCCCGCATCCCGCCCGGGCGGATAAACCCCGAGGAGCAGCGGCGGGGCTTTACCTGCGGTGGATGTCTCGGAGCCCGGTGTCAGCGGCGACCCCCCATGCCCCCCCTGCGCCCTGCGTGAGCCGCGGGAGGAGGAGGAGGAGGAGGAGGAGGAGGAGGAGGAAGGGGAGGGAGCGCGGGAGGCGCTGACGCGGGCGGCGCAGCGCCCCTCGCCAGGTACCGGGATTCCGGCACCGGGATTTCGGCACCGGCTCCTCCTTCCCCCCCTCCCGACCCTTCCCAGCCCCCCAAAATCCCCCTCGCCCCCCAAACCCCGGGCTGCCCCCGCCTGCTCAAACCCAACTTCAGCCCGAGCTGAGCGGSGCTGGGCACGGAAAGTTTAACTCCGCCTCGGTGCCTGTAATTCGCTTTGGGGTTTTTTCTCCTTTTTTTAAAGGGTTTTATTTTGTTGTTAGGATCGTGGTTTCTCTGACCTGTGCGCGGGAGCAGCTGGCAGGGCTGGGAGCGGGGAAATAAATCATGGATGAGCGGGGGGAAAGCGATCCGGGCACGGCTGCCGGGAGAGCCGCACGGACGGAGGGACGGACGGACGGAGGGATGGATGGATGGAGGTTCCAGCCCAGCCGCCGAGACACGATCCCCACCGAAGCCCCCCGTGTCCCCCCCATTCCAAGACCTCCCCACCAGCAGCTTTTGGGAAAATGGCCAAACGCCTCCGTTTCAGCCCATTTTGCACCGCCTTGGAAGGGACAAAGCCACAAAATCCTGCAGTGACACCGAGCCTCAACCCGGATTCCACACTCTGGATCCCAGGAAGGGGCAGGGCTTTGGGAGCTTTATCACCCCATCACGACCAGTTTGGATTAAAATGCTAAATAAGCACAATTTATGCTGTTAAAGCCTTGCCTGGGAATCCCAGAATCCCAGAATGGTTTGGGTTGGATGGGACATCAAAAATCACCTCGTTCCACCCCCCTACCGTGGCCTGGGACACCTTCCACAAGACCAGGGGGCTCCAGAGATGCAAGGACCCCTRCCCTCTACTCACCTCCTGCAGCACCAGTAGGCAAATACCCCTTGCAGCAGCAGGAGGGGGTAATTAAGCCTTAATTCTTCTAATTATGCCATTAGCACAGCGCTGGGGCTGATTGGCTGGAACTGGGCACAGGTCTGGTCTGCTCCTGGTCCTGCCTAAACTGGGGGAGGCCCAGGAGCAGCAAAGCCCCCCCAGAGCTGGCCCAGCTGCAGCTGCTCTGGGGCTGAGCCCCCCAGCCCCTGAATGCAGCGAGCTCCCTGCAGCTCACTCAGGGGCTGGCAGSTGATTCCCTCCCATCACACCCGGGCTGGCTCAGGCTCCTCCAGGAGCTGCCCTGGGCTCCTGGCACCAACCTCGGGAGAGCAAAGGGCGCAGGTGGGACCTGGCTGGGGCTCTGAGCACCCTGATCTGGGGGGGTTCTGTCTCCCCTGGGCTCTTCATCCCTTCCTTGCCCTCTTCATCCTCACCCCACAAAGTCAGGGAGTGAAGGAGGGGGAAAATTGAAAATTGCCAGAAAAGGGGAGGAACCAAAGCAAACCACAGGTGCAGAYGTGTCTCAGGCCCGGGTGCCTGCAGCTGCTGTGACTTTGCACAGGTGATGTCTCATTTAAGGCYTCTCCTGATAAATTCAGGTCAGGATTTTCATTTAAAAAGGTGCACACCTCTCCTCTGCCAGGTCCCYGTGCCTTGGCTTGATGGATTTCTGCTCACATCCTGACTGGTGTGAGGATGTTTTTCATAAACCAGCTCTAACAAGGCTGAGCTTTTCCTAACCTGGGCTCCCATTCCTGATGGAGTTCAGGCTGCAGCCTTTCCCATTGAAGAGAAGAGGAAAGGTTGAGGGATTTCAGTGCCCAGGCTCACAAAACACCCAGGAATTCAGTATCTTGTGCCCTGCTCTTCTGCCAGCTCCCTGTGCCTTGGTTTCATGGATTTCTGCTCACATCCTGACTGGTCTGAGGATGTTTTACATAAACCAGCACTAACAAGGCTGAGCTTTTCCTAACCTGGGCTCCCAGTCCCATTCCTGATGGAGTTCAGGCTGCAGCATTTCCCACGGAGGGGGAGAGGGAGGGTTGAGGGATTTCAGGCTCACAAAACACACAAAAATTCAGTATCCTGTGCTCTGCTCCTCTGCCAGCTCCCTGTGCCTTGGCTTGATGGATTTCTGCTCACATCCTGACTGGTCTGAGGATGTTTCACAAGGCTGAGCTCCTCCTGGCCYGGGCTCCCATTCCTGATGGAGTTCAGGCTGCAGCCTTTCCCATCAAGGGGGATTGCAGTGCCCAGGCTCACGAGACACCCAGGAATTCGGTATCCTGAGCTCTGCACCCGCCTGCCAGGGCTGGTTTCAGTCAGGCAGCGCTGTGAGCAGGCCAGAGCTCGGAGCAGCTCCCTGAGCTGCTGCTGCCCAGCTCCTGGCTGGGAAATGCATGGTGCTCTGAGAGCCAGCCCGTGGGAGATGTGCCTTTCCACAGGCTCAGGGCTGGGGGAAAGGGCAGCAGAAGAAAGTGATGCTTTGGAAAGTGATGCTTTGTGAGCAGGGAGCTGCTGCTGGGATCACGATCACCGCTGAGCCCAAAGCAGGGAGCTGCAGGGCTGGGACACCCTCCCTGCTATCCCAACCTTTCTCCACAGCCTCATTACAGGGAAACCTGGTTTTCTTGGACTTTTTTTCCTTCTCCACGCGGCCTGTGAGCACAGAGCAGCTCAGCAGAGCCTTTCACAGCCTCCTGGCACCACTCACTCAACCTTGAAATTGTTCTGTGGGGCTTCTCCCCCTCGCATTTCCCAGCCAGCCTCGGAGCATTCCCTCATCCAGCTCTCCCCAYGGTGGCTCACTCCTCTGCCCCTGAGAGCTGGGATCACCATTTGCCTCTAAACACATGAAATATCCCATGGGGAGCAGGTAAAACACAGAAATGTGMAAAATGCTGCCCTGCCCAGGCACTGAATTAGCTCTGCTTGCCATGGAGCGCGTTTTGCCACGGCCCCCAGGGTCTGCGTGGACAACCAGCCCATGAAAGGCTGTGCCATCAGTCATTTCTTCACACAGGAGTCTCCCACAAGGCTCCCTGGAAGTGCTTTCCCAAGCTACCATCCTTTTTTTCTTTTTATTTTTCAGTAAATACGACCTGTGCAAAAGTGCAGGGCTGTTTTGGGCTCAGGAACGAGCAGCCCATGCCCCCTGCTCCCATTTTTTTGGGTGCTTTTGTCCTCCCAGACCACAAGCCCCAGGGGAATGGTGGCCCCCTCCCTCTCCCACAGCATTCCAGGTGCAGAGTGGGTTGGGATGGTGGCAGCTCCCTCTCGTCCAAGTCACTGAATTAATTTCTAGAGCCATCCTGGAGTTTTCTTTTCCACCACCACCTGTGCTGTGCCTGACACTGAGCTGGCTTTTCCAGTGTGAAATTAATTTCCAGGTCCATTTCACACAGAATTTTAGGGCCAATATTAGGATCAGGCTGGGTTTTTTTTAGGAATTTCTGAGTGAAGGAGGCTGGTGAGAAAGCCAAGCAAAGTTAAGGGATTGCTGGAGTTCTGTCTCTGAAGAAGAAAAGAGCAGAAAGAGCAGCTGGGTTTGTTCTGCTTTTTAATTTTTGCTTTAGAAACAGAGAAGTGCTGGGTTTCAGATTGCATTGCTGTAAGGTGATCTCATGGAGACAGCAGAAACTGGGCTCACCTTTTCAGCCCAGCCCTTGCAGAACTGTCCCCAGAAGGACCTGTCCCCTCTGAGGGGCACCAAGAGCACCCYGCAGCCCCAGGCTGGGCTTGTTAGGGCCACAATGGGTTAATGAGGGTAAAAAATCCCCTCTGGAGCAACTCCCTGTGCAGCTGGAAGMGCTTTCCACTGAGCCCTTGGGATTTCCTATAAACCTGGAGAGGTTCRGTGGCGATGGGGGCGATCTGGATCAACGGGCACAGCGAGGGGACGGCTGTGGGCCCGCCCTGAGGCTCCCCATGCCGCGCACCTGAAGCAGCTTTCGCCTCCCAGCTCTGAGCCCTGCTCGGGATTGTGCCCTCCCCTCTTTGCGTTTGGTCTTTCTTCCTCAGCAGAGGAAAAGGTGCCATCTACAGGCACAGAGAATCCATGGACAGGCACAGCGATCCCGCAGCACAGCCCTGCCCCTGCCCCCTGTCACCGTACCTCGGCTGGGCCACTGTGGAAAATGTCTATTTATGATCGGCTTTTCACAAATATTCAAGTGAATAATATATGTGTTGTGTTAGAAAGTGATGCTGTATTAATTCTCTTAAGTAGTGTCTTAAATACAGTTTTAGGTTATAACATAATGTTAAAATAGAAACGATGCTATGTAAGATACTTTTTTTTAAAGAAAGGAATGAGGTACTCACACCAGATAGCAGCCACAAGACACCTGAATCTTTCAGAGAAAGAGAATTTATTGCTCCATGATCGAGTTCTTCGTGCCTCTCTCAGCCCTGAAAACTCAGTCAGGATTCAGAGGAAGAAGCTGACGCTGCCCAGACAGAATCCTGTGTGTGAATGGAATTTATGCATCATGGATGAGGTGTAGGAATGTGCAACAGGCTGTTGCTTTTAAGGGTTAATCCTCTGTTAACGTGGGGCCTTTTTGGGGCTTTTGCTGCCCAGAAAGAGGTACTCAGACCGTCCATAACTCTTTGTTTCTATTTTCTCATATTGTCCTAATCCAAATTGTCCAAATTATTATCATTCTAATTATATTATTATTTTTATAACAACATTTTACTATTAAACTTTAATTTAAAAAAAAAAACCAAGTGATTGGTGTTTTTCACAGTCACCTTCCCTGCAGTGCCCTTGGAGCTGCTGGGTCCCTGTTTGGGTCAGGGAACACCAGGGAGCTGTGCCAGGTGGAGGATGAGCTCCCTGCTGCCAGCCCTGAGCTTAAATCTGTGTTTAACCTCGCTGCTAACACAGTGAAATTCAAGATAAAAACACGAGGGAAGGTGACCACCCCTCTCCATAGCCAGGGGGAGACCAGCAAAGGGAACACAAAGGAATCTTGGGCAAGGGAATCCTGTGCTGCTCACCCAGGGTCTCACACTGACACCRTGCTCCTCTTCTTCCTTGCTCTGCTCTTCAGCTGCCTCTCGTTTAACCCATTTTGATCAGGTGATTTCCATTTAACCCATTTYGACCTTTGTGATTTCAGGAGGCAAGCCAGGAAAATAAGAAGCTGCAGGAAGAAAGGCAAAGGGCAAATAACATGGGATAAACTGTCCCCTGTGTGAGATGGGGACAGTGGGGTGACAGGAGCAAGGGRGACTCCTGGACTGCTGGAAGGAGGGAGAGTGYTGGTGATGCCTTGAGGAGGCTGARCTAGAACAGAGGCCAGACAGAGCTAAAGAATAAAGCAGGGATTTATTAAAAGGATCTCCTCCATGGATGCACCTTGGGCAGCACAAGAGCCCAGCCAGGGCTGCACCCAAGGTGAACCAAAATGGGCACAAAATGAGCCAAAATTGTCACAAAATGGACAACCAGTCACAGGGTCTTTCACTTTTACCAGTTCTGCTCCATTTGCATATTGGGGTTAATTGTCCAATTCCAGCTCCAGCAGTCCCATCCTTGTTTTTCTCTCTCCAGCCCACGGTGTTTGTGCTCTTGGGCTGAGATTTGGATTATTTGTCCTTGGTCCCCAGCTAGAGCAGGAATTGTTTTGTCTCCCTGCCCTGTGCACAGAGCTCACCATSCCCTAATGTGAAGCTCAGAACTGCACACTAAAGCAGCACAGAATSTGAAAAATATAAAAGCTGAAACCTGAGGCATCAGGAGGAACCAGTGCAGAGCCTGTGGTGCTGCTGAAGGTTCAAGGCTGCCCCCAGGAGAGGAGGAGAGCTCTCCCCAGGCCWGGCAGGTGGGATCACTCCTCTGACAGAGCCACTCCTGCTTTAAAAACCCTTCTCGCTTCCCACTCCTGCCTCATTCCTGAGGCATTGGTCACAGCAGCTCCATCCCACCCTGCTGGGTGTCCCAAGCYGTGCAGCCAGGTGGGATCACAAAATCCAGGATGGGAAAGGAGTCTGGGTGTCCCATCCATCAGCAGAGGGATGGCTGGCACAGCTCTGCCCAGGAATGCTGCAGGAATTCTCACCCAGAGCTCCTGCACTCCCCCGCCCCGGCGTGATAAATGAGGAGGRAAAGTTTCTCATCTCAGTTTGTTCTCACAGCGCCGTCCAACAGAGCACAAGGCTGTCTAATCAGGAGCTACAGTCCTTCACCATCTGTTTGGAGCCTAATTACAAATGCAGAAAAATAATGTGCTTTACAATTGCACCAGTAAATGCTGTAAATGATTTAAATGCATGCATATGTTCCCTGCAGAATTCAGCATGCATCTGCGACTTCTTCTGCTCACATTAGGCACACAAATCAAGGGAAAAAATACCCAGATCTGATGAACAGCATGTCCCTAGGATGGTGATTTTTATCCCTTTTTTTTTTCCCCCTGCTGGAAAGGCAAACAGGGCTTTTTTGAAACAATTCATCCAGCAGCGTTTTTCTTTGCTTCCATTTTAAAAACTGTTTATCACTGCTGTGTAAATATAGTACAAATTACTCCATAAAGCAGGGAAAAAGGAGAACAGCAGCCGGGCAAGCCTGCAGCTGGCTGGCAAGGTTTCAAAGGCAGGGTTTGTGTTTTTCCTCTGGGGCACCCGTGGAGGGGCAGGAGAGCTCAGCCCCAAGCCCCCAGCGGCCACTTGCATTTCAGGGAATCCCAGAATGGTTTGGGTTGGWAAGAGGCCTTAAAGAYGGAACAGCATYGTGTTCCTGCTGCTCTTTGGGCAYCACCAAGGTGCTGCTGAGGTGGTTTCAGAGGTGCTTCCCAGCTCCCAGGGTCACAGCACTGCACCAAAGGCTCTGCCAGCAAAGGTCGGTGCCACAGATGGACAGGGGACAGCATCCATACCTGGGGACACTCCACTGAGGGAGGACTCACTACAGGACATGAAATAACACCACACTCACTCTGCTGCTCTCAAGGTGGGAAAAGGGAAGTTTATTTTCTGACTCTAACTTTTATAGTCTTCCAAAAGTGACAGTGGATTGGAGGCTGACAGTGCCACCTCTCCAATGTGACCGTGTTCACAGGGGTCTGAGGAAGAGGGAGGAGACCAGTATCTGACTCCGTGTTTCAGAAGGCTTGATTTATTATTTTATGATATATATTATATTAAAACTATACTGAAAGAATAGAAGAAAGGATTTCATCAGAAGACTAGCCAAGAATAGAAAAAGAATGATAACAAAGATTTGTGACTGACCGAGACAGTCTGGACAGCTGGRCTGTGATTGGCCATTAATTAGAAACAACCACATGAGACCAATCCCAGATGCACCTGTTGCATTCCACAGCAGCAGATAACCATTGTTTACATTTTGTTCCTGAGGCCTCTCAGCTTCTCAGGAGGAAAAATCCTAAGGAAAGGATTTTCCATAAAAGATGTCTGTGACATCTCCAATGACACTGGACAAACCAACAGCCCATCAAACTTCTCCTCCTCCATAAAAGAATGCAAAACAATAAGTYATTTACACAAAGTGCGTGAGAAAGTTTGTTACAAGAATGTAAACATCAGAAGGCTTAGAAAAACTTAAAGAATCAGGGCAACAGAGGACAGCCCAGGTAAGGCTTTTTTCCCTTTCCTCCTCCTGCAATGTGAGATACTTTTTGTTTGCTTCAGAGCTCCCCACACCAACACTAAACCTGGTCCAGCCCTACAGCAGGGAGGTGAGGGGGGACAAAACCAGGYCAGGCACAGGCTCAGCTGGCCTCCTTTGAGCAGAAGCTGCAGCAGATGCATCTCCTCCCCTCTGWGCCCTTTCATCCCTTGCTCCCTGCTGCCCGTGCTGTGCTGCTTTGCCAGCTCCCAGCTCCCTTTCCCCCTTGGCCAGCTGGATGGAGCTCCAAAGGCTGCTGGAAAAGGCCCTGTGGGGCAGGCACAGCACCCCCTCTGTGCTGGGCTGCCAGCACTGGGGCTCTCCAAGCCCTGGCWCGTGGTGCCAGGGATTTGTGGGCCCAGTTTCACATCCTGGGCTGCCCCTCAGCAATTCTGCAGCGCCTGCATGGCTCGTTTCACACCCACAGAGGAGAGGGAGCTGTTTCCCCGTGCAAAGCACAAGGTCTTTCCCGTGCCAGGCAGATCAACACTCACCCTCCTGGGCTGGGARATGGAAAAACAGCCCTGCTGGCTGAGTGGTGCTTTGTTCTTCCCAGTTTTTTAAAGTTTTCTGATGTCTACGTTCTTGTAACAAATTCTCTTAAGCACMTTTTTKTAAATAATTATTGTTTAACATTCTTTTTTGGAAGAAGAAAAATTTKATGAACTGTTGGTTTGTCCAGTGTCATTGAAGTAGCACTGTTATCCTCCAATCTACTGTCATTTCTGAAAATCTGTAGATTTTGAAATCAGAARTTAAACTTCCCTTCTTTTTACCTCAAAAGGTCCAGTGTCWGCACAATTTTATTTTGTGTCCTCTAGCTGAGGGGATGGTGTGATCAGAAACAAAATCTGGGATCGCATTTTTAGGCAGGTGAGGGAGGACACATGGACTCAGCTCAGCTCCAGCCAGGGTCTCTCTGGAACTCAGCTCTGGGGAGCAACTGCCTCTCCTAAAGCTCCTGGAGAACTGGAGGGCAGTTTTTGTGTCACTGTGATATTTTATGAAAATCCTTTYGCTAGGAGTTTTCTCCTGAGAAGCCTCAGAAAAGAGATGGAAACAAKAATTATCTGCTTGCTTGGGATGTGATTTGGAGATGGTTTACCAACAGGTGCAGCTTTGATTGGTCTCATGTGGATTGTTTTTACTTGATGACCAACCATGCTCCAGCTGTGTCAGACTCTCTGGTCAGTCACAAGATTTTATTATTCATTCTTTTCTAGCCKTCTGATGAAATCCTTTCTTCTATTCTTTAGCATAGTTTTAGTATAGCATTTTATTTTAATATAATATAAATCATAAAATAATAAATCAGCCATCTGAAACATGSAGTCAAGATTCTCATCTCTTCCCTCATCCTGGGGACCCTCAAACACCAGCACAGGTTTGGATTCCTGCAGTGTTCCTCCTGGCTAGATCATTCTAAGGCTTGGAGCTGGGCTCCATGGCTGCTTCTGTTGTCAAAGATGCATTTATCCCAATTTTTTGATGCCAAAGATGCATTTATCCCAAGTTTTTGATGCTAAAGATGCATTGATCCCAGGATCATGGGGTAAGTTTGGGTTGGAATGTGATGATCACCTAGCTCCAAACCCCTGCTGCCATGGGCAGGGACACAATGCACCCAGGCACAAGATGCAGCTGCATTTTTATTTTATCCCAGATGCAGCAGCCTCATTCCACCCCTCCAGCACCATTTCCCTCCTCATCCCCCCCAAGGTTTCCTTACCTTGAGCTCCTTGGCATGGCCCACGCTGAGCAGCAGATGTGGCTTCTCCCAGGCACTGTCATCACTTCCCTGCTGTTCTCTGCAATTCCCTGTAAATTATCCCTCTCCTTTTGCAGGGGATCACCCACAGCTCATGGCAGCATCCACCCCCACATCATGGCATTCCCACCAGCTTCATGCCCAGAGCTGCTTCTCACCCAATCTGCATCTGCATTGATTTTCCTGCTCATTTATTAACCTTCCTCAGCTGCATGCCACCAAAACCAAAGGATAAATCTCCTTTTTGCTCACTCCCCTCTGCCACAGGAATGCTCTCCAAGCAATGATCTCAGGGCTCCCTCACCCAGCCCTTGCCTGGGATTTATCTGAGTTTACAGTCCAAGCTGGGAGAGAGGGGTGGCCAGAAGGAAAACTGCAAGCTGAAACTGCATGCATCAGTGCACCTCCAAGAGAAATCATTCCAGACACCAGCAGTTGCACAGGAACAGGAATTCTCTTTATTAGCAACAGTACCAGATAATTAAGCTCTCCCTCCAGAGGAATTTGGGCTGTAACAAGGAGAGGAGGAGCAGAGATGCAAAGCAGTATAAAACCAAGCCAAATCTCATCATTCCTTGGATTGGGGGGAAATGCACAGGGTGAAGGCCACAAAGGGAATTTTTGGTTGCCAGCACCAGGCTGGGTTGGGCTTTTTGACCAACTGCTGCATTATTCCAGCACCAGGGAGGGGATGGGAGCTCTGACCCCCAGGAGGGGCTCCCAGCACCCCAACCTCAGCCCTTGGGTGGGTCATGACAGTCCCTGGAGGCCAAAGGGCTCCAAACCCACCAAAGGGACAGGATTAAGAGCCCACACATTCCATAAAGCTGCTCCTCACYGCTGCACACCCCACACAATTTCCACTTTGAATTAAAAATCAGSCATCGAGCAAAACTCTGTGTGTGCATTGCCAAACCAACACTGCTTTAGGGGAGGATCTGTGTAAAAACCCAGTGTCCAGCACACCCCCGTGGCACCCTGGGGCATGGATCCTGTGCTCTCCCACATCCAGCTGCTCCACCCCTCCCTGGGCAAGCAGGAGGTGCTGAGAGAGCATCCAGGAATGGAGCTCTGCTCCCAGCCCAGCCTTAAGGGAATCCATTTCCACAGACAGCACCTCTGAGCATCACTGCACTGCCAAGCTCTGCCTTGACACCCCTGCTCATCACTTCACCTCTTCCAGAGCATAAATCCAGCCCATTTGGGAAAATAAATACAGTAATTGGATTTAGTCCAGGCTGTGCTGGCATATGGGAGTTTAAATGACTTTAAAAGCCAGTTGTCTTTGGGTGGGCCATATTTTTGGGTGTCACAGTAGTTCACCCCTCTGCAAACATCTGGAGGCCATATGGTGCCTGTCTACATGAATTAACCAGATGCCTCTCTCATACCTCTCCCTGGCTTTCACAGAGCTCTCTGAGCAGACTGAAGACACCCTAAAAACCTCAGGTGAGGCTCACTCAGTGTTTCACTTGCCTTGGGGGTCACACCACAGTCACAGCAGGAAAAATGCTCCTCTCAGCTTGCCCAGGGAATAGTCCCCAACACTAGTGGCACCATGCTAGGAGGTAGATGATCCCTCAGTTCAATTTTACATAGAAAAATTMAAGCAAGAAAAACTTCAAGTGGAGCATTTTCCCTTATATATATATGAAATTTTTTTTGTGCAATGATTGTATGAAATCTGTGCAAAAATGTGCCCCAATCCCTGGGGCAGCTGCTACTCACTCCCCAAGTTGTGAGAAGGTGCTCCAGGGCTCAAATCCCTTTTAGTTCAACACCACCATCCCAGCTGAGTGAGGGGTGAACCCTCCCTAAGACCACCCAACCCCTGAAGAGCTGAAGAGTGCAGCACCAAAACCCAAGGTGCCCCCAAAAGCCCTGGGTTCAGTTTAAAACCACTGGCACACGGGTAAGGGATGGTGTCCCTGGTGCTTCCCTGAGCTCCCTGGGGAGATGAGGCTGTTTTGGTCCCTGCTCCATTAAACTGGGGAGCAACAGTGTCTGACAGAACCTTCACAAGCACAGGGGATGCCCCTTCCCAGAAGGGAGACTTTTTCCTCTGCATCCCCCCTGGATGCAGCTACCCTCCTGCCCAGACAGGCAGGCTGCCTCCAAACCACTTTTTTGGGAAAAAAMCCCCAAACCCTGAATCCCCAACAGCAGCACCACAAACTGAAGGTATCCTCCTCCTTGGCTGCCCCCTCTACACAAGGTGCACCACGAAAACAGCACAGGCAGAGCCCACAGCCAGCCCCAGTACCAGGTAAAAGGACATCACCACCCCTGCTGCCTCAGCCAGCTCTTTGGGCACGATTTTGGGGCCATAGACCATGACCAGAGTGCCCAGGTAGCCGTTGCTGAGCCCCAGCAGGGCTGTGAACACCACGGGGTAGATGTCCCTGTTGAACAGCACAGTCCGGATGTGAGCCCGGGGCTGGTAGTTGCTGAGGATGAAGAGAGGGAGGAAGATGGTTCTGAGGAGGACAAGGGCAGGCAGCAGTTTGCTCTTGGGGCCTGGCACCTGGATCCAGGCAGTGACCTGCCTCCCACACCAGTCAGCAAAGTTGTACAGCAGGAAACAGGTGAGTGGTGTGAAGTACTTGGTGCTCCACGGGCTCCCCGAGGATTTGCTGACTGACTCGATGTTGGAGGAGAGGGAAGGGAAGATGATGATGGAGATGAAGAAGACGTAGAAGAGGCAGAAGCCGAGGAGGGCAGTCTTCTGCAGGATGGGGCGCAGTGGGGGGATGCCAGCGCTCCTTGTGAGGAASGAGGAGGAGCTCACGGTGCCTCCTGGCTCTGCCTGGTCCTCCACAGAGCTGTCAGGGGGCACAGTGACCAGAGAGGGGCTCTCCTTCRGGCTGCTCAGGTAATACCTGGAGAAAGAGACACAGGGAAGCATGGGGRAATGCAGCTGAGCTTTGGAGGGAAGCTGGAGACACAGCTCTGCCTGCTGGACCCAGCAACTCCACTGTCACATTTTCTAAAAAATTCCCTCACCAGGATTTCTTCTCCTGGGAAGATGAGAAGCCTCAGCTTCTCTTGTGTTTGCTGCTCTGGAATGTGGYCTGGAGATTGTTTAGCYAAACATGTGAATTGTTTTTACTTAATGACCAATCACCATCAGCTGTGTCAGACACTGAGGAGTCAGTCACGAGCTTTTATTATTCATTCTTGTGAAACCTTCTGTCTGTATATCTTTCCTCTCTTTCTTTCGCATAGTATTCTTTAATATAATGTAAGTACATTAAATAATAAATCAGCCTTCTGAGAACATGGAGTCAGATTCCCCATCTCTCACCTCATCCTGGGGACCCTCACAAACACCACACTCCACCACACCTGCAGCTCCCACCTCATACAGAGAGGCGACCCTTGCACACCCAGCATCCCCTCTCTGCACCCTCAGTGTTCACAGAGGGGACCCTACTGCATGCAGGCTCTGGGGGCTACAAGCACCAACCAGACCAATGGGTCACACACCCCCAAGTGGCAGACAGGCTATGGGGACACTCCTGGCTGGCTGCCTCCGGGTTAGGGCTCTCTGCTGACTCCACGCATTTTGGGAGAGGCAGCACTGGGGGCCCTGGGAAAGCTTGGCAGAAACTCAGCACTGGGCTGAAGCTCAGTTTCAGCCTGTGGTTTCGGTGAAAGGAGAAGCGCGGCTGGCGGCGGTGACGGGGCAGGGACCAGCAGGGCGAGCGTCCCATGGATCCCCAGCAATCCCACTGCAGTTCCTCTGTGGGATGCCCTGGTGGGCTGGCACCCACCTGGAGTACTCCAGCCTGGGCAGCAGCAGGTACACCACGATGCAGAGGACGATGAAGATGTCYGCGGTGAGGAAATAGGCCAGGGCGCTGTCGGTGACGTCGGCCGCCGCTGCCAGGTCTAKCACAGAGGCCACGGCGCTGATGGTGCCACCCATGGCCTGGCCTGCGTGTGCCAACAGAGGTGGGCACAGTGAGGGAYACACAGCAACAGGGGCAACCCAGAAACTCCTCTTGTGACACRCACAGCTCCCCAGGGAGCAGTGCCCCACAGCCGGCTGCACAAACAAGCTCCTCTCCTTCTCCACAGCTCAGGTCCTTGTGGGGCTGCACCACAGCCCAGGCRCCATCCTGCACCCCCTCCAACACAGCACAGCACACACAGGCTCAGRGCTTGCAGCTCCCCAGTCCTTCAGAAAAAGTCCAAACCCTTCCCAAAGCCTAAACCTGGCTTTCCACCAGCACACATAATCAGCCTCCCTTCTGCACTCCCCCAGATGGGGATTCAAGGCACCAGCAGCAGGAATGCCATCTCAGGGATGTGGTGCTTTCCTTCTCGGGGATAAACTCATTAAAAGCACTCCTGTCTTGGCCCCAGGCAAAATTTCACCATCCTGATTTTTTTCTCCCCCTTTCTCCTGTTGGTTTGTCAAGCATTCCACAGCACATTTATAAYGTTATCAATGCTCCAGGGAGCTCATCACTCACAGCTCCCAAGCTGCCTCTCATCACTCATGCAAACGCTGATCAGAAAGGAGCAGACAAGGCAGAGCTGCTGGAAATGGCAGGGCCAGGGGGCTGTCACCTCCTTCCCTCCTTTCTCCCTGCACCCAGCAACACTCCAGGGTCAGTTTATGGCTGTTTACAGAAACCAAAGCTCATGTGACCGAGCAAGTTTCTCCTTCAGCAACTTCCCTTTATCATTAGGGCAAAGTTAAGCTTCTAAAACAAACCCCCCACATGACAAAACCCCCAGAGRAAAAAACCACAGAGCCGAGCAGGGAAAGTCCAAGAGCACGATCCCAGCRGGATCAGCCAACCTGAGAGCAGAGCCTGCAGGTTCCTCATGGGGAAGCAGCTGCTGAGGCCGAAGATGCTGCTGGAGAAGACGGTGGAGGCACTGCTGACCACAGCCACGCAGCCCACAGTGAGGGTGAAGAAAGGTGTGGTCCACGTGGAGGTGTCCACCTTGACCAGCACCGTGATCACCAGGAACACAGCCAGCATGACAAAGAGGGACGACAGGATCCGAACACTGGCAGCAACCCTGGGCACAAGGGGAAGAGGCACTKCTGTGCTTCAAACCACAATGTGAAGGTTAAACACGGGACAGGGGCAACTCCTGCGCTGGCAGAAAGGGTAAAGAAAACAAAGAGGTGGGAGGGGACGAGGAAGCAGTGAGGTAGGAGCTGGAATCTGGAGATTAGCCATGCAAACCCACGCCTGCAAGCATGCAAGAGTTTGATGTGGGATAAGGGTACAGATGAAGGCAGGAGGCTGTTTGAGGTTTAAGCCAAGCTTGCAACAAGGTGCAGCTGGTCCATTTCTTATTCCAGTTCAACTGAGGGCTGGTAAGACCAAGGCAAGGTGCTGCTCCTACCTGGATGAGCCTGGCTTTTGTCAACCCTGATGACAATAAAGGTATTTTTAAGAGGCAAGACTGTTTCCAAGCAATTAACCAAGGAATCTATTTACTCAAGCCAACTTGTGGAGCAAGGTGCTTCTCCCACTTCACCTCAGCTGGCTGCAGCTCAGGTAGGGGCAAGGAGGGGAATTTTGGCTGCACAGGGAGGCTGAGCTCAGGATGCCCTCTGGTTTCCCCCTGAGCTGGGAAGCTGGAAAAAAGACAGGAACAAAGCCAGGGAKAAATGTGGCTCAGGTACTTGGGATCAGAGCAACACTTACTTGTTGACAAGCAAGAAGTTTCCAATCAGGCACAGCACTGAGGGTATGGTGGAGGCAATGGAGATGTAACTCTCAAAATAGTCCTGCCAGGGAAAAAAAAAACCCAAACAAAGTAAAAAACGTTGTAGGGGGGAACAAAGACATGAATTTCAGGTCTTGAATATAACACAACAGGGAGTTATGGTGTAGGTGTCCACCTTGCAGTGTTGGAGCCCATGCTGCAAATTGCTCAGGGCAATGGGAACTCTGGGATTTGCCCTCCCATAGCCCTGGGCTGTTTCAGGAAATCARGGACATAAATACAGAAGGAAAAAAACAAACAGCGAAACAAATAGCTGCCATGGTGCTGTGCACCATCTAAGTGTGGCTGTTCCCTCTCCCCTCCCCTGGRGGGGCTTAATCCCATTTTTTTGCTGCAGGAATCTCAGCCAGCAGGTAGGATGATGCACACAAAGAGGAGGATGACCTACATGCCCACCCCTATCACACCAGGTTTTCATTTTCTGCTCTTATCCAGCTACAGAGATGGGGTCTCACCACATCCAACCAGAAGAAGGCACTTGGCAGGTTTTCTCTGCACAGTTCATTATTTTTTACAGCTTGGCATCATTTTTAATCAGTTTACAAGCACGCTCATCTCCTCTTCCCTATCAGGAGCTTCACTGGAAGCAACAGGACATCTAATAATCACTCCTAGAGGGTCCAGATAGGCAGAGACTTAAATCTCTGTGCTTATGGCATCAGCTCAGCCAAGCAGGAGGCTCAAAGTTCTGTGGCCACATGATGAATCAGGAGAAAAAAGACAAAGCAAAACACAAAGCTGGCTGCTAAAACTGCAGCTTATTTACCCATCTTCTTAAAACAAACCTCCAAACCATCCTGGGGATACTCMGTAAACTTGCTTAAAAAGTTAATTTGCTTCTGCTTCTGGGGAGGAAAAATGAMTTTCTAATGCTTTGCACCAAGCAGAAGTGTACTCAAAGTACATCCCAGGGAAATATTCATTCATTCCCACAAATGGGCTCACACCAGCAGCGAGGAGAGAATTGGGCAAGTATTTAAGAGCCCCTGCACCACGGTTTTAATGCAGCAGCAGAATGGTGGGTGGCAAATTTAATCCATGCCTGGACCAGTGGAAAAGATCAGGTGCCATACTCCTCTCTCCTGCTTGCTAGGTTTTAATCCATCTGCAATGGCAACTCCTCTCCCCCCTTGGGTTTTCCCACCCTTCAGAGATATGCTTTCATTTCTGGCACTGCAGGAGATACCTAGCTCCTCTCCCTTTCTGCTGAGCCCTTAAAATAAACCCCAAAGCAAACCTGACATCTTCCTCCCACACCCAGGTCTGATGGGGAAAAGTGTCATCATGGAAGTGTTTAACCCCACATTAACTTCAAACACACTGCCAGGATGCCTTAGAAAGCATCAGATCAAAGCATCATGGTGGCAAACCCAGCACAAGATGCTTTTGCAAAGGAGCTTCTATTCTGCTCCTGCCAGGCTGGAGAAGGAATCCAGGTGTGTGAAGGTGGCTGAAGGTGCTGGAGTGTTACTGAAATCAGGAGCAGTGGAAAGGCTGGAGCCAGGAGGTGGCTGTCAGTAGAGGTGCATCCTCCCAGAGTGCAGCTCTGTGTGCAGGTCACCCCTCCTGCTGCAGCAGCAGGGCACAAACTGGGCTGGCTGCTCTGATGCTGATCACACTCCACTGCCACAGAACAGCTTTTCCCTGGAGAGAGGAGAAGCATCACTCTACAGCCACACAGGAAGAGCAGAAACACCTTTTCAGCAAAGACATGGCTGATCCAGCCAGGAGCACAGCTGTGCAAGCAAACACCTACTTTAACACACTTTACTTAAACTCAGCTTTCCTCAAGAGGATCAGCATGATGTAGACACAGTGAGGAACATGTGGGATGCAGGGAATATGAGAGAACACCTTTCACCCCTCTCTGAGCACCCTCAGAGGCACAGACAGAGCTAATTTTGGTCTTCAGGCACTGCAGGAGCTTGGGCACCTCAGTTTAACTCCACACACCTGTAGCATCCTGGTATAAGCACTTCCCTTCCTCCCCATCTGAAAAGCAGCTGACACTTAACAACAATGAAAATTAAAAGAGCTGTGGGTGTTCTRGAGTGAGAAATCTATGGGCATCACACGTGGCCCTGTGTTTATATAAAAACAAAAAGTGCCCAAACCACCTGAACAAGCTCTGCCACGAGAGGAGGATGTGACRCAGCCTCAGTGCTCCAAAACTTTTTCCACAAAGCCACAAAGAAACAAACCCACAGCTGAGTCAGGGAGGCACAGGGAAACAATGCTGCTGTGGCAGGAGGAGCAGGAGAAAGCCTTTCTGGGGACAGAGAGGGGCCATTAACCTGCCACCCCAAGGCTGCCTCATCCATCAGCCCATGACAAGCTCCTTGCTCCATCTGCCAAAGCCAGATGTTCATCACTGCAAGGACATACTCACGGCACACCTACCTGATCATGAAGGACACAAAAAAGACCACCACAAACACAGCCTGCACTGTAGAAAATGCCCTGTGAAAGGTTAAGCCCTCTTTTTTCAGACTCACCTTAACACTTAGCAGTCCCAATACAGGTAAAAGGCAGACCACAAAATGACTTGAAGCATCTTWCCTACAGCTATTTGTAAATAAATACCAAATAAACCTTTCCCTCTGGGGCAGGGGAAACCTTTCCTTGCAGCAGGGGAGACCCTAGAGGATGTTCACTTACCTTCTGGGGAAGTGGAGGGGGAAAATGAGCACATTAGGAAGGAGAACAGGTGATTTTTTCTGCCCCTGAAGCAGCACTCACCCGCAGGTCTGAGGCAGCCTGCCCCGCCGGGCCGGGCTCATCCGAGCAGTTCTGCAGCTTGTACCTCCAGTAGTGTTTGGCCGTGATGAAGAAATTCCAGGGCAGGAGGGACCCGATGCCCAGCAGGAAAAATATCAGGTAGGCCCCGTGCCAGCGGTCCCTGGGCTTCTGCAGGCTGTACCCGCTCCCCACGGCATCCTCCAGCAGGGGCTCCTGGTCCGGGGCAGAGCTGCTGCCTGCCGGGAACATCGTGCTGGCCCGCTGGGAAWAACAACAGCGACATTGTCACACACAAGCTGTGCCTCCAGCCCCAGGAAATCACAGAATCATGGAGTGGTTTGAGTCGGAAGGGACATCCAAGCCCATCTCACTGCAGCCCGGGTGGCTCAAAGTCCTATCTAGGGACACTTAAAGAGTCATTCCAAGCCCCCTGTCCATGGGCAGGGACACCTTCCACCATCCCAGGCTGCTCCAAGCCCTGTCCAACTCAACCCTGGGCACTCCTAGGGATCCAGGGGCAGCCACAGCCCCTCTGGGCACCCTGTACCACGGCCCTTCCACCATCCCAGGCTGCTCCAAGCCCTGTCCAACTCAACCCTGGGCACTTCCAGGGATCCAGGGGCAGCCACAGCCCCTCTGGGCACCCTGTGCCAGGGCCTCGGCAGCCAAACACGGGAGGAGCGAGCCAGGGATGGGAATCCATGGGGAAAGGGACCGAGATTCCGCAGATGCCACCCGTAATTAATAATTAACCCGTCCCCTTGGACTTGCAGGAGTAAGAAACCTCGCTCAGCTCATGCCACGCTCCAGAAAGCACCCAACAGCAGGTGCCAGACCCACAGCGCCCTCGGGCTCTGCAGGGCAGGGCGCAAACTCGTAGTAACACAGCCGGGCTTTCGGAAACCACTTGTAAACCACTCGTAAACTACTCCAGCAGCAGCCCAGCGCGACGTCAGCCGGCTGTGACAAATGACTCACAGAGACACACGGCATCATCACCAGGCGCAGGAAAACCATCTGAAAACGCCGCAGGAGCCGGCCCGGGGCACCGGCACCCTCAGAGCMCCCCARCCCGGGGCACCGGCACCCTCAGAGCCCACCCAGGGCCGGGCAGAGCGCGGGGGAGGCGGAAACGCCAGAAACCGCGGATTTTGCGAACAAATCGGGAATTTCAGCAGCGGGGAGCGCCGCTCGCTCGCTCCTTCCCTCCCTGCAGCCTCCCGTTCTACCCACGCGTCCCCGCTCCACCCGGCCCCGATACCGCGGAACTTACGGGGCTCCCGCCCGGTCCGGCCGCCACCGCCGCCTCAGGGCGCTGGCCCCGCCCTGCCTTTGAAGGGAAAACCACGCCCACCCACAGCAGCGCCACGCCCCCTAGATTGACCACGCCCCGCATGAAAAAGGCGGGAGGTACGGGCTGGCCACGCCCCCTCAGTGCTGACCATGCCCCCTAGGCCACGCCCTCTCAGTCACAAATACCTGCAATAAAATGGTTATAAAAATAGTAATATAATTACAGTAATAATAATTTGGACAATTAGGATTTAGGACAATATGAGACAATAAAAACAAAGAGTTAGAGACAGTCTGGGTGCCTCTCTCTGGGCAGCATAAGCCCGAAAAAGGCCCCACGTTAACAGAGGATTAACCCTTAAAAGCAACAGCCTGTTGCATATTCCTACACCCCATCCATGATGCATTAATTCCATTCACACACAGGATTCTGTCTGGGCAGTGTCAGCTTCTTCCTCTGAATCCTGACTGAGTCTTCAGGGCTGAGCGAGGCAGGAAGAAGTTCATTTCTTCTGATAATGGAGCAATAAATTCTCTTTCTCTGAAAGATTCAGGTGTCCTGTGGCTGCTGTCTTGGTGGGAGTACCTCATTCCTCTCTTTTTTAAAAAAATATCTCCTATAGCATAATTTCGATTTTAACCTTATGTTATAACCTAAAACTGTATTTAACACACTACTTAAGAGAMTGAATATAGCATAACTTTCTAACATAACACATATAATATTCATTTGAATATTTGCGAAAAGCCAATCAGAAAATACACATTTTCACAGGGCYTGAGTTCAATGTGCCACTGCAGGGAGTTGGGGTGTTGAATTGGAAGGGGMGTCAGCAAACTGGGTGTTTCAACAGGAGAAGGAAAGGGGGAATTGGGCACCAGCTGGTCAAAGTTACCCATGGATGGCCATCCATGGATGTGGGCTCTCAGAGAGATGGCTTGGTGCAAAAAGAGCCCAGGGAAAGCAGCATGGGAGGTGGAGGTTAAAGGAATTCAGATGTAAGGAAAGGGACAGCTGGGCATGGCTTTGAGCTGATAAGAGGGTGGGTTTATATGGGATATTTGGAAGAAATTCTTCCCTGGGAGGGTGGGCAGGCCCTGGCAMAGGGTRCCCAGAGAAGCTGTGGCTGCCCCTGGATCCCTGGGAGTGTTCCAGGCCAGGCTGGACCAACCTGGCCTGATGTCCCCTGGCAGGGAGTGGAACGGGACAGTCTGTAACATCCTTTACAATAAAACCACTCTGGGAAGGCTGGGCATTTTCCTGTGGATAAGGGATGATCACTGTGCTGCCAGGGCAGCGATTCCATCCCCATTTTCCCTCCCTGCTTGCAGAATTCCCTCTCCTGCCCAGMGCACGGACAATGGTGCCATCTCCTGGTGGCAATGAGCTGGGTGAGGCGAGCAGGGACAGGGGGCTCCTGGAACCTCCCWGCAAACCCTTCTGGCTTCCTTCCCTCGCTGGGACTTCACCGAGATAAAAGATTCAACCAGTGTGGATGGTCAGTTTGCACATCTCTGCTGTTTGTTTTGGTGCATGGAACTACTTAAAACACAGATATTAGCTCAAATAATGAATTGCTTCTAGTACAAAANCTCAAATAATGAATTGCTTCTAGTACAAAAATGAAAATGTTTATTGTGCCATTAATGTGAAACATGCAATCTGTGAACTGTAGGCATGCCATGGGCAGATGTGTCACCTCAGAATCTGGGCAAAAGCCGTGAAGTTAAATCTTAATCATATCCAAAATCTCATCTTTACTTTTCTCCTGCAAACTCTTCTGGCTTCCTTCCCTTGCTGGGACTTCACCAAGACAAAAGTTCTCTCACCCCCAGGCAGTGTGGATGATTACTTTGCACATCTTTGCTGCTTGTTTTGGTGCATGGAGCTACTCAAAATGTAGATATTAGTTCAGGTCATGTATTGCTTTTAGTACAAATTGAAAATGTTTATTGTGCCATTAATGTGAAACATGCAATCTGTGAACTGTAGGCATGCCATGGACTGATGTGTCACCTCAGAATCTGGGCAAAAGCCGTGAAGTTAAATCTTAATCATATTCAAAATCTCATCTTTACTTTTCTCCTGCAAACTCTTCTGGCTTCCTTCCCTTGCTGGGACTTCACCAAGACAAAAGTTCTCTCACCCCCAGGCAGTGTGGATGATTACTTTGCACATCTTTGCTGCTTGTTTTGGTGCATGGAGCTACTCAAAATGTAGATATTAGTTCAGGTCATGTATTGCTTTTAGTACAAATTGAAAATGTTTATTGTGCCATTAACGTGAAACATGCAATCTGTGAACTGCAGGCATGCCATGGACTAATTTTTCTTTGTTGCAACCTCAAACAGGGAATGCTTTGACCAGATATGTCACTGTCACTGTCATATTTTCGGGAAAAATCCTCTTGCCCAGGATTTTCTCCTGGGAAGCTGAGAAGCCTCAGAGAAAAAGGAAAACAATAATTATGTGATTGCTTCTCCTGTGTTCTGCTGCTTTGGAATGTGTTTGGGGATTGTTCATCCAACAGGTGGTTGGYTGATTGCTTTCATGAGAATTGTTTTGAGTTAATGGCCAATCAGGGCCAAGCTGTGTCAGACTCTGGAAGGAGTCACAAATTTTCATTATTGTCTTTTTGGCATTGTGCAAGTATCCTTTCTGTATTCTTTAGTATAGTATTCTTTTATATAATATAGTATCTTAAAAATAATAAATCAACCTTCTGAGAACATGGAGACAGATTCTTCATTCCTTTCTTTGTCTGGGAACCCCACAAACACAAGAGAAGGATCTCACAGGGATCCCCAATCCCTGCAGAGGCCAAACACAGCAGGAATGGTGAGTGATGAACAGCAGAGTGGCAAGCAGATTAAACAGATTGTTTCCTTTTTTTGTTTGTTTTTATTTTTTTTATTATTAGACTAGGAAATATAATTTATTGCATAAAAATTAATTTGTTACAATAGGAATGCTAAACTTTATTTACAGTTCTTTAGTTTACAGAATAAACAGACGCGGGTTTAGAGGACGCCACCGGGCCCATCCCCTGGACATATAAATATGGAAACACATTTTGGGGCAAGAGATGGACACTGCCAGACCACGGGGCTGCCTTGGCCAGAGTGCCTGGCTGGAGACACCCCTGGGAGGTGTGGAGGAGCTGGCAGCCACGGGAGATGGAGGCAAACCCTGCATCCCCCTGCCCTGCTSCTGCTGCAGGTTCCCTGGTCACAGAAACGGGGAGAAGCTCCCCAAAGATGCAGGTGGCTGCTGCCTGCCCAAAGAAGGGGAACAGAGATGGAGGGGGATGGAGAGAGGCCCCCGTGGGCAGGATGGACAGACAGACAGACACACATCCCAGCACAGTGATCCACAGAGCAGAGAATGGGAGCGAGAGAGATTCYGAGGCGACCTGAAAGAGCTTCTCATCCCTCAGAGAGCCCCGTGGAGCTGAGAAAGGAGCCCTGGAGACCACGGGCAGCTGGATTGATCCACTGAGTGTTTATTGCTCTCCAAATTTGCTTTTTCTTCCTTAGCTCAAGAGATTCTCAGAATTGGTCAAATGCAACCCAAAGGACGGATAAATCCCTTCCCATGTGACACAGGAGCTCTCCCAGCAGCAGTTTTCCCATAAAGCACAAGGGGAAAAGATCCCTTCACTCCCACAGCCTTGAAAACCCAGCAAGAAGTGAACCCCAGGGACCCYGAGACACAGCAGGGAGCAGCTCAATGCTCTCCATCAGTGCCTCAGGAGCTGCCCACAGCAATCCTGTCATGTCCCAGCAATACTGAAAGCTCCTCCCGAGCTGCCCTGCGTGCAGGTGATGCTCTCCAGGCTCCCTGGGTGTGCTCCTGTGCCCAGCACTTTGTGGGATGGCACAGGCACTCCAGGGCTCTGCAGCCCAGAGCAGGACATGCTCCTAATACTTCCACTGATGGAGAATCCACAGCCTGGCTGTGTGACCTAGTCTAATCCTGAGCTTACCACCCCCTTCCTATTTTATTTTTTTTTAAACAGACGAATTTCTAAGATACAGCACTCAGTGAGTAACTATTTCTACCTGCAGGCAACCTAAATTTTTTACCTTCATCAAGACACCRTATCTGTGTGAGGAACCTCGTTCCTGCCTACCACTGGATTACTTCCCCCTCACCCCACAGCTTCCCCATTGTCATAAAAAACCTGTTCCAGGGAAAAACAGGAGCTGCAGTGAAGGGGGAAAACCTGAGCACTCCTCATGTGAAAATGCTCAGCCTGGTTGGTAGCTTGGGAATACCAGAGTATCCCTCCCTGAATCCGTGCTGAAATACTGCATCAAAACCCAGGCAGGAGCGCAGGGACCTGAGGTGGAGGCAGTTGGAAGYGGCCACACCCCAGCCCACCAGCCCCTGCTCTCCCCTGACCCCTCCACACCCCCTCATCACCTCCCTCGGAGCCCCAAGCCCAGGTTTGGGGTGCTCACTGCAAAATCCTRCTGGGTTTACAGCATCCCCCCCTTTAGCCTCGAGTGCGGAGGTTGGCGCAGGACTGAAATCTTTGGTTTGTACTGAATTTCTGTAAATGAAGGCGTAGCCATCCTAAAAAGCTCCCCCAAACCATGCCAGGGAAGAATTCATTAAAAACACCCAGATCTGGATGCACTCTCCCCACCCTGAACCCTAAATGCAGGGCAGCATCCCTCACCCCTCCTTGCAGGGGGAGCTGTACCTGTCATTCCCACTGCCAGGGAAAAGGGAGTTTGCAAGGACAAAAGCCTTGGGAAGGGTCTCAGCTGGCCCTGAAGCAGAGGGGTGGAGAGGCACTTCAACCTCTGGACTCCCTGGGGGTCCCAGGACCTGTAAACATGTTTTCCTCAACTTGGACCACACGCTTTTCCCACCAAAAGTGTGTCCATTGAAATCTCTCTCTCTGCCACCCCGACCACAGCGACGCTCTTGCTCTCACACACCGAAAAAAAAAAAAGATTTATAAATCTGTCTTTTTTTCTTTTTTTTTTTCTTTTTTTCTTTTTTAAAAAGGACACATCCAAAGATCTGGATAATAAATTATTTGCGTTTCCTAAGAAACTTTTTTTTTTTCCTTTTTTTTTTCTTTCCTATTTGCCTCGTTAAGCTGCCTGAAGCCTTTGCCAGAAGTTAAGCCTGGATTGTRTTCGTCTCTTCCACGCAGAAATGCTATTAAAGGAGGAGGAAGGGAACCCAAAAAGAAGAAGGAAAAGGAAAGCCCCCATCCCGACTCGAGAAGCCCTAATTCCTCCCCGTGCCACGAGGAGGAGGAGGAGGAATGCTGTGTAACACTTGGATTGCTTGTAAACGCTGAGGATGGGTCTCTAAGGCTGACAGTGGCGCGGGAGAAGCATCAGGACGGATGTGCCTCCCCCTGCCACGGGGGGAGGACCCTTCCTCACCCCCTGCTTCGTCCTCCTGGCCCCCCAGGCGTGGGGAGCAGCATCAGCAGTCCCCCTCTGTGGCCATGACCACCAGCATCTCGCTCTTGCCCATCTCCTCTAAGGCACTGGCCAGGGTGTTGAGGTCGCCGTCGTCCTGGTGCTCGGCTTCCCACAAGTCCAGGAGCACCCCCGTGGGGCTGGCTTTGGTGGCAAAGTAGTTCAGATACCTGAAAGGGAGAAGCAGAGGAGAGGGTTTGCTGTGGTGCCCAGCTGGAGATGGCAGGAGGGAGGAAGCTGGACTGTCACAGACGTGTTTTATGAAAAGTCCTTTCCTTAGGATTTGTCCTCCTAAGAAGTTGAGAGGCCTCAGGAACAAAATGTAAACAATGGTTATCTGCTGCTGTGGAATGCAACAGGTGCATCTGGGATTGGTCTCATGTGGTTGTTCTAATTAATGGCCAATCACAGTCAGCTGGCTCAGACTCTCTTGAGAGACACAGCTTTTGTTATACATTCCATTCTKTACCTTTCTGTTCAAGCCTTCTGATGAAATCCTTTTTTCTATTCTTTTAGTACAATTTTAATATACTATATATCATAAAATAATAAATCAAGCCTTCTAAGACATAGAGTCATATTCTTGTCTCTTCCCTCTCCCTGAGATCCCTGTGAACACCACCACAATGGACCTGTTTGGAACATGAACTTGGATGGGAATGCTGTAACACAAATGCCAAAGCCCTGGGGAGACCCTCTGCAGTTTTTAGACAGAGCTGGCATTCATGCAAAAGCAATRTAAGCTTTGCTTTGCTGAAATGACCCTTTCTTCCTTTGGTCCTGGGGTGAAACCAGGTGGCAATGGCACAGCCATTGTCCCAGATAAACAAGGGCCATTCAAAGTGACAGGAGATGCAGGACTGTGGCACAGATGGATGCCAGAATTGTTTGGGTTGGAAGGGACCTTCAAGATCACCTAGTTCCAACCTCCCTGCCATGGACAGGGACACCTTCCATTATCCCAGGGTACTCCACGCCCTGTCCAACCTGGATTTGAACACTTCCAGGGATGGGRCAGCCACAGCTTCTCTTGTGCCAGGGCCTCACCACCCCCAGGGGATGAATTCCTCCCCAGTATCTCACCTAAAACTCTCCTCTTTTAAAATTTAAAATCATGCCCAAGGATAGARATGGATATCACTATGCAGAACTGTGTCCCCATTTATGGATGGACCTATACAGCTGGACACAACCCCTCTGGATGTCCACAGCTGGCAGGGAGCACAGAGTGAAGCCTCCCAGCTGGGGGCACAGGAGGGGAAAGCAAAGCCTGGGGACACCCACCGGTCCATGGAAAGCTTCTGGGCGAGAAGTCTCCAGTCGTTGCCCCTGGAGTTGGGAGCATCCAGGCTGTTGCAGATCTTCTGCCGGATGGAGAGGGGGATTTTGAAGGCGTAGGGTCCCACCTGGGTGGTGGAGGTGGAGGTGGCACCGCTGTGGTGGGAGCGCAGGGTGTCGGAGGAGCTGCCGTGCTGGAAGAGGAAGGACAGGGTGAGGTGTTGGTGAAATGTCTGAGTGTGTCCCCAGCTGTGCCCCCAGCTCCCCTCTGCTCACCTCTCCCAGCGTGACGTGGAGCTGGAAGATCTGCCCCTCCCCTTCCACCTGCCGGACGCAGATCTTGCAGGTGAGCTCGGTGGAGGCCTGGCTGTACCTCTCCAGGGTGAAGGTGCAGTGCAGGGCTCGCTGGCTGCCACTCCAGATGTGGTAGAAGGGGATTTCCTGTGGGCCACCAAAGCACAGGCTCAGCCAAGGCTCCAGCAGCTCCCACCTCCTCCAGCCACCCCGTGAGGGATGAGGTGGGACAGCAGGACCTTGTGGGAATCCATAAAACCAGAGGGGTTTGGGAAAGCTGCAAAAGGCAGGCCCCAGAGACAGCAGAACTGKGAKYAGAGCTAAGCAGCAGCCATGAGATTGGTCAGCAGAAAAATTATGTAARAAGTAGAAAAGCAAGGACAAATAGAACAATGGTCTGTGYRTTAAYGCTTGKCTAGAATAACTCTCTAAGCTACAGAAAAGTTTATCTAKYRAGATATTAGRAAGKTYWAAGSTTAATAATGGAGCTCTGTGCGTTGTGTTTTAAGGCTTACAAGCAGGTATTGTATCCAAAATAAGCAAGCATTGTTTAACCAAAGGTAGGTGTGCTTATGGTGGTTGGATAGAACTACTGTCAATGTGCTTTTGCTTTGTATGATTGGCTAAGAAGCTTATAAAGTAAGTTATAACATTAAGTTCTTGGTCTGCTGCCAGGAATGTGAGCTGGTGGCATCTTCCCATTGTCATAACCATGGGATGAGACTGATGCTGGAAAATCAAGCAGCTCAAGGCAAGTTCCCAGCAGTTTGTGATTTGTACATGGCCAGCGATAGACCTCACAGAGAGCATCCCACCACAAAGAGCAGAAAACCAGTCCCCTTTTTCCTCTATCCAACTCAGCCCCACAGCCCTGTGGTGCCTGGCTGAGATGGAGCTCCCAGTCTGGAAGGGCAGCTGCCCCAGGTCAGCCCCTCACCTGGTACTTGGCCAGCAGTTTGCTCCTCCACAGCGCGTGCGGGATGTCGTGGATGGAGAGGCGCAGGTTGTGGTAGCTGTCCTTGAAGGGCAGGGGCTTGGGCTCCTCCAGCAGGTACCCTCCCAGTGTCCTCTCCAGCTCCAGCACCTCCTGTGGGCACCAGGACAGGCAGGGTGAGACCCAGAAGAAGGGCAGGGGCTGCTCCTTTTCCCAGCTCCACGCCCAAAGCCAGGACAGAGGGAGGAGAGAGGAGTTGCCAAGAGGAGCCAGCATGGAGAACAACTTTTGCCACCCCAACAGAACTTGCCAGCTCATCTCATACACCAGCCCCACCTAAAACTTGAATTTCCTAATGTGARCATCCATAAATGTCTCTGTAGTCCTTGGAGAACACAAAGCTCCAACACAAGGGTCAGGCACTCCTGACCTTACTCCTACTCTCTCTGCTTTTAACACCATCCCTTTAAAACACCAGCAGCTTTTAGAAGAAACAGACCAAGACAGGAGCCAGAGCCCTGCCTACATCCCCACCTAGAGGCACTACATGAATCCCAGCAGGATCCACTGGACAAGTCACAGGGARCCAAAGAGCCACAGCACTGGTAGGTCCAGGCAGCCAAAGCATCCAAACTCCAGCTTCCCACGAGGCACTCAATGTCATCTATGCCACAAAACCTGTCACAGACATATTTTATGGAAAATCCTTTCCTTAGGATTTTTCCTCCTGAGAAGCTGAGAGGCCTCAGGAACAAAATGTAACCAATGGTTATCTGCTGCTGTGGAATGCTACAGGTGCATCTGAGATTGGTCTCATGTGGTTGTTTCTAATTAATGGCCAATCACAGTCAGCTGGCTTGGACTCTCTGTCTGAGACATAAACCTTTGTTATCATTCTTTCTCTTTCTATTCTTAGCTAGCCTTCCGATGAAATCCTTTCTTCTATTCTTTTAGTATAGTTTTAATATATCATAAAATAATAAATCAGCCTTTTGAAACATRGAGTCAGATCCTTGTCTCTTCCCTCTTCCTCAGAACCCTGTGAACACCATCACACAAAACCCTTCCAGGGCAGGGAGAGACATGGAYCCCTGCAGGATCTATAAAAACCTGCCCATCAGCAGCCAAACCTCTCATGTAATGTCTGCAGGAGGGGACCCAGCAGAGGAGCTACACAACACCCTCCCTGTTTCCTTCAGAGAGGACAAGGAAGGACAGGCAAAGCAGTAAACACCTCATTATTTCACTGTGGTCACTTTGCAGGCAGTTGCATCAGGTTGGCTGCTCCCCAGGGCCAGGCCACGCTGAGAGGCACCAGGCAGCATCCAGCAGCCAGCACAAACAGCTTTGGGAAGAGGGTATTTACCTTCAGAGCATCTGGCGTGTCCTCCAAGCAGTAGACCTTGAGGCTGTACTCCAGGGAGGTGCAGACAGTGGGGGCAAAGATGGCCAGCTGGAGCCTCTTGATGGCYGACCTGGAGTAGGACTCCCCCACAAAGACATAGGTGCCAAGCTGGTCCAGCAAAATGTGGCAGGACTTGGCTTCCAGCTGGCAGTAGCAGGGAGTGTTGAGGGTCTCCTCATCCAGGGTCACAACTTCCTACAGAGATGTCGCAGACAACTTTTATGGAAAATCTTTTTCTTAAGATTTTTCCTCCTGAGAAGCTGAGAGGCCTCAGGAACAAAATGTAAACAATGATTATCTGCTGCTGTGRAATGCAACAGGYGGATCTGKGATTRGCCCATGTTAKATATTTGTAATTAATGGCCAATCACAGTCAGCTGSCTTGGGCTCTCTGTCTGAGCCACAARCCTTTGTTATCATTCTTTGCTATTCTATTCTTAGCTAGCCTTCTGATGCAATCCTTTCTTCTATTCTTTTAGTATAGTTTTTATGTAATATATATCATAAAATAATAAATCAAGCCTTCTGAAACATGGAGTCAGATCCTCATCTCTTCCCTCATCCAAGAACGACTGTGAACACCGTCACACAGAGACACCAAGACTGAGGGATTTTGAGGGATGTCAGCCCATCATCCAAGGGGTTGTGCCCACCCCCCAGGGTCTCTGCTGGCTGCAGGGCCTGGCTTGCCCCCTTACCTCCCAGTTTCCCTGGTGGGACTGTGTTTTCAGCTGGTAGATCCAGTCCGAGGAGGCGACGTCGGCGCAGTGGGGAATGGTCAGGACCACAGGGCGGCACAGGAGCAGGCCCGTGGGCCCACAGGTCACTGCAGGGCTCAGCACGGTCTGTGTGCCCTCAGAGGGCAGCCTGGGGAGGGACAGGGGACACAGGTTGGACAGGGAACTCCGTGGTGGCCAGCGAGGAGGGTGGGCGGCCAGCGGGGTGACTTACAGCGCGGTCTCAGCCTTGTTGAGCACCAGGTACATCTCRTAGAACTTCCCCTGGGGGATGGCCCCGTGGGGCACCAGCAGGCTCACCCCTGCAATGGCACACACAGGGCTCAGTCACAGGGAATGAGGGAGAAACCACCCTCCACCCCAGCCAGARAGCACAAGGAGAGCAGGGAGCCAGGGCAGCACAGAGAGGAACACCTCCAGATCACAGAAACATGGAATGATGTGGGTTGGAAGGGACCTTAAGGATCACCCAGTTCCACCCCCCCAGCCTTGGGCAGGGACACCTTCCCCTATGCCAGGCTGCTCCAAGCCTTCTCCATCTTGGCCTTTCACACTTCTGGGGATCCAGGGGCAGCCACAGCTTCTCTGGGCTGTSCCATGCTTGCAGGGATGAGCCAGGCCAATGCTTTTTCTTCACTAGGAAGGAAAATCCTAATCTTTGGGTTTTTTTGCAAGGCGCTGGCCCTTGGATCAATGGCAGGGAAAGACCAAGGCAAGCCCAAGGAGGCTGTAACCTCCAGCCTGAGATGCCTGGCTTGGGAATGGCTTTCTGCCTTCCTTCCCTGAGCCACGTTTGGGAMAGCAAAGAGCTGCTCACACAGGACAAGATGATGGTCCAGCAGCCACACAGTCCCAACCTGCAGCTTACCTGTGCCTGGCACGGTGAGCCTTCCCCCCAGGTAGCCAAATGTGCCACTGGCACTGTAGCCATGCTCCCGGGGCAGGCTGAGGAGGTGCTGGGAGCCCAGGCCTTTGCTCCTCACGTTGGCAAAGTGGCCGTCCCTGGCCGTGTCCCCTGGGTAGGTGCCGGTGGCAGGGACCCCTCCCAGCAGGTCTGTGCCATCGTGCAGCCCCGGMGAGGAGGAGGAGGCRGTGGAGGAGTTGTAGACCTTGATCTTGAGGCTGGGCAGGGGGTCCAGCAGGGGGGAGTTGGTCATGGGGATCTTGTCAGAGGAGTCCTGCAGGGCGTACATGGGGCCGCGGTACACGCCCGCGCTGGCCGTCAGGTCCGGCTGCATGGACGGGTGCAGCAGCTGAGGGTTGTCTGCAGGGGCACCAAACACACGTGGGGGAGGAAGACAGAGGTGGAAACAAAGGCATGGAGAAGTACTGCTTGAGTGGGAGACATCCCAGAATGGTTTGGGTTGGGTGAGACCTTCAAAACCATCTCATTCCAAACCCCTGCCGTGGGGCACCAGACCAAGCTCGTGCAGCAGCTGAGGGTTGTCTGCAGGGGCACCAAACACAGGTGGGGGATGAAGCCAGCAGTGGAAACAAGGGCGTGGAAATGCACTGCTTGAGTGGGAGACACCCCAGAATGGTTTGGGTTGGATCTCATCTCATTCCAAACCCCTGCCATGGGACACCAGACCAAGCTCTCCTGATTCCCACCATCAACACCTCACCACTTCCACTTCAGCCTTCAAAAATCAGTATATTCCCTCAGGAAAAYAGAACTGGGAGCCCAATGAGGATCCACCCTCCCCTGTGACTTTGTTTCTGCTGGCCCTAATGCTGGTGAGGGCCTCCATGGCTCTTACCATGCCGGGATGTCTTGAAGTTGACGGGGTGGAAGCCTCCGGTCAGCGCGGCCGAGGAGTCGGTGATGTCCGTGTCGAAATCCCGGCGCCTCCTCCGGTACACCACGACCCCCACGGCCATGAGGATCACCATGAAGACAAAAATGGCCACCACCAGCCCGGCGTACAGGGCCACATCGCCCGTGGCCTCCAGCACTGAGAGGGATTAAAGACACTGAGGTGAAAAAAGGGGCAGCAGAAAAGCGCGTCAAGACCCGCCATCGCTCCTCAGTCCCACCACTGACTCAGGAATGGGTGGAAGGATGTGCCCTGGGGCTGCTGGAAAGGCTGGCAAGAGGATGAAAAGTGTTCTCTAAGAGCAGGAAGTCAAGAGCAATGCCAGAGAATGAGATGGAGGTGAAGCCCTCAGACCTTTGGAGGACATCTGGCCACAGCTTATGGAAACTTCACCTGAGCACCAAGGGTCCCAGAAACGTTGGGTTTGTGCAGTTCAGGTTCATGAAGCTGTGAGCAACCCTCACATCCTAACAGGACAACCCACAGGAGTTTTAGAGTGGGCTTTAGTTGTTCCATGTTCCCACCCTTTCCTTGCCCAGCTGCCAGGGAATCCCTACCATGGATTCAACAGAACAAAACCACAGGAACAAACAAACAAACAAAAAAAAAGAATGGCCATGAAATGAGCACTTACGGTGGCTTTTGGGCTCGTTTAGAATTCTTTTATCTGTTAGGAAAAACAAAGTTAGAAAAGAAAAAGGTGAAGGTGATGATGGGGATGAGATGAAACAGAAAGTGGGAGGTAAGCCAGCCCAGGGTGGGGGATGTGGGACATCAGCATCTTTCCCTGGGGCATTCCAAAACCCAGGTAGAAGCACGGTGACAAGGACATCCCCGTGYCCAGGCAGTAAAGGGGACAGTGGTGTCACACAGCAGCAGGTGGCAGCATTGGCTGCCTTCAGCATGCCCGCTCACAGGTAGCAGCACCATTACCATCATTATAGATTTATTTCTCAAAAAAACACCTCCAGAACTCCCAGCAGTGAGCCAGGGGAGGTGTTTTCATGGTGTGGCTGAGGAACCCCTCCTGCTGCCCTGCCTACCCACAACCAGCTTTATTCCAGCAGAGACCCCAAACCTACAGGGGCGGGACAGGGCCTCAATGCCAGCAGCACATTCAGATCCCCCAAAATCCCCAATATCCCCTCCTCCAGGTAAGAAGTAACTCTAAAAGGGGCAAAATCTGCTTGAAAACACCTTTTTAAAGACACAACTTAAAACTCAAGCGGTAACTGCTGCTCCATCAGCTTGGAGGCACAGCCAACAAAACATGGCCAAATGCCAGAGCGCCACAGCCAGAGTGGCACGTCCCCATGCCCGTGGGCACCCTCCTGGGTACTCACTGTGCAGGCAGAGGCCGTCAGTGCAGTTCTTGGAGTCCAGCAGCACCCCGCTGCAGTCCTTGCCGCCGTTGCGGGGCGCGGGGGCTGCGCACTCGCGGCTGCGCCAGTGGGTGCACTCRGTGCTGCACGCCGACCACTTGCTCCACTCTGTCCAGGCACCATCCACTGCAGGCACGGACACAGCGGGGTCAGCAAAACCTTCCCACTTTGGGGACTGTTATCCCAGTGATTCTAAAGAGTAGCTTGTTCCAACCCCCTGCCATAGGCAGCGGCACCTTCCACCATCCCAGGCTGCTCCAAGCCCCATTCAACCACTGACCACTTGCTCCACTCTGTCCATGCACCATCCACTGCAAGCACAAACATGGCAGGGTCAGCAAAACCTTCCCACTTTTGGGAATGTTATCCCAGTGCTCCTAAAGAGCAGCTTGTTCCAACCCATGGGCAGCGGCACCTTCCACTATCCCAGGCTGCTCCAAGCCCTGTTCAACCACTGACCGCTTGCTCTACTCCGTCCCCACGCCGTCCACTGCAGGGTCAGCAAAACCTTCCCACTTTGGGGACTGTTATCCCAGTGATCCTATAGAGCAGCTTGTTCCAACCCCCTGCCATGGGTAGGGAAACCTTCCACTATCCCAGGCTGCTCCAAGCCCCGTCCAATCACTGACCACTTGCTCCACTCCATCCATGCATCATCTACTGCAGGCATGAGCACGGCAGGGTCAGCAAAACCTTCCCACTTTGGGGACTGTTATCCCAGTGCTCCTAAAGAGCAGCTTGTTCCAAGCCCCTGCCATTGGCAGAGACACCTTCCACTATCCCAGGCTGCTCCAAGGCCTGTTCAACCACTGACCACTTGCTCTACTCCGTCCATGTGCCGTCCACTGCAGGGACAGCAAAACCTTCCCACTTTGGGGAATGTTACCCCAGTGCTCCTAAAGACCAGCTTGTATCAACCCCCTGCCATGGGTAGGGACACCTTCCACTAACCCAGGGTGCACAAAGTCCCATCCAACCTGGCCGTGGGCACTGCCATGGATCCAGGGGCAGCCACAGCTGCTCTGGGCAGCCCATGCCAGGGCCTCTCCACCCTCCCAGGGAAGAATTTCTTCCCAAAATCCCACCTAATCCTGTCTGTGTGAAGCCATTCTGAATCCTGTCTGTGTGAAGCCATTCTCTGTTCTGCTGCCACTCCAGGCCCCAGTAAATAATCTCTCTCCATGTTTCTTGTAGGCTCCCTTGAGGTACTGGAAGGCTGCAATTTAGTTCACCTCAGAGCCTTCTCTTGTCCAGGCTGAACAATCCCAACAATCCCAACGACGGCCTGGGGCACAGGCAGCGTGGGCATGGCAGTTTCTGAGCCCTGCTCACCTGGGCAGAGGGTGGTGCAGGTGATTTTCTGGAAGGGCTGCCCGTCGCAGAAGGAGCCGCCGTTGAGGGGYGCGGGGTTGGTGCAGGTCCGCGTGCGCTTCTGCCAGCCCCGGCCACAGCGGTTGTTGCACGGAGACCACTCGGACCAGGTGGACCAGCCACCATTCACTGCAGAGGAGAGGGGCAGAGTCAGCTCTGGAGCCCAATCCATCAGCTAAGCCTCGGGCTGGAGCTAAGCCTTGGGTTTTTACACCTTCTGTGACCCCCTCTTACAGCTCAGCCTTGTGAACAGCAAACCACAAAACTTCCTCTCATGTCACCATCCCATGCTCGAGATGCTCAAGACTACTTTGTTCCTTTTTCCACTTGGCAAATATATTTTGTGTCGGGCCCTGAGGAGATCTTTGATTTCACGGCAAAGTTCAGCCAAATACAGTTTTCCAGCTGCTTTGAGAGTCAGAGCAATCCATCTGGATCCAACCTCCATCCACCCTCCTACCTGTCGCAGCCAACTTTTATGAAAAATCCTTTCCTTAGGATTTTTCCTCCTGAGAAGCTGAGAGGCCTCAAGAACAAAATGTAAACAATGGTTATCTGCTGCTGTGGAATGCAACAGGTGCATCTGTGATTGGCCCATGTTGGTTGTGTCTAATTAATGGCCAATCACAGTCAGCTGGCTCAGACTCTGTCTGAGCCACAAGCCTTTGTTATCATTCTTTGCTATTCTATTCTTAGCTAGCCTTCTGATGCAATCCTTTCTTCTATTCTTTTAGTATAGTTTTAATGTAATATATATCATAAAATAATAAATCAAGCCTTCTGAAACATGGAGTCAGATCCTCGTCTCTTCCCTCATCCTAAGACCCCTGTGAACACTGTCACACCTACCCAGGTGAGAATGCTGGGAAACACCTCCACCCCTCCACCTCGAACCTCTCCTTACTGCCTGTGGAAGCCATTAGAGGCTCCTGTTCTGCAGATATTGGTTATATCACCTAACACCATGCACWAGTTGACTCCTAGCACTCCCAGGAAGCGCCCATAATCCCCCCTGGCTTGGGGACACAGCCAGCACCACAGGTCCCCTTCGTGGGTTGGTACCATAGACGATGACAGCGGCCGTGGTGCTCCGGCGCTTGGCCACGATGTTCTTGGCCATGCAGGTGTAGTTGGCAGTGTCCAGCAGCCGGGCCTGCTTGATGATCAGGTTGTGATCGATGGTGATCAGGAAATTGGTGTCCTGGCTGGGATCGATGACGTCCTCGTTCCTCAGCCACTCCACCTGGCACGAAAGGAAGGGATGGGGATTAAGCCATCGCCAAGACCAAAGATGTCCTCAGCAACTTTTGTCCTGGACAACTTTGCCTCTGACTGGAATTACTTCTCCTGAAAACTGGACCAAACCAAGCCTGACTGGTTACTGGTGTTTTGGCCAAGGATGAGACACTGGCTCCCTCCAACACACAGCTCCCAGCAGCTGACGGAGCTGCAGGCAAGGAAAGCTCCRCTACCATGGTAGGAAAACCCATCCAAACTGATCTTCCCAGCTCTCAGCTCCCATTGGTGACTGCTCCCATCCAGACAACACCCTGGGCACCTCCTTGTCAGATCTTCCCTCTGAGGCACCTCAGGAAGCGTGGGAGAGGGTGCTGCCCAAAATAAACCATTCTGCTGAATGAGAGCTGACAGGAGATCAGCTGGGATGGGATGGGACGGGACAGGACGGGATGGGGTGGGATGGGATGGGGTGGGATGGGACACCCCACCATGCATTCCTTCAGGAGCCACTCACCTCAGCCTGTGGGACCCCCTCAGGTGGGCGGCACTGCAGCAGCACCTCGTGCTCCAGTGGCACCTCCTTGCCCAGTGGCTCCTGATCAAAGTTCTTCCGTAGGTCTGGGAGGGGAAGGAGAAGCCAGGGGTTAGCAGCYTGCAGCAGGAGCAGGGCAGCCTCCAAAACTTTGGTGAGCACCTCAGCACCAAGCACTCTCAGGTCAGGAAGTCCCTCTGCATAGACAGCCAAGGCAAAATGTGCCCTGGGAGGAGGGAGCTGAAGAACCATGTTTTCCAGGATGGATTTGAGGCAGCACATGGTGGATGATACATCTCCTCCTTCATATGCATGCAGACTTATACCCCATCCTGTCTTTTCCTTTTGGGGCTAAGCTCAGCCTATCCACTGTTTCTTCATCCCTCCCAGCAGAGCCCCTCGGGATGTGGGGGACACAGCAGTGTCCTGCTCCAGAGCCTGGGAAGGAGCAGGAGCATCACTAGATGGTGCTGCAATCCTCCGCTGCAGCTCCCAGACCTCTCTCTCCATGTGTGAACCCTCTGCTCCAAAAAACACCATGAAAGTGTTCAAGGCCAGGCTCAAGGGGGTTTGGAGCAAGCTGGTCTAGAGGAGGGTGTCCCTCCCCATGGCATAGGGTTGGAATGAGGTCAGTTTTAAGCTCCCTTCCMACCCAAAACTTTCTGTGATTCCATGGTTCTCTGAGTCGGTGGTTTTCCCAGCATAACCCTTCAGCAGCACAGCTGATCCATCACTCTGTTTTGGGTAACATGTTGGATTATTACCCCTCTAATAGCCAGAATATTTGGGACCGGGCAAGCCTGGCTGCCCCCCTGTAGCTCTGCCATCTCATCTGCTAATTGAGCAAATTCAGGCGTGCCCAGCCTGACTAACTGGCCTTTGATCAGGCTGACACCCGCAGGAGCAGCTCAGGGCAGTGACATGTGACAGCAGGGACTGGGAGGACACGGAGTCGCTGAGCGTGCAAGGTGCCATCCGTTGGGTTATTAAGGATAATAAATGTTGGGTTATTAAGGATAATAAAACCCTGGGAAACGCTGAGCACGCTGCTGGGCACTGCAGTGTTAACCCTGCAAGCGCCACCACCCTGGCCAGTGGGCATGGTGACTCTCACAAGCAAAGCTTCAGCTGGAGTGGGGAGAGAAAACCAGGGTCATCCAGCAGGGATGGGTCATCYYAAACTCATCAGRAAGTGGAGAAGGWCATTTGGACCTGGCAAACGTGCCAGCTAATGCCAGCACCTTGCAGGTGGGGATGGTGAAACAAAGCTACAGCTGGGGTGGGAAGAGAAAACCAGGGTCATCCARCAGGGATGGGTCATCTCAAACTCATCAGAAAGTGGAGAAGGACATTTGGAGATGGGAGTGATGCCTTGTAAGGCTGACCTAGAACAGARGCCAGACARAGTTAAAGAATAAAGCAGGGTTTTATTAAAARGCCTCCATGGATGCACCTTGGGCAGCACAAGAGCCCAGCCAGGGCTGCACTCAAGATGAACCAAAATGGKCACAAAAWGCACASGGGTCACTTTTATCAGTTCTGCTCCATTTGCATATTGGGGTTAATTGTCCCATTCCAGCTTTAGCCCATGCAGTCCCATCCTTCTTGTTTTTCTCTCTCCAGCCCACGGTGTTTGTGCCCCTGGGCCTGAGATCTGGATCATTTGTCCTTGGTGCCCAGCTGGAGCAGGAATTATTTTGTCTCCCTGCTCTGTGCAGAGAGCTCACCACCCATTCATGAGAAGCCCAGAATTACACACTGAGGCAGCCCAGGATGTGAAGAACACTGGAGCCCAGCCCTGAGGCCTGGGGCAGCACTTACAGGCGATGCGGACGTAGGCCCGGCGGCTCTTGGTGGTGCCGGCCGAGCTCCAGGCCACGCACTGGCACCAGTAATCCTCCAGGCCAAAGAGCTCCTCCACCTGCTGCCGGGACACCTCGATCTGCACCTCCCGCACCAGCAGCCCTGCAGGGAGACAGAGCACGGCATCCAGGAGCGGGGAAACTGAGGCAGCACCCCACAGTAATCCCTCCACCCCTAAAGAGAACAGTCGCTCGTAGTTGTTCTAATAAATCTCTTCCCAAGAGGGCCGTTGGAGGATTGGGCAGATAAAAAAATTTGTGAGTGCCCCAYTGTTTCCCAAAGGGGTTTACAAAAATAAGGCTTTTCAGATTGGCCAGTGGCTCCTTGTACCACAATATAATCCTTTCCTCTCGGCAGTTTGCCGTTTATTGCAGCCCTGAGATACGTGAGAAGTCTCTGGTTTGGCCCGTACGTTCGAAGAATGAGTCGGAGTTCTTCAGTTTTCAGTCCCAGAGTTGTTTATTATATCTTATCTATAAAAAGTTTTCTCCTGTCCAGCCGAGGTCCACTCAGCAGGACAGACAGAGGCACTCTGCCTGCCCCCGGGGCGGTGTTATCTCTTTATACTACAAACTATGTATAACATATTTACAATTACTTTCCAATACCTATCACCTATGTTAGACTTCTATTCTAAACCAATCCCAAAGTGCCAACATCACAGCAGAAGATGGAGGCAGAGAAGAAGAAGAAAGGCTGGATACGCCCAAGTCCCTCCATCTTGTCCCCAAAACTCCTATTTTAAAAATCCCAAAATCTACCTTTTGACCTAGTGATAACTTTATGATTACACTACTTAAATTTCTGTGGCTTTCAGGTCTTCACACAAAGCTGGTAATTTGCTCCAGGGGTCATAATCAAACCCACAGGTGYTCTGGGCTGYGTGCCAGGGTCTCTGAGCCCCCAACAGGGGTCCTGGCAACTCTGGACAYCCAGAGGGATGTACTGAGTTCTGACACTTTCCCACGGGCACCAGGGTTTTATTCAATACTGAGTATGTTGGTCCTGTATCAATTGAAATTTTTACCCTCGTTCCTTCTTCCTCCAGCCTCATTGTTATAACCAGGGGATCTTCTGGGGTAGGATCTCCCAGTCACCTTCAATCCTCTTTGACACCAGCAACCATCCTTCTCCCCTTGTCCCTCCTCCATTTGAGACATTCATTTTTCCAGTGTCCAGACTCTACACAATGCACATTGATCTTTGCCCAGTCAGGATGGACCTCCCTGGTTTCACCAACTTGGTCTTCCTCCCCCTTTCTCTGCCCTTACTGCTGCCATAAATTTCTTCATATCCTGCTTATATGCTCCCTCTCTATTACTATATACCCTCCATGCCTCATCTACTAATTTTTCTAGGTTTCTTACATCAGGCCCTTTAAATTTCTGAAGTTTGCACCTAATATAAACTGCTGATTGACCCAGAAATAAATGTACTGGTTGTTGAATTCCCACATTTTCTCTAGGATCTAGAGTTGTACATKTCTCTCAATCATGTGCAAAGCTGGAGGACAGAGGGTTGGAGGCTTCTCCTCTGGGCTTGGCACCTCACAAACCAGGGAGAGTTCCCTCTGAAGGATGGTTTGGGACGAAGCCAGGGCTATGGATCATGTGGAAGTGCCTCTTTTTTCCCCCCAGTACCAGAATCTCTTCAGCATTCCTCAAGACAGCACTCTCCTCCACCAGCTCCCTCCCACATCTTCCCAATATCCCAACATCCAAGCACCCCTTCCCACCCACCAGGGTTTGAAGGATGCTTTGTTGTGGGGAGAAACCACCCCTGTCTGTGCCAAATACAAATATAACAAGACAAATACAAATATAACAAGACAAATAAAACCTTAAAAAGATCAGCCTGGCCRTGGCAGGGGGACAGTGACAAAGGTGACACCACCACAACCAGGACACGTTCCCCTGCACTGCAGGAGCACCAATGATCATCACCAAGGGCAGGAGGGACTTGGGCCTTATTTTCCTTATTTTAAGCAATACCTGCCCATTTCTTTTTTTCAGTTTCTATTTTAAAAAGGCCTCAATTTCACAGTGATCGAGAGCCGCACGCTCCCCAGCTGTAATTTTGTTACAGCTCACTCCCAGTGCTGTGAGGAGCAATTACTGTCTCCCTGCCACCTTCCTGCAGAAGAGCTGACAAGGAAATACAATTTATTTTGTCACTATTCAGGGGGAACAAAAAAAAAAAGAAAAGAAAGAACCACAACAAGAAAACCCCAAAAGCAAAGGGTTTTGGGCCAAGCAGTTTTGGATTCTAAAAGGATTCAGAATGCAGATACGGCTACAATCCATCTTGGGAAGGGATGAGCACCCTGGAAAGGCGGGAAGCATCCTGCAAATGCCCAACCTCTGTTCCCAAAATTGAAGACAGAGCTTGTGGCACACAGGAGTCRCTTCCTAAGGACTTCCAGGCACCCAAACAGAGTCACTCTCCCCGCCCAGCCCTCCTCACCCAGCTGAATTATGCTCTCTGACTTGGCCTATTTTTGCTTTCTTCCGCATGAAATGTTTTGGATCAGACACAATCAGAGCATTACTGAGCCAGGCTCATTCAAGACACGTCATCTTAAAAGTTCCTTTTTTTTTTATTTCCCCTTCTTCTTCTTAAAGGTCCCTTTTTCCAAGCTTTTAAGCAAGGACAGTTAAAAACTAACCATGTTAACCTGTGCCTTTGTGCCCAGCTCTCCCCCGTGCCCTTTCCAGCAGCTTTCCTGAACAACGCCGGGCGCTGCAAATGCAGATTTTTTACCACCTTGAACCACTTTGGTTCCAGCTCCCTTTTCCTTTGGGAGGCTGCCAGGCAGAGATGCCCATACCAGCAGCTTTTAACATGCACCACATCACCTGCAGGCACTGCTAGCTCACTCCTGATAGTAGCAATGCCATCTTTGAAGGCTGGATGAAGGAAGGAGGTGTGTGCTGCTTCCTCCCCAGACTGCAGGCACACAGCAGGCTGRAAGCTGAGAGGGAGATGCTGGACCAAAGCAAGTGAATTCCCGCAGCAACAGATGGATGCCTCATCCCTGGGAGTGTTCCAGGCCAGGCTGGACAGGGCTTGGAATGACCAGGGCTAGTGGAGAGTGTCCTTGCCCATGGCAGGGGGTTGGACTAGATCATCTTTAAGGTCTCTTGCAACCCAAACCACTCCACGGGTCAATGAAATAAAGTTATTTCTTTCCACACTGCACATCACTAAGGCATCCCACAGGATGCTCCAGAGAAATGAGKCCTAACAATCACCTGTTGGATAAACAATCTCCAAACACATTCCACATGCGAGCACAACACAGGAGAAGCAAATGAGATAAGAATTTGTTTTCCTTTTTCTCTGAGGCTTCTCAGGAGAAAATCCTGGGCCAAGGGATTTTTTCAGAAAATATGACTGCCACACTGTGGGGAACTTAGAGGAAAAGACAATTAGACAAATTAACAAGGGGGGATTGCACCCAGGGCTGGACCACGCTGCTCAGATGTTGCCCCCAGAGCTGAGAGTGCCTGGTGGGGAGTGCTGGAACACTGGGAGGGTGACAGGGCAGCTCCATTGCTCCCTCCTTGTCCTGGTTCTGTGATCTTCCCCTAAGCATCCTCTGTAGCCACGYGTGGGCCACACAGACCTTTGGCTGCACCCAGAGTGGCCAGATGTTATAAATAAATTAAAAACCCCTTGGCAAAGGCTGCTCGGTCACTGACCAGCACGGACTCTGCCTCACAGTGGTGAGGGTTTCAAATCTGGCCTCTGCAAGAGCTGGGAGGTGGAGGTGTACCCAAAAAGAGAGAAACAGAGTGTCCCCTGCTCCTGTCAGCCTCCAGAGAAGCAAAGGGACAGCCTGCCTGGGCATCTCTGACTATTTTTCCTCTAGAGGAAAACCACCCCATGAATGGCTAAAGCAGCTTGAGGAGGAAAGGCTCAAAAAGCTGCAGAGGAAAGAAAGGATCTTCCCTTCCCAGAGCAGGCTCAGGGAYGCACCTGAGCACAGACTGGCTCATGGCTGCTACAGGGTGGAGAGCAAGAGACACCAGGGAAGGGCAAGGGTGGGAAAAATCACAGGGGCAAGGGGAGATTCTGTCAAAATCCTGGTGGCTCCTCCAGGCTGGTGAAGCCTCTCCTCCAAGCCCAGCCTGCCTTCCAAGGCCAGCACCACTGCAGCTCAAAGGCTGCCTTGATTTAAAGCCCTCAGGATGCCACATGTGCAGGGATTAGCAGAAGGCAGATCTTACAGGGGAAATGTGACTGTTTTCCTCCACTCCTGAGCAGGTACCAAAACTGGTGCAGAAAAGGTGGGTGCCGAGCTAAAGCATCCCAATTTAAGCAAATATTCTTCTTTACATGATATATCCAACCCCACATATCTTGTTCAGGTCACGGACCGAGCAGCCCTGCAGAGCCCAATCCCATGGAGTAAGACCCCCCCTAAAATGCCTAAACCACCTTCTCACCCCTTTCCAGGCAGCCAGAGGCTGATTTCTCCTCTGAGGCAGAAAAGAGCTCATTTGCCATCAACAGGCATTTCAAATCCTACCTGCAATTGCTCTCATTACCCATTAAACACTTAATCCCTCTGCGAACCTGCATAAGCTGCCAGCCTTTGCCACCCCTCCTGGCAATGACTCCTACATGTTGATTAGGCATTTTGGAGAAAAGCAGTCCCTTTTTTTTTTTTCCTTTTTAATCAGATTTAAACATGCTGCCTTCAAAATCCCTTGTAAGAACCCCAAGTCCTGAACAAGGGTAGGAGTGAAATCAGGCAGGGTGACTTCCCCAAGCCTCTGAGGGGTGTGGTGAGTGGTAGTAGGTTCCCAATCAGGTAATAATTTGTATTGACTTTATTATCCAGAAGGCATGAAAAGATAYTTTATTATTAGAAATCTACAGTTCTTATAGGAACAGTGGTGGATCTAAGACCTGATTGRTCTTAAACTCAAAACCTCTCATGTCACTGTCATATTTTCTGAAAAATCCTTTCACCAGGATTTCTTCTCCTGGGAAGCTGAGAAGCCTCAGAGAAAAATGAAAACAATAATTATCTAATTGTTTCTCCTGTGTTTTGCTGCTTTGGAATGTGGTTTTGGAGACTGTTTATCCAACATGTGAATTGTTTTTACTTAATGACCAATCACTGTCAGGCTGTGTCGAGACTCTGGAAGGAGTCAGGAGTTTTTCATTAGTATCTTGTTAAGCCTTCTGTCTGTATCCTTTCTCTATTCTTTAGTATATTTTAGTATAGCATTCTTTAATATAATATAATAAAATAATAAATTAGGCTTCTAAGAACATGTAGTTAGATTCACTCATTCCTCCTCTCATTGGGATTACCTGCAAATACCACACTCTGACACTATTGCTGAGCTACCAGTAGCATACTCTAGCAAAGTATATCTATAAACAATGGTTACAGAAAGAGAGATAATAATTGCTGGAATTCTTTTCCTCTAAGTTTCCCACAGTGTGGCAGTCATATTTTCTGAAAAATCCCTTGTCCAGGATTTTTCTCCTGGGAAGCTGAAAAGCCTCAGAGAAAAGGAAAACAATAATTATCTGATTTGCTTCTCCTATGTTGTGCTCACATGTGGAATGTGGTTGGAGATTGTTTACCAACATTTGATTGTTTCATTGGTTTCATATGAATTGTTTTGACTTATTGACCAATCAATGCCAAGCTGTGTTGAGACTCTGAAGAGAGTCTTGAGTTTTCATTATTATCTTTTCAGCCTTCTGTCTGTATCCTTTCTCTATTCTTTAGTATAGTTCTAGTATAGTATTCTTTAATATAATATAGCATCATAAAACAATAATAAATTAGCCTTCTAAGAACATGGAGTCAGGTTCATCATTCCTCCTCTCATTGGGGTTACCTACAAATACCACACTCTCACACTATTGATGGTTATCAATAGCAMACTCTAGCAAACAATSGTTACAGAAAGAGAGATAATAATTGTTCGAATTCTTTTCCTCTAAGTTTCCCTCAGCTTCTCCACAGCTTCCCAGGATTTTTCTGGGAAAGTCTKTGCCTTCTCTCTGGTGCCACAATGGCCTGCCTGGAGGAGAACCACCAACTGCGTGGATGCAGCAAGACGGGAAAGAGCTTGGGAAGCAGCGGGACAAGGAGGGCTCTGCTCACCGGTGACCTCATCCAGGCTCTCCTTGGTGACGTGGTCGTTCTGGTTGACCCACTCCCCGTTGCACTTGAAGTAGATCTGTGTGGCGGGGTTGGCGCGGCACACGAGCTCCACGGGCTTGTTCTTGACGATGTAGGCGTCCTGCGGCTCGCGCAGGAAGTGCGGCAGCGTCTCGGCCGGCGCCGACGGGAACGACTCGGGCAGCACATCGCTGTACTCCAGCCCTGCCGGGACACACAGAGCCTCAGCACCTGCCCCAGGTCCTCCTCCACACTGCTGMCTCCCTGCCCTGCACACACGGGTGGCAACAGTGGATGAGGAGGGGTGGGAAAGCAAAAACAGCAAAGCAGCAGCTGGCAGGATGAGAGGACACAATCTCAAGCTGCACTAAGGGAAATATAGGTTGGATATTAGGAATAAGTGATAAAAGGGTGATAAAGTACTGGAACTGTCTGCCCAGCGTGGAGTCACCATGCCTGGATGTGTTTAACAAAGCCTGGATGTGGCACTGGGTGCCAGGGTTGGGGTGTTGTTGAGGTGTTGGGGCTGGGTTGGACTCGATCTCGGAGGTCTCTTCCAACCCAATCATTCTGTGATTCTGAAAGCAAACCAGACCTGTGGGATCAATCCTGTTTCACCTGAGTACTAGGCCCCCACCCACACCCCGAGCCCAAAGCTGTGTGATCTCACCAGAGGACACTGCAAGGGAAAAGCAAAACAAAGCCAGGTTTATGGATAGTGACAGGGACACAGAAAAGCTCTAAAGGGGCTGGTGTCCCCCACCCCACACCTCCTCCTCACAGCCCTGAGCAATGCATGGGCATGCTCTGAGCTAAATGCTGGCAGGGCTTGTCCTGGAMATGCTGACCATGTCTCCAGCACAAATCTCAGCCATTCACACCTTCACTGGAGCTGCATTTGGGATCTTACCCCCTGCCAACACTTGGATTTCAGCATCACCCAACAGGGGAGCGATGGCTTCCAGCCCAGGCACCTCCAGAGAACATCACCTAAAGGTGCCACCAGGATTCCCACTACCCCAGAAAATGTGGGGCTGTGCCCTGGGGAGCTCCATATTCCTGCTTGTTTGCTTTCAAAAGCCATCTAAATGCAAAAACAACTGGAGTCTGTGTCTGCTCAGGCCAGGCCAAGAAAAATCTTGTGCTCTTGTGCTTAAGGAATGTTATCCCTTAGGAGTGGGAGCTCCAGGGTGCCTCATTCCCAGCAGCAGCTTGGGAAGATGCTCTGATAGAAGCTGAGCATCATCTGCAGGAGACCCATTTCCAGCCCATTAAGATCAACCCYAAATATCACAGGAGTAATAAAAACCCCCACACAGGTGCACAGGGATGCTGCTGCTTAACCTGTTGTTCCTGGGGATCTCACTAGCAGTCAGGTCACATCTCGAGGCTTTTCTTTACACTCAAAGGAGTTATGAGCTTTTCCTCCTCCTCTCTTCCCCCAGCCAGAGCTGTGATTCTCAACTCCAGGCACTGCAGCGTGCAGGAAAACAGTAAATATCCCCAGCCCCACGATAACATCTCCARAGCTGGCAGGGAGAAGAAAGGAGCCCACTCCCTCCATCACCCTTGGCAAGCAGTGGTGCTGCACAGGGAGAATCAGAATCCCAAGCTGTGAGGAGGAGGAGGAGGAAGAGAAAAAAAAAATATATAATCAGATGCACCAAGAACACAAGATGACCAGGCTTCCTCCTGAGCAAAAATCAGTGAGGGGAGAAAAAAAAAAAAAGCACGAGGTCAGTCGTTTAAAATCCATTTAGGAAAATTGACTTTCCATTTCCATTTAACACAGAACTAAGGGAGAGCGGTAGGACATTTGTCATAATCCATTAACTGCTCTTTTGGAAACAATGAATTAAACTCTGGGCTAATTTCTCTCTCTCTCTCTGGCTCTTTGGCTCTTCCCCACCTCTCTGCTGCTGGTTATTTCCTTCCCCATCTCATTTGCAGACCTGTAATTTTCCCAGGCCCCGTGGCAGGCAGGGAGACAGGGAATGCCAAGGTGTGTGACCCCCACCCTGAACAAAATCTTGGAAACAAAATCCCGCACTGCTCCCTGTGACCATCAGGCCACTGCTCCTGCTGAGCAGCCTTTCACCTGTCACAGCAGCAAATATCCCTTTTTTAAATCAATTTTTCATCCACTGGGTTGTTGTTCTGTTGTTTGTGTGTTGTTTTTTTGGTTAATTTCAGAAACTGCTTCCATGCCATGGCTCTAAATTCCCTGGCAATGGGGGCTGGCAGGAGATAATCGAACTGGCAGCAGAGGCAGCCAACAAAACTTCACTCACAGGCTTGTGTGCAAACCTCCCTGATATGATGCTCCCTGCATCCCTGTGGCAAAGTCAGACCTGGGCTTGGCAGCTGGGAATGAGCACAGGTATMCCCAAGAGCCAGTTTTTGGGAGGATCTTCCCCTATGGAGGTGACACCCCAAAGTGCTCATGGCCCTGATCCAACACCACAGGCCAGGAGGAGAGATCCTTCTCCAAGAGCCAACAGYAAGGATATGTTTTCTCCCACCTCACCGCCACTTTGGCGATGCTGAACAAGACTTTAGGTCATCCAAGAGGAGCTGGGAGCTGGGAGGGGGTGAGTCACGGCCGGATGGGGATGAAAATCCGGATTTGTGACTCACTGGGATCATCTGCACGGGAAGGGTGAAGGCTGCACTGGAGCCACTTGGGGCCCCAGAACAATGCTTGGGGCTGAGACAGCCGTGGTGGCACCAAAAATCCCATCCAGACCCTGCTCCAAGAKGGGCTCTGCCCAAATAAGAACTTCAAGGCTCTTCTCCACTTGTGCACAGTGACTCTGGGATGAAGGTGGAATAGGATGGTGTCACCAACCAGATCAAACACCTGCTTTTAGAGGCCACAAAAACCTGCTGGGTTGAAGGTTTGAACCCAAAACACCTGAACCTTTTAAGCCAGGAGCACGTTGGGAAGGTTAAAATCCTGCAAACTCACGACAGCTGAGAGATCTTYTGTTTCTGGCCAAGAAAGATCTGGGGCCAAAAATACAGCTCTAACAGCAGACAGGGAAAAGGATGATGGGTTCTTCATGGCAGACTCACAACTGGGGCAATGCCGTGGAGCCCCAAGCCCACAGATTCCCCAGATTCATGGATGGGAGCAAATCAAGGGGGAGGGTGATTTTTCCATTCAGAAATTAGCTGGGAAAAAAACATCTGCAGCTGGGCAGGGCGTTTTCCTCCAGCATGAAACGCTCACTGCTATTTAAACACACTGGGGAAGAATTAAGGCATAGGAACAAGGGGGACTTTGGATGAGAAAAGGGAGGAGAAGCATGCTGGGCACATTTATCACAAGCCATCAAGCCAGCCTTTCATCCCCGCTGCCACCCGCCGCATGGGAAACCTCTGCCTCTGCCGGCACTCATGGGGGCCCCCCAAAAAATCCACACACAGGCACTGGGGGGAGGAACACGCTGCCTGTGCAGGAGCAACTGCTGCTGCTGTGTGCCCTGACTGCCCAGCAACAACTGCCAAACCCAGGAAAAGGAACTTTCCCAGGGGCGCGACTCCACCAGCTGCAGAGGCCACCGCGGCTCCGGTGCCACCCCGGGTGACACTGTGGCCCAGTGACCCGCAGGAGCAGCAGGCAGGGAAGATGTTTTTTGCATGGGAAAGCAGGAAAGGAGCCCTGCACAGCCGGGATTTCCAGTCCTGCAATCACACCAGCAATAAAACTCCCAGCAGTGACAAACTAATAAATATTTGAGAGCGCGCTCCGCTGCCTGTAATCATCTCCCTGGCAGACGTCTGCAGGGGGTTCCCATCTGCTGGCTTCCCTCCTTCCTGCTGGAGGTGGGTGCCTGCTTCCCAGATCTCCCCTGGGGGATTTTTTTGGAAGTCCCAGGCTGTCACCATCCCACAATCTCACACGACTTTGGRGCACGGTGTTCCGGGGTGTCTGGAGCTCTTTGTGGGCAGGGAGAGACAAAAAAGAGGGGGCAGCTCCCAGCTCAACCCACGGGACCAAATCCTGAAGCCTGTAGTAGGAGCAGTGAGAGGAAAAGGGAGGAGGGGAGCAGGCACTTCTTTTCCTCTCCCCATCCCTCATCACACGTTTTAATCTGCAGGGGCTGAGCTGGATTATCTGCAGCATCTGTTCCCTCGGGGGTGATTTGCAGATGTTTGCCAGCCAGCCTTTGCAACTTTGTCAAGACCCACGACCCCAAACCCACCTCACCCCCCAAAGGGAGCAGCACCGGGGTGGGATCCAGCCTTAACCCCCCTCTCCATCACCCCAAACACGTGGCACTGAGGATGGCAAGCCCAGGAAGCAACTCCCCCTGCAGCAATGGCCGAGCAAACCTCCCCAGGAAAGCGTTAAAATCCTCTCTCCTGCAATTGTTATCCCTCCAAATATTTGGAAGATTACAGGAGCATTAGCGGCTGCTCATCACCCACGGCCAGCCCTCCCTCCCGCCGGTCCCAGGCAGGCAGGGAAGCCATGGAAGGATGCAGGGATTAGGCTGGGATGCCTGGGTTTCTCCAGCTAAATCTCGGTGGCTGTGGATGCTTAACCCCTTCTGCCTCCACCTCCCCACATCCCTGCGTGCCTCAGGGCTCCTGGGAGGGCCTGGCAGGGAAGAGTTAAACCTGCCAGGTGGGTTAAAATCCTCCTGGAGAAATGAAAAAATAGATGACAGTTTATCTGCAGCACCACAGGAGGAGTCATGCGCCTTCCCAATCCCCCAGCAGGGATGGGAATGGCTCTGGCTCCCGAGACAGAGATGGAGGGGATGCTCCAGCCACCAGCTGGGCTCCAGGAGGTGTCTGRAAGGCTGGAGTGGGGCTGTCCCCCCACCCCAAATCCCCCCTCCTATTGCCTCTACGGAGAATGTATGAACAGGCTCATTTAGAGATTAGTGCTGTTGCCATTTCAACTCCAGCAAATTTTGACACTGGAGGCATGGCAYGGCTCCCTGCCATTCCAGAATCCCTGCCTGACTCAGGGCATCCCTGCTGGGACACAGAGGCATCCCACCACATCCCAGCCCATCCCTGAGCTCAGGGGGAACTGCCATCACCAACCCAGGCCTGTCCTATTCCCATGGGCTTCCCATCACAGGCTGCCTTTGGGACAACTCTGTGTCCAGTGGTGACACACACAAACTTCCCCTCCTAAAAGCACCCTGAGCATCTTCCTCCCACAAACACCATCCTCTCTCCCCCAAGCATCCCCTTCCCACCCTTGCTCTGCCACGTTCAGCCTCTCACACACCCAGGGGGCCTCCAACAATCAGCCCCATCTCTGAGGAGGTGCCAGCAGCAGGTGGCACCTTCAGAGAGGCAAAGTCTCCATGAGGTGGAGCAGTGCCACACCAAGCCACAGCCCCTTCCCAGGGGTCACATCCCATTGGAGACACAGCAGGGAGAAAGGAGGACTCTCAGGACTCTGGCTGGTCACAGTGACCCCGTGACGTGTTAGAAAATCTCTTTTCCCAGCCCGGTGGTCAAAGGAAGAGTCAGAGCTCTTCAGTTCTTAGTCTCAGGGTTGTTTATTGTTCGTTATCTATAAAATTCTTCCTCCTGTCTAGCTGAGGTCTGCTCATCAGGACAGTCCAGGCACTCTGACCGCCCCCAGGGTGGTGTTATCTTTTTATACTAAAAACTACGTGTACTCTATTTGCAATTACTTTCCAATACCTATCACCTATGTTAGACAGTGAGCTTCTACTCTAAACCAATCCAAAAGTGCCAATATCACAGCAGAAGATGGAGGCCAAGAAGAAGAAGGAGGAAGGCTGGACATGCCCAGATTCCTCCATCTTGCCCCCTGAGCCCCCATTCTAAAAACCCCAAAAATCTACTTTTCACCCCATGATAAATTCACTGTCATTCCCTTAAACTGTTGTGCCTTGCAGATCTTCATCTAAGGTTGGTAACTTGCTCCATGGGTCATAATCAAACCCACAGGGGCACCTTGGGCTCTGTGCCAGGGTCTCTGAGCCCCCTGGCAGGGGTCTTGGCACTCCAGGACAGTCCTGAATTCCAACAGAGGACAACCCAAGATGCAGGCTGGAACTGAGTGTGGGTTTGGGAGATCTGAAGGCACCCACATCCAGCTCTCTCCCTGCTGCCTCCTCACACAGAGCCCCCAAACTCCTGTGCCTTCAGCAGCCTGGGACTGCTCAGACACAGGCTGGGAAGTGCTGACTGAGAGTGAGATGCAGGGAATGTAACAGGTCCCCAGGGCTGCAGCTGGCTGATGTAAGCCCCGGCCTCATTAACTCAGTGTGGCTCATTAACCTCTCCCTCCCGGGAGGGGACAGCCCCGAGCTGCCAACAGAAGCCACAAAGCTGAGTGTGGAACCTTGAGGATAACCTGTGGTACCCAGCACCCGGGTTCATTCGGGTTCAGAGAGAAAGGAAGGAAATTTCTGGAAGTTGTTCTTCCTTGTGAGGGTGGTGGCACCCTGGAACAGGTTGCCTGGAGAAGCTGTGGCTGCCCCTGGATCCCTGGGAGTGTCAGGCCAGGCTGGATGGAGCTTGGAGCCCCCTGCTCCGGTGGAAGGTGTCCCTGACCACAGTGGGGGTTGGAAACCCACAATCTCTAAAGGTCTCTTCCAACCCAGAACATTCCATGAGGGTACCCCACCTCCGGGCTGGATTTTGAGCTGAAAAACCATGGGGATGTGTCSCAGACATCTTTTATGAAAAATCCTTTCCTTAGGACTTTTTCTCCTGAGAAGCTGAGAGGCCTCAGGAACAAAATGTRAMCAATGGTTATCTGCTGCTGTGGAATGCWACAGGTGCATCTGKGATTGGTCTCATGTKGTTGTTTCCAATTAATGGCCAATCACAKTCAGCTGGCTCRGACTCTCTGTCYGAGACACAAACCTTTGTTATCATTCTTTCTTTTTCTATTCTTAGCTGGCCTTCTGATGCAATCCTTTCTTCTATTCTTTTAGTATAGTTTTAATATAATATATWTCATAAAATGATAAATCAAGCCTTCTGAAACATGGAGTCAGATCCTTATCCCTTCCCTCATCCTAAGACCCCCGTGAACACCATCACAGGATGCTGTGCTTATGGGGTGACCACCCTTGTGTCCCCAAGCCTGGTAATTCAGCAGGGGCTGCAGAGAATCCCAGCCCCCAGGGTGCTGCTGTGTACAGGGGTGTGCAGAAGGTGTTGTTTTACCTCTCTGCTCCCCAAAAACTGGAGCCCATCCCCTCCTGCTCCCACCAGCCAGGAAAAGCAGCTGCAATCTGCATCTGGCCTCTCCATCCTCACCACTCTTATTAACAACTAAACCTGGAAAGAAYCACTTAACCTTTCCCCCAAGCATCTCTGCCTGACAACTCACTCCTTTTCCTCCACTGGCTTCCCTCTTCCAGTCCCTCCCTGCCAAACCTGGCACCATCCAGCCCCATCCCTCCATCCCAGGGCCTCCAGCTCCTCCCAGAGCCCACCCAGCCCGAGAGGGACGGACAGACAGGCATTTCCCAGGACAGACAGGCATTTCCCAGCGGGTTACAAGTCCCTCCTGTCCCTCCTGCCCGGCGACAGGCAAACTTGATAATTAGAGAGCATTCCTCCCCAGCCTGGGTAATGAGGGGGTGCACCCAGCCAGCCCTAATTACACCCTTGGAAAGAAAGCAAAAAAAAATAAGCAGATTCCTCCTCTCCCAGCTAGAGGAAGAGCCTGCAGCTGGCCTCCCTGGCTGCAYACCTTTATTAAACCAGGACTGGATGGGGACAGGGAAAGGAATAAAGAAAGCAAAGTCTGTGCTGAGAAAAGGGCGGGAAGGAGGAGCTGGGCAGCCCCACAGATATTTTTGCATGTAACAGCCTTGTTGATCAAAATTCACCTCACTTTTATAAATAAATATAAAAATATATCGACTTTTTAGCTAAATCCTCAGGTCAGGTTTTTGCAAACAGCCTGAGAGGTAAACTAAGGCAGAGTGAGCTCACATAGGGCATCCAACCACAGCATCCCTGGGCATCCCACAACAGCATCCCTACACATCCCRCTGAGCATCCTGGGCATCCCACCACTGCATCCCTGTGCCCCTGCCAGCCTCAGCGAAGAGTCCAACCCAAATTCCAGCCATCCCMAATCCCCCAAGGGGAGAAACACCCAGGCTCTGGCAGCACCTCCCATCCTGGGAGCTGGAAAGAGAGAGATTTATCTTGTTGGTTATGCATTACACTGGAGTATTTATGGAGCCACTACTCTTTTGTTTATCTTTATGATTATGATAATCAAAGGAGAAGCCTCCTGAGAAGTGTAAACAGCTGAGATCCCTTATGGTAAAAATCTCTTCATTTTTCATTAAATGGATTTACAACACGACACAGGCAGATTGGTGTAAATTGTTCCTCATTTCTGCTTTTAGCGGCGCCGTGAGCCGCGCGGATCCCCGTAAATACCCACGGAAAACAGAGTGAATTCAAATCAAAAAAAAAAAGAAAGAAAGGAAGAAAAAAGGAGGAGGAATTATGCAGCAAATCCCTGTTCCACTCTATTGTGCTGGCTTCTTTTGTGCTGTTTTATACATTCCCTTCAGGGAAGCAGTTTTGTTGGAAAACTATCTCCAAATTTCATCTAGCGCTGGTTCTTGTTACGGGCACGGACACTTCCCTTTGTGCTATTTTAATTCCATTGTCACGGTCCCCTCGTCGAGTTTGTTCTGTTTACTGAGCTACAACGTTGTTTTTAATGGATATAATAATTATAAGAACTTTTTATTTATTTGCTTTGGCCCATGAAAGGAAAGCCCCAGCAGCGGAGAAGGCGGTAACGCGCTGTTTATTCACATGTACGGCGTGTGCTGGGCTCCTGTTGTGAAAAGAATAATCATTTCAACAAGAAAAGAGAGAAGGGAGAAGRAAACAAGGAACAAACAGGGACTTGTTGCCCTGGTTAAGGCCAGAAAGTCCAAAGAATTATTAATTATCCTTCAAACTGCAGCAAACTCCAACTGGAAGCTGYGAGCTCTCCTTGGAAAACACAGAGAAGGAAATAAAAAAATAATTWAAAAAAAGGGTCTCCTRTTCAACTGAGCACTGCAGTTTGGAAAAATGCTAACTCTGGGAGAAAGAAAGTCCACGGTTTTGCAGACAGAGAGCGATTTCCCCTTCACCCAAATTACATACATATTTCAAAATGTAAATTCCCCAGCGTTCCCCTTGGGAGTGCAACTTTCAGGAGGCTGTTTTGCAATGGGTGGGCTTGCTTTTTTCCCCTGAACGTGCAAATCTGGAGGCGACTTTGGGCACAAAAAGTGACTTTAAAGCAGCAGCAGCAGCAGCAGTGAGAAAGGCTGTGAACCTCCCAGTGCTCTGGGGAAGAGAGGGATGCTCTGCTGCCTCCCTGGGCATGCACATCCCACAGGACCACAGGCTGGAGGGAGCAGCTTTCACCCTCTGAGCACCCCATGGAGGTGGGGACAGCCCAGCCAGGGAAAACCCAGCCAGGCCCTCTAAAAGTGGCCCACAAGGTTTGATACACCTGGGTGGTGGCACTTCAGTCCCAAAATCCAGGAGGTGGCTGAGCACATCCCACCCCAAGGAAGCCAAACGAGGTAAAGCAAAAAGTTGAGGCCGCAAAGAAGAGAAGAGCAGTACAAAAGGAACAGAAAGCTGAGGGGGGGGGGATGGTTGTGTTTGGTTTTGGGAGGTTTGGGGTTTTTTTTTCCACCCATCCTTTTTGTCTTTCTCTCACCCACTCTCTCCTGCCGGGAAGCCAAGGCTGGCTGGAAGGACGCTCCCCGCCGCCTCCAGCCAGCCTCCCTCTCTCTCTGCAGCCCCTCACCAGCTGCTGCCCTACTTTTCCCGACGCTTTTCCCACTCTTCTCCCGCAGCTCGCTCGGTGGCAGGCGTGGGCTGGGAGCAGCATCCCTCTCTCTCCTGCAGCTCCCGGGGCTCCCTGTGCCACCGGAGCCACCCCAGCATCACCTCCCGCCCTCCAGCCCAGCCCAGGGAGGCGCTGCCAGCAACGCTGCCCTGCTCTGAAATCATTTTAATCATCATCATCTTATTATTTAATCATTAAAAAAGAACAACTAGAGAAAAGGTCCACTCCGTGCCTCAAATTCCCCATTAATTCAGCTGGGGGAGGAACATCACAGGAGAGGCTGATTAAGGTCCCTTTATTAAACACTCTTTAAAGTTGCCCTTAATCTTTCCGATTTGTTGCCACGATAAAAAAAAAACCTTGACAACAACAAAACAGTCACCACAAATGGAGGCTGGAAATATTTTGCTTTTTGTTGTCCTTTCTCTGCCCTTTTCTTCCCTTCTCGCTTTACTGCGGGGGAAAACAGAAGGAAAAAAACGGGGGGAGGGGGAGAAACAGGAATAGAAAAAGATTTAAGGAAAAAAAAAATAATCCCTGCTGATGCTGAATGTCAAATATTAAGATTTTTCTCTCTCTCCCCCCTCTTTCAGCAATATCCTTATTAAAGAATAAGCCCCCAAACCAGCAGTGAGACTAGCTTAGATGACAAGGCTTCCCCACCCCCTTTTCTGGGCTAGGATTTGATCCCTGAAGCCAGGAGCAGGTGGGATGGGGGCAGGTCCCTCAAGCCCATCCTGGCTTCCCCTCTGTGGCACAAAGAGAGGTGTCCAGCCAGTGGCAAAAGGATTTTAGCCATTCCCTTGATTCGTTTTGTTCCTTTCCTTCTAAACCCTGCAGCCAGCTGGGCTCCCAGCACCTCACACCTGCTTTAACACAGAGAAAAAAAGCTGTGGTTTGATAAAAACCATGAGGTTTGGGGGTTTTTCTGGGGAGCACGGAAGGAAAGCCCCACAAAAAACAAAGCCTTTTCCCCTCAGGCTCCGTTTCCAGGGAGGTGGGGAGCCTTCAGGAGCTTCCTAGTGTTGTTTGGCACCCTCCTCCCCTCTCTGGCATTTCAATTCCACTGGACCCCGTGTCGCCACAGGTTTCTTCCTTTCTCACCGCTGGGAATTTCCACCTTTTCTTCTCTGGACAGAGCCCGTGCTCCCACACCACCAAGCTTCTCTTTCCTCCTTTTGTCCTCTGGCACACACATTCCTGCTGGCACACAAATCCCAAACTAAACTCCTAGGTGGCCCAAACYCCCACAAGCATCCTTTTTGTCCCAGCACGGGTACCAGGCTGGAAATGCCCCAGTTTTGGGGGTCTGTGCCACCCTGTGTAGGTGGGACTCCACGTGGAAGCATCCCTGCTGATGCTGCAACAAGCCAACACCTTCCTCCCACACCTTCCTCTCCCTCTGCTATATTGATACCAATTCCTTGAGACCCCAAGGTAGTGACAAAAATTGACCTTCAAAACACACAATGCTGACAAGTAAAACCAAGTTTGGCATGTTGAATTCAGTGACAAACACGCTGAGCATCTCCAAAAGCTGAGCATGGCTCTGGTGGGTGCAGGACATGCCAGGCACAGCAGTGGAATGGCTCCTGCAGGGCTCAGGGGCACCTCTGAGGGCAGAGACACTGGGAATTCCTCTACAGCATCCTGGGCATCCCTCCRCAGCAGTTTTTTATTATCATTCTTTTTTAGCTTTCTGATGTTTCCTTTCTCTCTTTCTTTTAGTATAGTTTTCATATATCATTTTCTTTTAATATAATATATATCATAAAATAATAAACCAGCCTTCTGAAACATGGAGTCAAGATTCTCATCTCTTCCCTCATCCTGAGGACCCTCAAACACAACCACATTTAGTGACCTCGAGTGAGTGACATTGGGCATCCCACCAAAGCATCCTGGGTATCACTGACACATTTTATGAAAACCTTTGTGCTAAGATTTTTCTCTTGAGAAGCTGAGAGGCTTCAGAAACTAAATGTAAACTCTCTGATAAGTTGTAGAATGTGGTGTAAAGATGGTTTACTGACAAGTACATCTTTGATTGGTCTCACGTGAATTGTTTCTACTTGATGACCAAGCATAGTTTAGTTATGTCGAAGCTCTGAGTAGTTACGAGGCTTTTATCATTCTTTTTTAGCTTTCTCATGTTTCCTTTCTCTCTTTTAGTATAGCTTTAATATATCATTTTCTTTTAATATAATATATATCATAAAATAATCAATCAGCCTTCTGAAACATGGAGTCAAGATTCTCATCTCTTCCCTTGTCCTGGGGGCCCTAAGTGAGGGACACCCCACATTGGGCACCCACTGCAGCATCCTGGGCATCCAGGTGATCSGCAAACTCTCAAGGGAGCAAGGGCAAAGGGTCACCCATACTGAACGTCATGGAAAAAGCAGGGGACAACCCCGGTGCCCGCCAGCCCGCTCCTTTTCCCCTGGCTGGCCCGCAGCGGCTGCATTTCCATAAACGATTGGCRCTAATTGCTTGAAGCCCGGGGGCTGCGCTGCGGGAAATGGGAGTCATTGAGCGACCTCTGCTCCGGGCCAGCCCCGGCAGCTCCGGCCAGGGCCGCGGCTCGGCTCCCTTTTGCTCCGGCCCAGATCCCCGAATGGCCTCTCTGCCCTGCCCTGCAGCCTGTGAAAAATGAATTTTCTGACTGGCTTTTTGCAAAAATTCAAATGAATATTGTGTGCGTTGTGTTAGAAAGTGATGCTGTATTAATTCGCTTAA
>JACDOX010000138.1:1745524-1769112 GCA_014549065.1 Cardinalis cardinalis
GCAGTGCAGGAGGAAGGCAGGCTGGCCAGCAGGCACCAGGGCACTCTTTCCCAGCCCTGGACATGTCCCACGTCCTTCTCCAGAGGACACAGGAGGTGCTGCCGAGCAGTCAGGGGGGCTGCAGGTATTTTCTTCCTCCTGGTTCTCATYTCCTGCTCTTCCTCCTCCAAAATTCCTGTGAAAGAGCCTCCCAGCACTGCTGCGTGCACAGGGCTGATGTTTGGGAAGGCTCCAGCAGGGCTGGGAGGGAGGAGAGCTGGCTTGGCAGGATCACCCCCGGCTCTCCTCACTGGGAATTCCCCACAGCTTCCCTCTGCACCCGCCCACCAGGGTGCTCTGGGGGCAAGGAGAGGGGGCTGCAAGAGACCCCACGGAGCTCCGAGACAGCAAGGGAAGGTGTAGTGGAAAGAGAAGTGATGCTCAGGAGCGGTGTGGATCACAGCAGGAATCACTTCTGTCTCCCCCCTGCAACTCCTGCTGCATTTCCAGCCAGGAAATGCAAACAGCCACCYGGAGCAGTGCCACTGATCCTTCACTGCTGCACCAAACTCCTGGCAAGGCAGCTTCCCTCAGCTCCTCAGACAGGCTGGGATCCCCCCAGCCCACCAGACAACCCCAAGGCACCCTCAGCTCTCCCCAAAACTCCTCCTCAGCCATTCCCTCTGGCAGAGCCCAGGATTAGCACCGGGGGGATTCCAGTGGGGAGGATTAAAGCTGGTCCAAGGCCGGACCACTCTGGAGAAGGAGCAGCAGCTGGCTGCACAACATCTGGCACTGCTGCTCATTTATTGCACGTGGGACTGCTGAGGGCCACCAATGACACTGCTGGTGGCCCAGGTGTCCCACAAGGACAGGAAGGACAAGGAGACATCGTTTGGGCCACACTGGCAGCTGGCCTGAGTGTGGAGCATGTCCCCTTGGAACAGCCCAGACACCATGTAGGGGATTTGGGGAAGCATTAGGGATGAGGATGAGAGAAAAACAGGGAGGAAAGGAAATAACAACAGAACCGTTTGGCTTGGAAGGGATGTTAAAGATCATCTCATTCCATGCCACTGCCAAGGGCAGGGACACCTTCCACTGAAATACCAGAGGAGGAAGGACACTGTTTGGAAAGGGAAACAAGCAAGGCACATTAAAGGAAAAAAAATATCCAGCAGGCTGGCAAGGTTAAAAAAGCAAACACACACTGGGACACGGAAGGATAGAGAGACCTAATTAAAGAAGCCTCACCCAGAACACACCACCAGCAAAAAGCATCTGATGTGTCAGGGACAGAGAGGGATGCTGCGTGTCCCATCCCGTGTCACTGCACAGCCTGCAGCCAAGGGCACAGCTCCCAAACCCCTGAGCCGCTGCAGCACGAGGGTGAGCATTGTGCCTCCTCTTTTCTGCTCATTTCTGCACCAGCCGATGCCCACCTGTAGCCTTTTTTTGTGCTGTCACTTCAAACCAGCTGCATGAGAAAGCTCCAGCATCCGGAGCTGCCCAGAGGAGCCAGACCCCACTGCAGGATGAACCTATCCCCACCTCTGCAGCTGAATTTGGCCCGGCCCAGGGGCAGCCAGGGCTGCTGGAGGTGTCTGAACACATCCAGGCTGTCAGGGAGAGCAGGGTGATGCACAGGAACCCACCGGAGCCAGGCAGCCTGTTCCCACCATCCCTCACACGCGCTTTTTCTCTCTGATTCCCAGCCTGAATAAGGCTTTGGGGAGGAAATTAATGAACAGCAAAGCTGATTACAAAGAACAATACAATGACTCAATCTGTTTCTTTTACCTCAATTGTATAAAGCTTTTACATTTATGAAGGTTTCTCTCGGTACACAATGAAACAGCCCTCTGAGGGAAGCCGTAATGGCCCTGGAGACTTTTTGAACAAGACTGGACAAAACACCGCCGGAACAACCCCAAAGGAAGCACCAGATGATCTAACAGGTCTTTTGCATCTTTAATTCCTCACCCTTTTCTTTCTCCTCCCGGTTGAGGCAGTTCAGGCGTGGGGGTTTTTAAGCTGCTGCTAATTAGATGTTAATGCGGGAGCGGCTGCGTGCAGGAGAAACATCGGGGCCCTAAATGACAACCAGATCACAGGGACGAGGGTCCTTATTCTCAGCGTGGAAAAACTCCTTCTGAAAGCATAACAGGCCCTAAAATGCTGGTATCCTTTCCACGCCAGGATGGATTGCTCCTGAACCCACAAGCAGCTTCCTGCACTCATGGGGTCACATCGGTGCCAGCTCTGCATCTCCTCCCTCTCTGTCCCCACATCAGGATGCCCAAAGTTGTTTTGCCTACCCAGGGAYAAAGGGAAAACCCCACCAGCACCAGACACATGGAAACAACCTGAGTTTGGTTCAGTTCTAATAGCAGCCAGCTCTCCTGGCTGCCCCTTTGCAGAGCATCTCCCCGGAGAAGGCAACGGGATGCTCTCCGCACCACCTCCTCCTGCTCCTCCCTGCTGTTTGTGGGCTGTTTGGATCATCTCTAGCACCTGTCTCAGCGAGCTGCAAGGAGCTGAGCCGAGCTGTTTGTGCTGAAATCAGTGAGGTGACACAGAGGCAGAAGTCTGAGCCCCTGCCCCCGGCGCCCAGCCCCGCCAGGGGACAGTCACCGAGGCTGTCACTGCCAGCACAACCCTGAGCAGACTCACAGAATCATTTCAGTCAGAAAARACCTCCAAAACCATCGAGTCCAACCTGCGACACATCCTCAGCTCGTCCCCCAGAGCAGAGCAGCGAGTGCCATGTCCTTGGACACCTGCAGGGATGGGGACCCCACCACCCAAGGGCGCTGAGAGATTTCTCCCAGCCCCATGCTGCCTCTTCCTTTCCCTGCTGGCTGAGGTACCAGGAARGTACAGCCTGCCCAAGCAGCCAACCGCACATTTTCCCCCTCCAACATGTCATTTTTCCCCAAAGTTCCGAAGTTCAGGCTGTCTGCATTCTGCAACAGCCCTCGCAGACCCATTTGCCTATCACCCTACAGCTCAGGAGCTCAAACTGGGTTCTGTAAGGTACAAACATAAACCCCATTTCGCAGACATTAGCACCCATTTCTCCTAAAGACCCTCACCCATCGAGTTGTTTGTAGAGACATCAGCACCCACCTTTCCTATTGTGAAAAATGASTGTTTTATGATTGGCTTTTCACRAATATTCAAATGAATATTATATGTGTTKYGTTAGAAAGTGATGCTGTATTAATTCTCTTAAGTAGTGTGTTAAATATAGTTTTAGGTTATAACATAATGTTAAAATAGAAACTATGCTATGTAAGATACTTTTTTTAAAGAAGGACTTGTAGCGAGATAGCAGCCACAGGACACCCAAATGTCTCAGAGAAAGAGAATTTATTGCTCCATTATCGAGTTCTTCCCACCTTGATCAGTCCTGAAGACTCAGTCAGATTCAGAGGAAGAAGCTGACACTGCCCAGACAGAATCCTGTGTGTGAATGGAATTTATGCATCATGGATGAGGTGTAGGAATATGCAACAGGCTGTTGCTTTTAAGGGTTAATCCTCTGTTAACGTGGGTCCTTTCTCAGGCTTGTTCTGCCCAGAAAGAGGTGCCTGGACTGTCTGTAACTCTTTGTTTCTATTGTCTCACATTGTCCTAATCCAAATTTTCCAAATTATTATTACTCTAATTATATTATTATTTTTATAACCATTTTATTACTATTCAACTTTGAAAATTTTAAAAAACAAGTGACTGGTGTTTTCCACACAATCCTGCTCCACTGGAGCACCTTCATACCTCGAGGTCCACAAGGAAGACCACAAGAAGGGATGGGGAGCCTTAAAGGGATGGCAGTGGGATGTTAGTGGGGTCAGAGCCCCACCAGCAGCACCCCTATGGGCAGTGACCTCCCTCCCTCCAGCCCCACTTCCCGAGCCCAGCCATGACAGGAACAAAAGCCACTGCTCAGAGACACATTTACGACCCTCCAAGAGGGAGCCCGCTGACAGCTTAACGAGCTTTTTGTTTTTCAAGTAGTGGTTTTATATTTACGACCTGAAAGGGAAAGATGCAAGTAGGCAGGGAGGATCTGGGGCTAYCTGCTCCTTCTGCTCCTGACCCGATGCTGTCCAAGCCACATCCAAGCCCTTCCGGAAAGCCATAAAAAACGATTGCATTTCAGCTTTTCTCCCCTCCTTCTTTCTCYCTCCCTTCCACTAAAACCAAAAAAAAAGCACCTTTTTTTTTTGGTGGTGCTCACTTCTTGTTAATGTTCACCCCGAGGAAAAGCATCAAATATTAATGCAGGAAGCTTCAGAGAGCTCACAGCGGAAACCAGAGGCCCCATGTGTTGTGGAGTATCCCAGTGGATGTGAGATCCCACCAGTTCATCCCCAAGGCCTGGCTCTTTAATGCCTGGGAAGGAAGGAGGAGGCCAGAAGCTGGGTTTTTACGAGCACCAGGGATCACATTCCTGGGATATCAGCCCAGAGTTACACTTAGAGGAAGAAAAAAACTTTAGGAAAAAAAAAAGCCCAAACCCCACCACCCTTCCCCGGGATGCTGCACTGTTATTTATAAGCTTAAGAGTGAAAAGAGAGGGCAAAACTTCCTGGGTTTGTTGGGGTTTTTGGTGTTTTTTTTTTTTTATCCCCAGCATTAGCACAGCAGAGAAATGCCTTTGGGCTGCAAGAGCATTCCAGCCACCAGCAGGAAGATAAGGCTCTTCCCTCGCCTCCAGATTCCTTGGCAGAGAGGAGACACATGGGGTTTAATTGCACACAGACAGAGATGCCACAGCCCTGACACCGACATGATAAGAGCTTTTGTCCCATGGAGGGCTCACCCAGCTGATAAAGACCCTGCCCTGAGCCCCTAAAACTCAGAAGGGMCCTTGCCTGAAGAGCTGCAAGGGACTGGTGGGGAAGGTGAGAGGCCCAGATGYGCAATGCAACATCTGGAAGGGGAAGGGGCAGTGTCCCATTGACACAGCGTCTGCTGCAGGTGATGTTGGACACACACGTCCCCCCTCCCAGAGGAGGAAAGCACCCCCATGTGCTTGGTGGTGACATCTTTGTGCCCAAATGCTGGGACTCGGTGACCTTTGATGGCTTTCCCAAGCTGCAGAGCTGTGTCCAGCTCTGGGGCCTCCAGCACAAGGAGGACCTGGAGCYGTTGGAGCCAGTCCAGAGGAGGCCAAGGAGATGCTCCAAGGGCTGGAGAGCCTCAGCATGGAGCCAGRATGGGACAGCTGGGGGGTCACCTGGAGAGGAGAAGGCTCCATGGAGACCTCAGAGCCCCTTCCAGTGTCTAAAGGGGCAGCAGGAGAGCTGGAGAGAGATTTGAGACAAGGGTCTGGARGAACAGGACAATGGGAAATGGCTTCCCACTGCCAGAGAGCAGGGTTAGATTGGATATTAGGGAGAAATTCTTCCCTGTAGGGTGGGCAAGCCCTGGCACAGGGTGCCCAGAGAAGTTGTGGCTGCCCCTGGATCCCTGGAAGTGTCCAAGGCCAGGCTGGAYAGGGCTCGGAGCCACCTGGGATAGGGGAATGTGTCCCTGCCCATAGTCTTTAAGCTTTAAGATCCCTTCTGACCCAAGTTATTCAGTGATTTTGTGAACCCAGACTGCTGAGCTTGGGACATCTTCCCCTCGTTGCTCTCCATCTCCTCACAACCGTGTGAGGCCCCACCAGCCAGGGGTGCATAAGAAAAAAAAAAACTAAAAAAAAAACAAGAAGAAAGGAAAATAAAGGAAAAGCCTTTTAAGTGGGCTGGAGCCTGTGCTGCCCAGAGCAGGGCAGCCCCCTCCCCGCTCCCCTTCCCCACTTATCGCTGCCCGGGGCTCTGCCCGGCGCCTGCCGATAATCAGGGAGCGCATTGAAACCCCGGCGCCAGACTGGATCCTTATCTCCTCCCGAGCAGGAATGCGGCATGGGGGCAGGAGGAGGAGGAGGAGGGGGAGGAAGAGCCCCCTCCCCTGGCCCCTGCCCACAGCGAGCAGAGCTGCGGAGGGCCGGGGGGACTGAGGGGTGCGCGGGGCTCGGGGCCCAGCCCCGGCTCCCGGCAAGGCCCGAGGGCTCGGAAGCGCCCCCGCCTTGCGCAAGGGCCGGTAATTATCCCCGGGGATAATGACTCTGCTTCATTAGCCCACAGAGCCGGCAGCCCGGCTGGGAATGCCCCAGGCGTGAGCCGGGGCGACAGCCTGGGGTCCTCTCCCCCCAAAAAGAGCTCGGAGTGCTCATTTCGCAATTGGAAACCCAGAAGTTTGCCCTCAGTGGTTGGGAAGCATCGCACCGTGGGTGCACGGACAGCAACCCTCAGCTTCATCCCTGCCAGGGGCAGCCCCTCAAGGAAGAACTCCTGATGATCCCAGCCCAAAAGATGCCGGAGGAGAGCTGAGAGCCGTTCCCAAACCAGCCCGAGCCCTCAGGGCTCAGCTTGGGGACCTTCGCAGTCCCTCCTGTGGGACGGGAGCCCAGAGCCTTCCTCCCTGGCGAGGAGAGCGGCGGGCTCTGCTCTGAGGAGGAGAGCGGCGGGCTCTGCTCTGAGGAGGAGGAGAGCGGCGGGCTCTGCTCTGAGGAGGAGAGCGGCGGGCTCTGCTCTGAGGAGGAGGAGAGCGGCGGGCTCTCCTCAGAGGAGGTCGAGGAAGGCAGGCTCAGCCCCCAGCTCTGCAGCTGCCCGGGGCTCAGCCCCATCCCCAACAGGACCGACAGGAACTTCCAGCCAGCCCACAGCAGCGGCGAGGAGAGGAGCAGAGACACAGCCAAGCTCCCTCCAGGTGGGACAGGAGCCGCGGCTCCAGCCTGGCGCTCCCTCAGCTGCCCCCCGGCATGAGGGCTGCGTGCTCTTRTAACACCCAAAACCAGCTCGCAGGGCTCATTTTCACAATTAGGAACCCAAAAGTTTGACCTCGTGGCTGGGAAGCATGGCACAGTGTAGCCCGTGCGGGACAGCATCCCCCAGCTTCATCCCTGAGCCTCTCAGGGAAGGAGTCCTGATGCCATCAGAGCCCCAGGGAATTCGCAGCCAATTAAGGGGATATTTTAAAAAATCATAATGAGGGGCTAATGAAGTTTAGAAGCTGCCGACAGCAGCCATATGCCTCAAATATGCTGGGTACAGTCGGTGCCTAGGTAATGCAACTGCAGGTATCAGCTCGCCTAATTAGCTACCAGAAGAAAGTCTAATTTAAAACAAAGCTCTTATTTTATTTATTTGCTGACAGCAGCAGAGCAATTCCCTCCAGCATGAAGTGAAAGCAAACACACTGCCCTCAAAATAAACCACCACGGGCTTTTTAATTTTATCCTCCAACAAGTGTTCCCTGGTTAGTCTTCGGCAAGGGAGGGGCAGGGGGGAAATAAAAAAAAAAAACCCCAAACAACAACAACAAAAAGCCAACCTGCACTTCCATTAGCATTACAGAGGACTTGCAAAGACAGCTCCCCACTTGTCACCTCCCTGCCACAGAAAACAGCGACCACTGGGACTCCTCTGCTGTGCACGGAACACTGCCTTTAATAAAACATCCCTGAGGAAATGTGTGTCCCCCCTCTCCTATCCTCATTTGGGGTGATGAGCCCTCATTTGGGTGGCACAATCTCCCTGATTTGTCCAGGCTGGTGTCTGGCTCCAGACCCACAGCTGAGAGGTGCAGGTCACCCACACAAGCCAAGACTCCCGACCCTTCCCATCCCTTCCCTTCCTTCACCTCCGATGCATCCAGAAGCAAACGTGGGGGGGGAAAGGGAAACCCTAGAAGCACAGAGAGAGTGCAGGGCCACTGCGATTTTATTTAGTATCTTTATTTATTGAAGTGCTTTAAATAGATATGGATTGACTCTCCCGGCTCTGGCAATTACAGCTTGAAAGGGAAGCTGCAGGCAGCTCCTGGATTAATGCACATGAGGCAGCTTCCATGGATGCTCAGCATCCCACTCCATGTGGGACCTCCTCCGGTCTTCCAGACTTCACCTGGGGCCTCTGCATCCCCCTCCAACGTGTCCTGGTGCCTCCACTGCTCCACATCCACATCAAAGCCTCTTCACCACCACCCTCAATCACCTCCACAGCCAAGATCGAGCCACCAGCTCCACCCTTGTCACCTCCCTGACAGGGTCCGAGCCCATCTGAGCAATCAGGGATTCATTCTTTCCTATCAGCAACCATTTCTGGGTTTATGAAAGCACAAAGAGGCACTGCAAGCCTTTATGGACAACACTGGCTGGGCCCTGCATTTTTCTTCCCACTGATTAAAGTAACAATGCTCAGTTAAGGAGCAAGTAAAAAAAAAATCACACCGTTTTTAGGCAGCTGGGAAAGAGGAGGAAAATCTATTCCAGTGGCCCTGAACAAGCACTTCCTCAGGGCTTTGAGGCAGAAAACTTATCAGACACTGCTCTGATAACATACCCAGCCTGAGCCATTAGTCTTGGGCATAAAAAAAGGTGTAATAAAAGGTGACCCTAACTGCAGACTGAGTGGGGAGGGGGAAATGGGGTTAAAACCCCACAWAGGCTGGGGGCAGCAGCAGCTCTGGGGCTTGGTGGCATCCCCAGCACACACTTGTGATGCTGGCAGTGGGCACTCACCTCCTGCCCCTCCAGTGTCCAGGGACAGTTTGTCTCCTGCATGTTTAAAGCTGCAGAGAAGTGGGACAATCAGCATCCACTGCACCAGGAGGCTGGTGAAAGATTTCCCCAGGGCCAGCATCCTCAATCATCCTCAACAATGTATTTTCTCATTCTGGCCTCATCTGGCACCCCCCCAGTCCCAATACCCATCTTACAACACCTTTCCCTCTACAAACACAGCTCCTTTTCTTCCCTGTAACTCCAAACCAGCCTTTTGTCCCAGGCACAAAGAGCTGTCAGGTTTCTGCTGTGGGTTTTTCCCTGCACTGCTTTCCCATCCAGCTTTTTTGGGGAATGCCAGAGCCCAATGCAAGCCAGCTGTGACCTGTGGCTGCTTTAAAAAAATTATCTCCACTGGAATTTTCTCCACAGCTCCTGCAATGATGGGGGTGACAACAGGGCCTCAGAGGGGTCCCCTTTCTCCTTAGCAATCACCCACACAGATCCCCCAACCTGGGGAAGCCAAGCAACACAAAATAAGCTGGGAACATCGCCCATCCTGCTTCCAAACTGTCTTAAAACAGTCAAGTTAGTTATCCTTGAGGGAAAAATAAAGTTAGTCCATGTTTTTGATGCCTTAGTCCCCTTATACGTGGATGGGAAGCTCATGGCAGGAGCAAGCACAAAACTGATTTTGTGAGTTCCAATTCCAGCGCCTCAGGCTCAGCCTCCCAAAAGCACACCCAAGGCTCCAGCCAAGCCACCCCCCATTCCTAGGGCTGGTGACCCAAAAACCAGCAGCCCCATTCCTAGGTCACCCAAAAACCAGCAGCCCCATTCCTAGGTGACCCAAAAACCAGCAGCCCCATTCCTAGGTGACCCAAAAACCAACAGCCCCATTCCTAGGTGACCCAAAAACCAGCAGCCCCATTCCTAGGTCACCCAAAAATCAACAGCCCACCAGCTCCACTGCTGTCCCCACAGATGCTAAAGGTCCCAAAGGTGGCCAGAGACAAGGTCCACCCACAGCTCGGCACTTGATCCCAGCATCACCCAGCCCAAGCCATTGCTTCCTCCCTCCTTCCCTCCTTCCTTCCCTCCAAGGCTGGTTTTCCAGGCAAAACAAGGATGGGAGTTACTCAGGCAGCATGTGACATGACCACCAGAAGGAGGGCATTGCATTACTGCAGCTAAAACTGGATCCTGCTTTCTATTGTCTATTCTTTTGTAGTGATGGGAAGAAAGAGCTGCTGCTCTGTAATCAGGCCTCTTCTGGCTGCTTCCCTGCTTTTAGGGCCAAGCAGGATAATGCCACGTTGCTTTCATGTGGCAAGAGAAGCTTATAAACAACACTATTACACCGCTGCACCGCTGAAATTAAAGCCTGCTCTGAGCCTCAGTCCCTCCCACAGGCAGCCTGCTTTGCCTTGGACTTAATTTCTTCTCCCAAAGYCTGCAGTCCAGGGAACAGACTGAATCTGGGCCTGGATAAGCACTGGTGAAATTCAGTGTCTCCCAAAATGATGTGCATTACCTATTTCTGAAAAGAGCAATTCTTTCCAGCTTTTGCTAATGTGCTCTCAGCAAACACTCGGTTCTTGTTTTCCCTCACAGCAGAGCAGCTCCAGATCACAGTTCACCCCAAAAGTGGATGAAAGTCCTCTTCACTGATGCATCTTTTGGTCCAAAGTGATTGAGATTTACCCCTACCCCACACTCCATAAAAATTCAGATTCTCACCCATACACATTGAGCCTAAAACCTCACCCATACACATTGAGCCTAAAACCTCCAGAGTGGATTCACTCAGCCAGAAATGATCTCAGCTGTGAAAAATCACAAGGGGCAGTCACTTTCTCAGCAGTCTCAAAATAGAGGTTGTTTTTCTTTTTTTTTTTTAAATCAAAAGAGATGCCATCTCTCTGAATTATCTGCAATAAACATCCTGGTGCTGGAAGAAAGCACCCTTCAGCTTTCCTAGCTCCAGGTTCTCATTTCCACCAGCTCCTTGAGAACCTCCTCCTGGCTTTCCAAGCCTTCTCCTGCACTGCATTAAGAGCCTGTCTCTGCAAAGAATGTGCTTTAAAACCCAGGGGACACTGCAATATTGTCTGCAATAGGACAAGGACTCCTTTCATCACCCAGTCCTCCCTCAGGTTCAGCTCCTCTTGGATTACAGCATCTCCTGGGCAGCTGGAGTGTCCCAAACCCAATGAGGCAAGAGCCAGGTTTATTGTGGCACTGCCCAAGGGACAAACACCAGCCAGATCAAACCCTGGGGACTCCCTGAGCACCTGCAGAAGCAGCTGAAACCATCTCAGTGATAGATGCTCTTCCCCCTGGTGCTCCATTTTTGGAGGGGCCAGGAACTGCTGCTCCCCAAAACCATGGAAAACCTAGGCTGCAGGATAATCCTGGCCCAGAAGTCTGTGATAACACAAACTCCTCCAGCCTTTGGGCCCTGTGGTTGCCATCAGTGCCCCACATCCCACGAGCCAGGTGATTGCTTGCAGAGCTGGAAGGAAGCCTCCCCACCCCTCCCTGCTGACCCAGGCGTGGGATGCTCCTCTCCTGCTTCCCCTTCCATCTCAAACATCATTAGCAAAGGATCATTTCCTTCAGATTAAGGTCACCTGCCAACAAGTGCCTCTTGCCATGCCCTGAGAGCGGCCTTCAGCGCTTCCCTCACCTTGCCTAAGGTTTTTCCAGCATTTTCCTCAATCCTTCATTAATTTCCAGGTGCCCCATCTCTGTTCATACACCGTGGTCCCCCAAGCAGCAGAGCAAAGCCTGTTTCCCATGGATCTGCTGCTCCAAATCCTCCCTCCCACATGGCATTTGTGTTCCCCAATAGTAGGTGGCAAGTGTTATGCTGTTGATGTTTTGGGGTTGTTTTTTTTTTTTTCAGTGGGATATTAATAGATCCATCTCACTGGCCAACCAGCCTAGATAAAAACTTTATTGCTAATTTCCTAATCAGACAGGCACTTAATTACGAGACATCTTCTTCTGAGTCAGAGGGAGAGGGTTGCAGACATACAAACAGCACGGCAGCTAAAGGAAAAAAAAAGTCTGGGGTTTTTTTTTTAGGAAATGAAACTAAAAAAAGAAACACTCCCCCCCCTTCCCAAACAAACAAGCAACAAAAAATAATCCAGCAAGCCCAAAGATAAATCCGTGGGGATTTTTGGCATTTTAGGCACAGGAGCTCCTCTTGGGGCAGAGGACAAGGTGGTGCAGAGGGGCTGGATCCCAYGGGGGTCACGGCAGTGCCTCCCTCCCCCTGTGTCCCACATACAGCACAGTCCCCACGGGCTGTGAGCAGATGGTTTCCAAGCTGACAGGTTGCAAACAGCTCCGTGGAGCCGGCTGGGGAATCAGATATTGTCTCCATGCCTTTAGTCTGGGGAACAAAAGAGATCTCGCAGCTCCAAAAGTTTGCTGGGAGACCTTGGTGCTTCTGCTTCAGGTTTTCTTTTCCCAAGCACTTTCACCCAGCTCAGATTGCTCAGGTCTGATGCCTGTATGATTCTAGAAGCYGCCTGCACATAACTTTTTCCACTTTTCCTCTGACTCTCCTCTCTGTAGCTGGAAAGAGACCACAAGGACAGCCTTGGTGCAGGGCACATCACCCTTGCTTTTCCAGCGAGCTGCAGGCACTCACTCCCTTTCTGGCAGAAATTTCTTCCTTTGACTTCCCATCAACCTTGTACACACCATGAACTCAGGACAACCCAGACAAGCTTCTTCCCGGCATTATTTAGAGGAACCCAAGGCTTGGAAACAGCCCTGGAGACCCCAGTCCTAAACACACAGCAGCATGCCAGGCACGGGACCCAAATCATCTTTWAGGGAGGGTTTGGGCACAGGACCCAAATCATCTTTCAAGGAAGGTTTATTTTATAAAACCATCCTTGAGCAGGCCATGCTGGATCACCCCCCATACCTACAGGGATGCAAAGCCCAGCCAAGCTGCAGGATTCCGGCTCCTTTGGCTTCCCTGCTGGTTTTAGCTCTGCAACTCGACCCTGGGCGGAACATATGGTTTGAATTCTCCCCCCTAAACTTTCCACAGGCTCCTTCCCCCGCCTCCCCGTGGCACACAAACCCCAGCCCTTGTTCTCTGCGAGGCAGGAATGGTGCTGGCAGCCCTTCCCATCCATCCCTCTCCGAGGGAAGGAGAGAGGCTGCGCTGAAACCCCTCGGCCGGGACTGCGAACTGGGCTTTGCTGTTCGGGGCAGGGGTCATTAACAACCCGGCTGGAGCGTCCCCTTCCTCCCAGCCGGGCCATAAATACTGAGGAAAACACAGCCAGTGGAGAGGGAAAGGCAGGGAGGGAGCAGCACAGCAAGAACTCACTCTAAAAGGGAAGATTTTCCTTCCCCAGCCAGTGTGGGACCACTGGGGTCCTTTTGGTTTTCCCAGCTTTTAAAGAGATGGGGCAACTGAGAGGTGTTTTAAAAGATCTTATTTAAGATTTTATTTTACCACGCTACCATTACTTCTAACACCAATCACCTATATTTTTACCCCACATCATCCTACTACAATAAATCTTTCACAATTTTAATTCTCTAAAATATCTAATTGTCCTGGTTTAGTATTCAGTTTAATATTTTAGCTTAGTATTTAGTTTAATATTTTTACAAAGCYGTATTTTAAAACTTATTAAAACTTATTTCTAATTCAATCCCTCGCTCAGCAATATCATCTCTATTCCATAACCTTCCTAAGTCAACACACTTTATCTCAGTGCTTACATACAACTGTACGAGACTGTGTAAGCTTTCTATCAAATATTAAAAATTCTTTACAAATCCATTTCTCACAGGGCCCCACATCCAACCTTTTCCTCTGCACGAGCCAGAAACAGCATCCTTTAGGATGCAGGAATGGTGAACAGGTCCAGCAGTGCTCAGAGGGGTTAAGCAGCAACTTCACTTCCTCTTTTCCCCTTCCTGCGTGCAAAAATCRTCTTTTATTTTCCTCTTAGGCAGTTTTCATCTCATTTTCTGCTCCATCCAGCAGCCAGGCTTTTCCCCCTCGAAATGACTACAGCAGCCTAAGCTGGTCTTTGCTGAGCCAGAAGCCTGATCCAGCAGGAAGGAGCAAGTGGAATTCTTATTGGGCATTACCCTGCCTCTCCAAAAGGCCAGGCTTCACCTTCTCCCAGCCCACAGGGCTGGGTGGAGTTAAAAATCCACCCAAAGGGGCCTTGTACCCCCTTCTTGCTCCCAGTGCCCTCAAAGCACTGCTCTGGAGAGGAGCCGTGGGAGGGCTGTGGGACAGACGGACGGACGGATGGATGGATGCCCCTGGCCAAAACAGCGGCGGCTGTGATGGAAACCAGAAGCCTTGTGGTCTGTGAGCCTGACAGCCTTCCCAAGGCATGCAGAGCATTGCTGGCACGCCTGCATGTCCCAGGCAAAAAAACAACGCCAAATCCTCTGAATCGGTGAATTYCAGCAGCACAGGACCAGCAAGCCCGACAGCTCCTTGGAGCCGAGCACAGCACRGACTCCTCTGAGCAGGTATTAAAAACCACCCTTCAAAAAGGAAGAAAAGCCATCTATTTTTGACCTGCTCTGCGTTTAGGATCGGTGTTGCTCAAGGTTTTAGCTGAAGAGCTGAACCTSTGGCTTCCCCTCTCCTTATCCCTGAGGATCCCTCCCCGTCGGCTGCGACCCCATCGGCAAAGCCRGCGTGTGGGTTTTTCCATCCCCGGCAGGACCGGCCCCAACACGCCCCAGACTCCCGGGGTTTTGCTATAAACTACAAAGGAACCTGCCCAATTCGCCCCAGTTTGCATAACCAGTTTATCCCAAGCATTTGTTTTAAAAGCTCAGCTCTGGTTAGTCACTGCTCAGCCCAAGCAAAACCCAACCCTCTTTCCTGGCTTTTGGATCTTGCTTTTCCAGCTTTGGGCACAGCCAGCATTTTTTATCTTGGTGTATAAATTTTAGAAATATGAAATAAGTGCCTTGATGCCTTGTTTTATATATACACACACATATATATCATATGTATTTTATGTATATCAAGGTATTCAAAGGATCCACAAGCCAGGATAGGGATTAGCCACRAGGCTGTAAGTCCTTAAATCCAAACCGAGTCATTCACCAGTAGCAAACCATAAAGCAGAGACACACATGGAAGAAAAAAAAAAAGAAAAGAGGGAATGGAAAGGGGGAGGAAAAGAGTTTTATAGCTCTTGGCAGCCCACACCTCACTTCATCACACTCAGGATCCCAGTCACCCGAGCAGCTCCCCAGCCAAATCCCCTCTCCTGTAACAAATCCCGTTAGCGCCGACGCCGGAGCGCGGAAGGAGGTGCTTGCAAGGCTCTGGCTGCAGAAAAGCAGCCAAAATGATGTGCAGGGGAATCAGACATCCTGCAGGAAAACCTGCTTCCACAACTGAGTCAGCATCTCCTCCCAAAGACAGGGGAGGACRGCAGGAACTGCAGGCCTGCGGGACGTGCTTGGATGGAGCTGGCAGGGGAGCCCCAAGTGCCACCTCCTCTTCCTCTTTCCAGCCCAGAGTGGCCCCAGGAATGACAAATGTGCACCCAGCAGTGACACCACGTCACCAAATGCCCCAAAACACAGACTGATGGAACTCAGGGGAGAGCTCAGGGAGCAGGGTAGGGATGCCACAGCCCCAGCCAGGAGCTGGGAGCTCTAGGAACAGCTAAATCCCAGCCTAATTCAGATTTCCAGTAATGCTTGACCCACTCTGTGAAGATGCCCCCCAGCCAGGGCCCAGACAGCAGAAAAGACAGGACATTTAAGCTTCTCCAAGATAAGCTGGCAGAGAAAACCCTTCCATGAACCCCTTTCTCCAGCTCAGCGACCCAGACCGCTGATTACTTTTAATTGCTGTGTAATTGGACTCTGGGAGCCATGCTTTCATTTTAAGCCTGTCTCTACATTTCACATCTGTCAAAGGGGGGAAAGAAAAACCTTCAAAAGTAATATTCCAGTGCAGGAACACCATAGCACTCTCCAGCAGCTGCCAAACCAGCCGTGGCAGCGGGGAGGCAAAGGCTGCAGCCCTTGTTTGGGATAAACAGGGGTGGAGGGAGGTGCTGGGATCCCACACCTGGGCAGCGGCCACCCCAAAGGCAGMAGCGGCCCCAGGGCAGACAGCAGGGCCACATTGCAGGATCCTCCCTGACGACCAGCACTAAYTACTGCCCTGGCTTGCAGGGCCCTGCAAAGCCCTCAGAGATGCCCCTCCAGGTGAGGGCGGGGACGCTTGTTCGGCTCCATGGTCGAAAAGCMGGCAGCAGACCGCACGGTTTTTTTCCTCTCTCTCTCTTTTTTTTTTTTTTTTGGTTGTTTTAAATAGCAACCACGTTCTGGCTGCTGGAAAACACCCTCCCTTCTGTTCTCCAAGCCAACCCAAACAGATGGAGCCAATAAGGCAGCCGGGTGATGGCGTGGGATGGTGACGGCCCATGGGGGACAGCAGCCCCTGCTCACAGACCCCAAAAGGGGCAGCCAGACCCCCTGAAGATGGCAGGGAGGCACAGCCCATCAACCCAGTGGAAGAACTTTGCTTTGTCCATCTCCATAAAACCCTCCAAAGCTCTGTATGAATCATGGAAGTTCAAAAACACCTCCAGGATCACAGAGTCCAACCTTTGACCAAACACCAACTTGTCAGCTGTGGGATTGTCCTCCATCCCAATTGCTCCAGTCCTCCAGCTAGCAGTCAGCAGGAATTACAGTTTCCTAAACACCATGGGAGGGTCAGTGAAACAAAGTCTTCACCTCATGCCTTCAGCCACTGCTGTGGATGCCCTCACGAGTGCCCTGAACCTCACAGCCTGGAAAGCTCCGAGGACACTGCTGACAGCACTGCTGCATCCCAGGCGTGTCCCTCCTCCCAGGAATCTGTCCTGAGGAATTCCTGGGCTCTGCAACCTCCTGCCTAAGGAGAACTCCCACGCTGCACAGTGCAACACAACTCTTTTAATAGCCTCACACCTCTGCAAGCCACCAGACAGGGAAGCCTGGATTTGGCTGGAAATGTCCCATCCCTCCATCCTRCATCCACCCCAGGAGGGGCAGGTACACCCAGGAGTACACCCAGCCCAAACTGCCCCGTTTTAGTGGCTAAATGGGACCTGTAGAGGTGTTGATGTGGCAAAGAGGGAAAGAAGGGGTCACTTCCATGCCAGTGGCAGCTCCTGGGGAGGAGAGGAGCCCCACAGAAGGAAAGACTCACAGAGGAACAACAGGACAAAGTCTGGGTGCAGAGAGCCTTGCTCTCACCTYCCATCACTGAAGAGCCACCACATCTCTCTCCATACAGCTCCAACAGGAGGGATGCCTGGTGGGGAGGAGCATCATGGTGCCTTCCAGGAAGKAGCACTCCCCATCTCCCACCCACATTTTACCTGCACAGCCTTTGGCTCGACACATCAAGGTGTGCTGCACCTCATCCCTAGCACAAGGCAAAGCACCCAAAAATGATGCCACATGCAGCAACATCAGCTCCAGGAGCATTTCCCCACCTCCACAGAAGCCTTTCTCCACTCCCCACACCTCCTCCTAGCATTCTGCACCATCCTGTACCTGCAGGGACGCTCAGCTGATCCCCCAGCATCATCCCCACAGAGCCCCTAGGCCCACCCATCTCGGATGTCCTGGGCTCTCCCCCCACTCGAGAGGGAGGCAGATGGATCTAATAGGCATTAAACATCCCAAAATGAGATTTTCCATGGTCTTTCAGAGGGAAACAATCCCTCAGCTCTCACACAGGGTGCAGGCTTGTGAAGGAGGGGAGCAAAGGTTATTCATGGGCTCTTGAAGGAAACCACACTGGCAGGACCCCCCGGAAGCAGCAGAGGTGCTGGGATGTGACTTTTGTGTCTGGCTCCAGCACAACCGGGCTGACAGCCTGTGCTCACAGCCCTGGGGATTCCAGCTGGGAAGGGATCACTCGTGGTACAAACCAGCCCTTTTCCTCCTCCTTTGTTATTCCCAAAAGATGTGGGAATCACTTGGGGAGAGAAGCGAGGGCGGCTGTGCTAGAGTGTGCGTGTGTRTACACAGGTATCACACAAAATGCTCCCCAAACCCATCAGGTCTTCTTCCTTTTCTAAAGGGATTTCCTTCCCTGGAGAAAAGGACAGCCTAGACCTTGAATTCCAGGACAGAAAAGCTCTGCTCACTTTTCTTCTTCAGGTATATTACTACTCTTCAGTAATAATAGAAGCAGTGAGTGTCTCAATTCACACCCTTCACCTCCCAGGGTATAAAAAAYGACAACAAACAACACAACACACCAGCACTGCCTTGAACTTACACAGCAAGCAAGGTGAAACAGGAAAAATAGCTCAAAAACATTTGATTTTTAAATGCTGGGGGGCTCTGCCAGCCACATCCACCCAGATCAAGCAGTGGGATGCAGCTCCTGATTTATATTTCACTTGGGTAAACACAAGTGCCATGGGCACAGGYCAATTTTGGGCCTCCAGTGCCACTGCCATCCCTGTGCTCATACCCCACATGGCTTCACAGCCATTCCCAAGGCTTAGGACCTGGTGATTCCTCCTCATTGCAGCAAGGAATTAGCTGAGAAGGGGATGTTTCACTAAATAAGTGACAGCTTRGCCATCAATCCCCAGCAGAGARGGGCTGAAACATGAGGAGAGAAGACACMAAGGCCTCCAAGGATGCTCCAGCCAGGCAGACAAGGGAAGGGGCCTGGCACAGCCCATGGGAAGGTGGGAAGCACAAAAATAAAATGTGTTTGTCACACACCAGACAAACACATTTTATTCCTCTCAGGCTGTAGGACACCCTGCCTGTGCTGAGCATGGTGCTGACACAGGGCTTGCTTTGCTTCTTCCCTTTCTCCATGGAGGAAGAATGGGCTGCCTGCAGAAACACAAACTTGTCACCACTGTCCCTTGACCAGGACACCYCCCCAGCCATCAGGAGTTTGGTTTGAAGCTTACAGCTCCAACACCCCCCAGTYACACCAGTCAGGGAAGAGGCCCAGGAGTTCCCCACCAGCCCAGGTGTTCCCTACACACCTGAGCCAGCTACACCCCCCCCTGTGTGGGTCTGGGGGAGCCCTCTGGAACTGGGATCAGCCTCCCTAAGAGTGGGAGAAGCCACCCCGGGCAGCAGGGAGCAGAGGAGACCCGGGCTGAGGCAGGGAGGGACTCGCAGGAGATTAAAGGCAGAGTGCAGGACACGCTGGAGCAAGCCCCGTGCTAAATAATTCCTGCTTCCCTTCCCTTTCCTCGTTTTCCAGCGTGGCTTCACCCAGCTTTTCCCAGCCTGGCTGGCGTTTGATCTCTGCCTTTCCCTCAGCAGAGGTGCTGAGCCCAATAAAAATTAAAAAAAAAAAAAAATAAAAAGGGGTTGAGCCCCTTTAAAAAAAAAAAAAAGGCAAATAGGAGAGGGATGGAAAAAAAAAATCCCCTAAAAATCCAAGCTCAGCAAACACGTGGCTGCTACCAGCCCAGCCCAGCGGTTTGGGATGGGGAACGGGCTCCGGAGGAGGAGGAGRMGGMRRCGGCAGCRGCAGCAGCTCTTCCCCTGGCTGAGGAGCAGGTCTGGGGCTGCCAGCCCAGCGCATTCCTGTGCCGTGAGTCAGGCCTCCCAAAAACCAGGAGGCTTCAAAACCAATTCCCGGTGCAGCGGCCTTGGGGACGCTTTGCTCTGCGGGCTGCCCCGTCCCAGGGCAGAAATGCTTTACCCCAGCTGGGACCCTGAGGAGCAGCATCACCCCCCGTGCAGGGAGAGGAACACAGCGAGCCCACACGCCAGAACTGAGATTTTTACTGAGTAAAACTGCAGCCAAGCCCTGCAGGGCTGCGGGGATGGAGAGGGAGGATTCATGGAGGGTTCGTGAGGGGGCTCTGCCGGCCAAGGCCTCCGGCTGCCACCAAGAGTGGTCCTGGGGAGGGACCTCRCCCCCATGCTCAGCACAGGCAGCCTGAGAGGAATAAAATGTGTTGGTCTGGTGTGTGAGCTCTGCTTCCCACCTCCCCATGGYTCTGCCAGGCCTCCTTCCCTTGCCTGCCTGGCTGGAGCATCCTTGGAGGCCTCGGTGTCTTCTCTCCTCCTGTTTCAGCCCCTCTCTGCTGGGGATGGATGGCCAAATTCTTACTTGGTGTGAAAGCAGACATCAGAGCAGCTTTCTGGGCTTTTCTCTGGCCTTTCTTTGCCTCTCCCAAGCCAGAGCTGCTCAATTCCCAGCCCTAGAGCAGCCCTAGAGCAGCCCCAGTGCAGGTCACACAGGATTTTCTCTGGTCCAATGTGAGGGGAGACGTCACTCAGAAGCTGCTGGTTCACCACAAAGGTCTGTTTTTTGGAGATACAGCTCACACAACATTTCCTTAAGCTCTGGCAGAGCCAGGGAAGGATCACCCAGGCTCTTTTCAGCCCAAGGTGAATTCCCAGCCCCAGTGCAGGTCATAAAGGATTTTCTCTGGCCTAATGTGAGGGGAGACATCGCTCAGAAGCTGCTGGTTCACCACTAAAGGCTCTGTTTTTTGGAGATACAGCTCACACAACATTTCCTTAAGGTCCTGAGGTCTGGCAGAGCCAGAGAAGGATCACCCAGGCTCTTTTCAGCCCAAGGTGAATTCCCAGCCCCAGTGCAGGTCACACAGGATTTGCTTCAGCCTAGTGTGAGGGGAGACATCACTCAGAAGCTGCTGGTTCACTGAGTCTGGTTCACCACAAAGGCTCTGTTTTTGGAGATACAGCTCACACAACATTTCCTTAAGCTCTGGCAGAGCCAGGGAAGGATCACCCAGGCTCCCTTCAGCCCAAGGTGAACAGAAGGGAGTCACAGACTGGTTTGGGTTGGAGGGACCTTAAAGTTCATCTCGTCCCACTGCCACAGACAGGGACACCTTGCACTGGACCAGGACCCAATCTCACCTTGCCCTGAGCACTTCCAGAAGGGATAAGACTCCTGGAAGTGTTCAGCAGACCCAGATGCCCTGCCSAGAGCCCAGCATCCCAAGGGCCAGGGCTGTGTCAGCTCAGTGCCACCGTGCTCTGACTCACAGGCAGGGGTGGCTTGCACAATACAACTGATTACAGCAAATTACAGCTTTGCAGATTATGGAAAACCAAAATTGGAGCCAGTGGGCCTCCAACTGCCACGGAGGAGCTRATGGCAGCCACTGCAGGCTCAGGCATCCCTTGCACCCCTGTTATTCCCCCTTGCCAGGGGTGGGATGGCAGGAAGGGGGCAGAGGGAATGGGCTGATGATTTWTCTCCCCCCCAGCCCCCCCAGGAAATGTTTTCACTCACATTAGCATCGCTAAAGMTGGGAAGATATAAATGAATAGGAAACAGCAGGAACCTGTGGCTTTATGGCACCAACATCTGCTGTAATGAACTCCTCAGACTCCACACAGCCCCTCTCTGTCCTCACCTCAGAGCATTCCTGGCCTGGCACTGGCCTTCCAGCCTGGCTTTGCCCAGCAAATCCCAGCTCAGGACTCTCCCAAAACACCACAGGGCTGCCAGGATTATCCCAATGGGAGGGGAGGGAGAAAGCCATGGGGATGGCAGTGCTGGAAATGGAAGGGAAGCAGAGCTCCTTGCAGCATCTTGGCTCACTTAACAGCCCCAAAATACAGATCTGGTTTTTATATATTTATATACATATATATAATTCCTGTTGGACTAGGACAGGGTGGAAAGGGAACCAGCACCCCAGGGACCCAGGGGACCATACAGAGAKGAAGGATGCAGCTGAACCCTCCAAGCTCCTTACAGGGTCAGCTTTTCCTTTCTAAGCAGAGTAAATGCAAGCTGGATTTCCTCCCTGCCCCCCACAGCTACCATTTCCAAGTGATTCTGCCCCCTCCAAAGCAGTCTTTTTCCATTTCTCTCMATTTTTTGTTGTTGTTCCAGTATTTCCCTCTGCTGCTACCAGGCACAGAGAGCACCAGCTTCTGAGGGAGAGAGAGAGGGCTCCACAACAAAGCAGCTGAAGGAGAAGGAGATAAAAAACCCCAAGCAGATCCTTCCACACACCCCTATCCTCAAGCCTCCACCTCCAAAGGGCAGGATTTGATAGGCAACAGGTCCTGGAGCATTTTTTGCCCGGCCATCTGCTCAGGCTGGCAGCAGCAGGCAGGCAGCCTCCTGCCACCCATGTCCCCATGCTGCTGGGGGACAGCAGTGCTGCTAGCCCTCTCCACCCCCTGGCCCTGGGTGCTTTCCTGCTGCTGGCAGGGCAGAAGGATGGAAGGATGCTCCTTCAGCAGGATGACAGCTGTCCACAAGCACCTTTGTAATCCAGCATCACCCTCTGGATTTCAGCCGCCCTCCTACAGCCTCTGTGCAGCCCCATGGGGAAAGACCCTCAAGCAAGCTCCAAACCCTCACCCCAAAATTTTTTCCTACCCAGAAGCAGGATGAAGCCTGCAGAGCAGCCTGGCAGGTAAAGCCCCAGGCTGAGGGACACATTGGGAGCTGAGTTCCCCCACCCAGCAGTGCTCYCGGGGATGGATGAGTGGACCAGATGCTTTCTGGGTTTCAAACCCCCATCCAAAACCACACTTCTACCCCCACACTGCAAAACTCGACACAAACAACATGTGCATTCTTTGTTATTGAAAGAGAAAATTGTTTTCTGGGTGAAAACAGTTCTGGGTGAAAACAATTCTGGGTGAAAACAATTCTGGGTGAAAACAATTCTGAGTGAAAACAATTCTGCCTCTCCCTAAAAGCCAGGCAAGGATGGGGAAGGGAGTGGATGATCACCGGGGCTGAGCACCCATCTCAGCTTCCTCCTCTGCATCATCACATGCCACCACTACACATCTCTCCTGGAGAAACACTAATTATAGCTCTCCAGCTAAAAACTTTATTATACACACACGTACGTATGCCAGATTAGCAGCATAGTGCCTTGAGAGAGCTCCCCAGACTCAAACTGAGCCAGGTGGGTCAGGTTTAACTTGTTTTTTTCCTTCTTCATTCCCTCCCTCCCTCTCTCCCTCCCTCCTGCCCAGTTTTATTTCAACCCCTGCATGAACTTGGCTCACACAAAACCAAGAGGACAGAGCCAGGCACGAACACAGTGATATCCCCCCAACTCCCCTCAGCATCCACGGAGAGCTTGGCTAAACCCTGACCAACAGCAGCCTGGCTAATCCAGCCTGGCTAATCCAGCCTGGCTAACCCAGCCTGGCTAACCCAGGCTTCCCAAAGCCCCGGGGCTGTGCAGAGCCCCCGGGCCCCTCGCTGCCCATCCCCACGGCACCGCTCCCAGCCAAGCAGGAGCTGCCAGCTCTCAAACCTCTCCCTTCCCACYGAGGGAGAGAGTTCCTTCTGGCTGGAGGACGCTGCTGCAGCAAGGTCCGGGCCCCTGGATAAGTCAATAGTGCCATTCCTGTTCCCCATTTGCCGAAATACACTGGATCTTTGTGCGGCGGAGGCGGAAAAAATATTAATCTAATTAGACTCCCTCCCTAAAAAATTCCTCGTCACCTTAATTACGCTTCAGAAAAGAAGGCTTGGTTCATTTTCCTAGAAAATCAGCTCGTCAGGAGACGCTTTCAACTCCTTAACAAGAGCGATCTGTGCTTCKCGACGCGTCCTCCAAGCCTCGCAGCCGGGAGCTGCGGGGAGCGACAGATCCCGAATTCCCGCCGGGATAACGACCTTGCCCAACACACTCACGGGCTCTGCCAGCCTCCAAAAAACCATCAGACTTTACAGGGCTGCCCTTCTGAGCTCTACACTCGAGCACATCTTTTTACACGCCGAGAATAAACGCGGGCGGCTGGTGCTCTGCCACCRCCGGAGGATGACAAAGGACAAAGTGCTGAGGATGTCCAGGAGTTGTGGAGTGGACGTAAGGGGAGAAAATACGGAGGAAAGGCTGAGTTTGACCGCAGGAGTCCTAACGAGAGAGGGCAGCAGGAGAGACGTGCCTCTGTTTCTTGTCTGTGGCACGGATTGCTAACGGAAGGGCTGGATTTAAGTGCATCTCAATCACAAGATTGGGCTGCACACAGGAAACTTTGAACAGCCATAGGAAAAGACCACTCGGCT
>JACDOX010000138.1:1770078-1780880 GCA_014549065.1 Cardinalis cardinalis
GGATGGGAGCCGCTGTGCAGCGGGGCTGGCGGGCACCAGGGGGAGCCGCGCAACGCCAGCGGAGCCGGGACCCCCCCGAGCCCCCCGCGGAAATTCTGTAAGGCGTGAAAGCAGCGCCCGGCCGCGCTTCTGGCACAGCGCCGGGAACGGGCTGCGTTGGAAGGGACTGCCAGATCGTCTCCTTCCTCCGAGCCCCGTCCAACCCGGCCTYGGGCACTTCCAGGGATGGGGCGAGCTTCTCTGGGCACCCTGTGCCAGGGCCTCACCTCCCTCACACGGAACAATTCCTTTGTAATGCCCCCATCTAACCCTGCCCTGTTTCAGTTTGAAGCCATCCCCCTTTGTGTTTTACCACACACTCTTCTTAAAAGTCTCTCTCCACCTTTCTTGTACCCCTCCTCTCACCTCCCCCCCCCAATAATGGGCATTAAAATCCAGGCTGCAGGATGTACCTGCAGGAGCATAAAAATAACAGATGCAGACGCACACGAGTAATAAAAGATGAAATTCACACGCTGAGGGAGGTATCCTGCAACTGCTTCTTGATATGTGGCCTTTGGGGTTTTAGGGGGGCTAATAAAAAGGATGGAGAGTGACTTTTTACTGGGGYAGATAGTACAAGGACAGGGGAATGGTGTTCAGCTGAAAGAGGAGAGATTTAAAGAAGATGTGAGAAGGAATTTTTTCCCTGTGAAGGTGGGGAGGCCCTGGCACAGTGTGCCCAGAGAAACTGTGGCTGCCCCTGGATGTGCCCAAGGCCACTTGGACAGGACTTGGAGCAGCCTGGGATAGTGGAAGGTGTCCCTGCCCATGGYAGGGGGCTGCAACTAAATGATCTTTAAGGTCYCTTCCAACCCAAACCRTTCCATGATATACCCAAATCTCCGTCCTTGTAAAGAATTGTAAATAACCTCACAGCTTTGCAAGCTTTGGTGGGGCTGCGATTTTCCAGCCCCTGAGTCCCTCCTCTGAATGGGTTTAAACCCCACCCTGGCTCAGTGGAGGAAGGGGAGGGAGGCCAAAAGGACTCAGAGAGACCCCCAAACTCAGCAAAAGCAGTGTCTGTGCCATCAGAGTGCCRACCAGAGCCGCTCTTTTCCGCTGAGGAAGGAGGGGCTGCCACGGCCGCCTAGACATGGTTAAAACATCCTGGGAACAGCTAACTAGTTTTAATTGCTGGCAGCTGCTCAGCTCCTCGGGCCAGGGCAGTGGGGGGAAGGCGCCCTGGCAGTAATTACAGCCTGGGCCTCGCTGCCAGCCCGGTGCAGCCGCGGCCGCGGGTTTGGCGCCGGAGCTCTCCGGGCTCGGCGAGCTGCTCCAGCCACGGGCTGGATCCCAGGGCTCAGCCTGCCCTGAGCTCTCAGAGCGAGGGAAAACCCTGGCAGGATGCAGGGCTGTTCAGTTGGGGTGTTGCATGCAAGCTGCCACCCAAAATTAAAAATCCACCTTGCAGTACAAACCCTGGCAGGATGCAGAGGCTGATAATTTAGGGTGTTGCATGCAAGCTGCCACCCAAAAATGAAAATCCACCTTGGAGAGAACCTTGCGGAGCTGTCATGAACTCTTGCCAGTTAACCAACCTAAAAGAAATGTTTGGGTGACTTTAGTTAATGCTTCAGGTTTGGGTATCGTATGTTTGTCCAACACGACCCCTGAGAAACCATTTTCCAGCTGCTTGGTTGGTGTGCCAGTGGGTGTCCCAAAAGATATTGAAAAAGAAGCCCAAAAGATACTCAAAAGGCTATACCAGGCACATTTATGGGATCATCCCCAAACAATCCTTGGATTCTGGTGGATGCATGGGAACAGTRGGTTCCTTACCTTCCCAAGGCACCTTCTGAGCCTCAAGAATCAGACATCCTTGGCTCTATGCACATGATCTATTGTGTCAAATTTAATTACACAAGGAAAGATCAATCTTTGGTTAAGGATGTTACTCCCTTTCAGAGTATATTTAAAAATCAAACCTGCCACTGTCCAGGCTGCTTCTCCCACCCTCTCCCTCAGCCAGAGGCACCCCCAAAAACCAGGRAGAACTCAGGCCACCTGCACATCAGTGGTGGTGCAGCTGCCTTGAGTGCTACCTCGAGCATCCCACACTCGGCTGCACTTCAGCCAGTATTTACAGAGCAGTGGGAYGTGCTGGAAAAGGCTGAAGAGCAGGAAAAAAAAAAAAATTAAAATCTCATTTCCAGTTGCTGTCGAGGGAGTGAAGCCTGGAGAAGGGATGYACCTGATGCAAATCCAGCAGTGCTGGCACTGGGGGGGTAAGAGCTCTGGGAAAATAAAGCAGGACAAAAAGGTGTTTTCCAGCTGGATCAGGCCAGATGAGTGCAATTTCAAAGTGCCTGCTTTGGGAAGCAGAGTGTGGCAAACGAGCGAGAGCGGGTGGGTTAAACCGGGCAGCGTTTAAGGCGGTCTGGTATTCAAAATACGAATTAAAGCCATGCAAATGAAGGGTTCACTTACCCCCGTTGCGCCACTTGAGAAAAATATGACATGACAAACTATCATTAAGGCAAAGGGCTGTTTTTCCTCCCAGGTGTTTACGTACTAGCCCTCGTTTTCCCTCTAATGGCCAGGCGTGAACGTGTCAATCAAATTCCCCAATCAAATTCCCAGCGCTCCCAGCAGCCGACCCGGGGTGTGAGGAGCTGCGCCGGGTGGGCTCCAACCCAGAGGGGCTGGCTGCAGCCAAGGGGAGGGGGATGGCKCGTGGGAAAGGATTCCAGGCAAAGGGAGGCCCTGCTCCCGGCTCAGGGGTGCAGCAGGACCAGCRCATCCCACTGGTGGGACAGGACCTCACCTGGCTGGACACTGGGGTCTCAGGCACAGGCAGGAGGAAGGGAGTGCATGAAAGCGTTAAAAAAGATGGCAATCAGATGAATAATAAACGGAGGGAACTCCCAAAGCTTCGTCAGGAGGTGAGACAAAGACTCACTTGTTCGGGATCCGAGGTCACGGCGCCCTTCAGCCCTGACTGCACCGTCATGGCAGGGGTGGGTTTCTTTCCCCACYCAAACTTCCTCTGGAGGCAGAGCAGACCTGAGGCGGGCTGGAACATCCTCTGTTGATTCCTTTCAGCCCTTGCTCCTCACTAAATATCTCAGTGATCTGGATAAGGCTGGGCTTGCTGGCACCCACTTATCAAGACATCTTTACAGTACAAAGAAAATTTCAATCAGCGGGAAGAAGGACAAAAAATTTTATTTATTTTTTTTTATTAAAGAGCTTGTTCTTTCAAACCCTCAGACATCATTTGCAGCTGTGGTCAGCTGGAAAGGSTGCAGCCAGGGGTAGCCAGAGGTGCTGTTTTCTTTGGGGGTTCAGAGGTCTTGGAGGCAATTTGCATGGCATTATCCATAGCTGTGCTATCGGTACAAACAGTCCTGCCAACCTAATCAGGCATTAGGAAGGAGAGAGCGCCTGAAGACCAGCCCACAGGGGAAAAAGAGGGGACACACAGCAAAGCTACTGATAACATGGGGTCAAGGCACTGGGAAGGGCTTTCCCAGCATGGAAAAGCCTTGCAGAGAGCTCTGATTTCCGTGGGATGCTGCTGCCYGGATTCCCTGGCACTGCCTCCCCACCAGCTCACCCTGCCACATCTCCTCTTGCCCCACAAAAATCCTCTTCCCTCCTCTGGGAATGCAGCTGGGCTGAAATCCCTCTGCTTTTTGTAAAGAGGGGATTTAACAGGCAGCTTGTTGTTACCAGGCACGAAGTAAACACTGAGTTAGCCGTGGTTCATTTCATTTTTTCCCCCAGTGCTGATGATTTCCTCACCTGAGAGCTCTGGGAGCAGCAGAGGAGGCTGCAGAAATTCCTGCTGACAGACCTGCTGCAAGGATGCTGAGAAGTCCTGGATGCAAGGAATTTACTTCTCTACACAGGGCAGAAAAAGGATGGGAGGGGGACAGAGCAGGTTTTCCTGCACAAACAGGTGGAGCAGTGTATTTTGACAGGTGGATTGTTGCTGGGGGACACCTGGCTCACCTGGGCATGTCCCCKCAGTTTGCCATGGGCCAGCTTCACCGGGCAGGTAGTGATAGGACATGGGGGAACTGTTTGAAACTGAAAGAGGRGAGATTTAGAGGAGATGCAAGATTTAAATTCTTCCCTGTGAGGGTGGGGAGGCCCTGGCAAAGAGAAGCTGTGGCTGCCCCACTCCTGGGAGAGTCCAAGGCCAGGCTGGACAGCGCTTGGAGCCACCTGGTCCAGTGGAAGCTGTCCCTGCCCATTTGGAACAAGGTGATCCTTGGAGTCTCTTCCAACCCAACCCATCCCATGATTCTATGATACCCTGCTGAATTCCTTCCATGCTCCCTGAGGGTGAAGCAGCCAGCACCCTCCCTGCCTTCCCCCTCTCCACGGGCTCCCCCAGCCCACACTGGGGCTCCCCAGGTTAAGCTCAGGGCAGGGAGGTGAAGGCAAAGGACTGCCCTGCCCCTCACCTCCAAGCAGGGAGGCACATCCCATGCCTGGGGGCTAAGGAGAGGGTGCAGCACCTTCATGGGAGCTGAGGATGGAGGAGACCCCCTTGATTAGCAGGACATCCTGCATTCYCTGCCAGGGACATGACCAGAGAGGGCAGAACACCCCAAGATGATGGAGACACCATTTCCATATCCCCAAATCCTCCAGCCCATGGGATAGCTGGTGTGGGGAACGAGGTGGGGTCTCTGAGTTCTGGCTCCCTCCCAGACTGAGCTCACGGGCAAGAGATGGAGAAGAGAGGCAGAATCTCCACGAGGCACTGGGGAGGGAACAGGAGTTTGTGGTTCAGTGGCTCCCAAGTCCTTTCTGCTTTGCAGAGCTTTACAAGTGACGCTGGCGTGTGATTCGATTAGGGAAAGCGCTTCACTTTCCCCCCGCTCCAGAGTCTCCTTGGCTTCAGCTTGAGGTGAGATGGAAATCCTGCTGGGCATGGGGAGGGCCAGACACAAATCCAACCCCCCTGTGTCCTTTTGGACCCTCCTGTCACCTCTCTCCTCCACCTTGGTGGTGCTTCACAGCATCTGTGTCCCGCAGGAGGCTGGAGGTGAAAGCTGCTCCACAGGGCCAGGAAAGGCTGGTTAGGAAATGGTGATTCCCWAGGTGGCCATAACCCACTGTAGGAAGCCTTTCCCATGGCAGGGGCTAAGCTGGGTGACTGGGAACAGCTTCCACAGGGAACCAACAGGGTGACAGGGAACAGCTCCACATGTCCCCAGGGARCCAACAGGGTGACTGGGAACAGCTCCACATGTGCACAGGGAACAAAAAGGGTGACTGGGAACAGCTCCACATGTCCAAACAGGAAACCAACAGGGTGACTGGGAACAGCTCCTCAGGTCCACACAGGGAACCAGCAGGGTGACTGGGAACAGCTCTCACAGTGAACCAGCAGGGTAACTGGGGACATCTCCACATGTGCACAGGGAACCAGCAAGGTGGCTGGGAACAGCTCCACATGTGCACAGGGAACCAGCAAGGTGGCTGGGAACAGCTCCACATGTCCATTGGAACCAACAGRGTGACTGGGAACAGTTCCCACAGGGAACCAGCAGGGTGACTGGGAACAGTTCCACACATCCACAGGGAACCAACAGGGTGACTGGGAACAGCTCCACATGTGCACAGGGAACAAAAAGGGTGGCTGGGAACAGCTCCACATGTCCCCAGGGAACCAACAGGGTGACAGGGAATAGCTCCACCCAAGGAGAAGGAGTGAGCACCCCAAACCACCAGGACACACCTTGGGGGTGTCCACTGAGAGCAGGGTTTGCTCCAGAGGGAGCTGTCAGCACCTCGACTGGTGTCAGCAGTGCCTCCTGAGCATCTGGAAGAGAAGAGGGAGGYCAGCACAGCCACAAAGCAAACCAGGGACCTTCCCATCTCCTTCCTCCATGTGAAGCCAAGCTGGCAGGGGAGTTGGAAATTGCCAGGAGGGATGAATAAGGGAGAGGGAAAGAAGAGCCACAGCAGGACAGTATACAAGCAGCAGTGCTGTGGAGCAGGTGCAGAGGCAGTGATAATTCCCCATTTCTTCCAAGAGAGGAACTAGGAGTGTCCAAATCAAGTTATCAGGCAGCAGATTTAGGGACAAACAAAAGACGGCGCTTTTTCCACGCCACCCACGATTAAATTATGGAACTCATTGCCACAGGGTGCTATGGAGACCTGCAGCCTAAGTGGCCCCCAGAAAGCATTTAGGCAAACTCACGGGGCACACGGGTCTGTCAAGGTCTGTTAAACATGATGGAACAGCCACCTCAGGGAGTCCCTAAAGCCCAAGGCTGCCGGCAGCACGTGTCGGACAAGGGCTCAGCAGACCTTGCCAGGATTGCTGGACCAGCACAGCCTGGGAGATAAATAGCACCTAATCAGCTGAATAAACCGTGCCCCACATCCCTCTGAGGGCAAGGAAAGGTTACTGGGCTCAGAACTGCCCATGATGATGCTGCACGATAGGCAGAGAGGGGACAGTGCAGGGATTGTCCAGGATCCCTCACCAGGGATTTTTTGGCTGGGGCTGCCCTCACAGTTGGCTGGGTGAGACAGGGTGAGCAGGGCTAAGCTGTGGAAACAGCTTCCTCTTGCTCAGGAAGGAAAGGGGGAAAACACATCCTCCACTCCCCATGGAGACACCACATTCCAGACCCGCCTGCCATGAGCAGGGCCCCTGCTCCTCACTCTCCATCCAGYGTGTCAGCTCAATAATTTATCGTCCAGGAGGTGCAATAACCATCCATAATTCAGCAGCAATAATGTTCTACAAGTCAGAACTGGCAATTTGGCTTCATGGACCACGTTCCACCTTCCCAAGGCTGCCTCGTGCCACGTCCAAGGACTCGATTCTTCTTGCCAAAAGGCCACCTCCAGCTGGGTGCAGCCCTGAGGGGCATCCTGATAACAGCAGGTTCTGGAGTAGTGTCCCTCTTTGGGTTTCCAAGCTGTTCCTCACATGCTGGTCTGAAAATGGTGAGGAAATGTTGGATTTTGGTCTGCAAGGCCACCAAAACCCACAGGTTGTGGGGCTCTGTGTTGGTGGAGCAGTGGTGGAGGTGCTTGGGAGGAGCAGGACGAGGTGTGCCAGCCCTGCAGAGCCCTGGCACTCAGCAGCAGCTCGCRGTGGTTTTGGTGATGAAGGGAATCCAGTGCCATGGGAGCACACAGGTCCCAGAGCAAGATGAGCCCTGCTATCTCAACTCCAGAGGCTGATAAACGGCTCCAAGGCAYAGGATCCAAGTGATAACGTGGGATTGGGGGTGGCAGAAAGGAGAGGGGGGGCTGCAGCCACGGGATGCCCTCCAGGAGATAACAGCAGCAGCACAGCAGCAGCAGGGAAGCGCAGCAGCTCCGGGGAGAGGTGGGAAACGTGAGTTCTCAGATTAGAAAAACACCTCTTGCTCGGCAAACCCTGTTCGTCAAGACGTAAAACATGGGTGAAGCAGAGCATGCTGGAGCTGCCTYGCTCCTGGGGGAGATGTTTATTAACTCGTCAAAACACAACTGCTGTTGTTGCCAGCAAGAACCTCCTGGAACGGCAGGAGGAAAAAAAATAAAAAATAAAAAGAGAGGATGAAACAGAAAAATGGGAGGAAAAAATCAAGATCCCATGTGGAAATCAAAGTTTGCTCCCCTGTGCTTGGCTGGGGAGCATGCCTGMGCCTGGGCCACGCAGGGATTTGGGAGCATCCTCCTGGAGAGGCTGGGCCAGAGGCTGCTGCACCGCCTGGCTCTGGCTCTCACGCTTTCCACAGGAGCCACTCCCTGACCTCGCTGTAATTGGGCCACTTGGCCCGACATAAATTACAGCTCCTGAAATAAATAAGGTGATAGCTGGCAATGAGACAGGCGATTAGTGCTGGGACAGTGCAGGGCTGCAGTCCTTCCGTCCYGGGGACGCTGGGGCAGGGCACGGCAGAGCAGCCGCCCGGCAGCTGCAATCGTTGGAATCGTATTTGCCTGAAGTGCTGCAGATCAGGGACTAAGTTTCTCCACCAGTTATTTGCTGTGCTCCACTTGCCTTGAAAGGGAGACAGAGGATTAACTGAGGGGTGGTTTTATCCTGGTTTTTGTCAGGAGCATCCGTCTGAAACGAAGCTTTGCTGCTCTGAATAACCCCGGTCCCCCAAAAGTTACACGTCACAGGCAGCATTGTCAGTCCATTATTATAAACCCAAAGGGTCTTTCTGGGGTCTTGATTCATAGAATCCTACAAGGTTTGGGTTGCAAGGGAACTTAAGGAGTCATTCCAACCCCCCTATCCATGGGCAGGGACACCTTCCACCATCCCAGGCTGCTCCAAGCCCTGTCCAACTCAACCTTGGGCACTYCCAGGKATSCAKGGGCAGCCACAGCTCCTCTGGGCACCCTGTACCACGGCCCTTCCACCATCCCAGGCTGCTCCAAGCCCTGTCCAACTCAACCTTGGRCACTTCCAGGGWTCCAGRGGCAGCCACAGCTCCTCTGGGCTCCCTCACAGAAAACCATCCCTTCCCAACATCCCATCAAACCACGAAGTCCCCCCACGGTGAGAGTGRCCATTACAGCCCAGGGCTGTGGTACTTCCTGTAGGGTTTTTCCAGCCTCTCCAGCCTCCAGCACTGTCAATGTGTACTTTAAAGAACAATTTACACCTAAAAACGCTCCCCTCCTGTGAAAGCACCGCCGTGCAAAACAGCAGATGGTGTTTGAACACTGCAAAATGGAAAATATAGCTTTAAAAGAGAGATCCCAGAGTTGTCTTGGCGCCACACGGGCGCCTCGGGGTCTCGATTTGCAGCTTTCTGCATGGGGGAGAAAAAAAACATGGCAAGTGCTGTGAGATAATATTGGTGGAAGGAGAATGCTTTTCCTGAGGGGTCCTTGGAAACTGTGGCATGGGAAGAACCCAAAAGGATTCTGCAGGAAGGGCTCTGGTACCAACAGCCCTCACAGGCCACCACGTGCCCAAGCCCAGGAAGCAGAGCAGGCTTTTCCCTCCCTTTCTTCCCTCACTGGTGTTCATCTTCTTCAGCTGAAATGCTGTTTATGGAGAGGCACGGTGGGGTGGGAGAAGCATCAACCACCTTGCTCCCACTTGAGGATGCTGGGAGAAGTCAATTGGGATCAGCATCCCAATCCTGTTGGGATGCTCATCCTCCCCAGGTCCCACCCCAGGGGGGTGTTCCGGGATTGATGCAGCAGGAGGTCCTGCTCCCAGAACCACACACCCAGTGCTACACTAACACTGCTTTTCTACATGAAACATCAGAACTACTCCTTAAAAATCCCTCTTCTCTCTCCCTATCCTGGAARCAAAACCTCCGTCCTGCAGGCAATCCTCCCTCCACGTGAAAAAAACCCSTTTTTCTTAGAGGCTTGCTCAATCAAAAAGCTCGAAGGCTGCTAATTWCCAAAATAAACAAGCAAATCTTTGGAGCAGCAAATGCAAAGGGCCCTGAAGGCATCTCCTAAATGTCAGGGAAAAGCATCAGCCCTGATGGTGCCCGGCTGGTGCTGCCTGCCCGGGCATGGGGGACATCTTTGGCAAGTTTGGCTTTGGTGGGAGCAAAGAAACCCCCAAACCTGGGCCCCCTTACAGCTGCTTTGAAGCTCKGCAACAGGAAGAAAATATCATAAATTGGGCTCAGCTTCACTCCTAGCAACGACGTTTTGACAGCTTCTATTTCGGGGATGGCTTTATTGTTTTCCCCCTGGTCCTCAATTAATGCTTTCCCTCAAAATAGCTACCAGCCAGCAGGACTTTTGCACTCACYAGGCTGAGAGCTGCTCCCTGCTTCCCCCGTGGTGCAAAAGCTCATGGATTGGGCTGGCTGTTCCCAGCCTGGCCCCAAACCTTCAGTTGAGATCCCTCCAACAAGGAGAAGCTCCCTGCTGAAGCCAGGTGCTGACGCTGAAAATCAACGTGGAGGAGAAAAAAGCTTTGCAGACCTGCTCTCCATCCTTCTGAGAGGGCTGTGCTCAAGTGTGTGAGGCTGGAAGTGCATTTAGCCAGTGCCCAGGAGAAACACAGGCTGGGAATGCCCTGAGGGATGCAGGGAGGAAGATGGAGCCAGGGCTGGTCTTCACATCTTCTGCATTTGGTTTTGGAGGCAGGGAAAGCTCGCCATATGGAGGCCCTTAAGGATATTGGGGTTGGAAGTAGATGGTCTGGGAGGGCCCTTCTGAGCCATTATATGATTCCAAACCCAATCCAGGATTCCAAACCCATTACAGGATTCCAAACCCGTTACAGGATTCCAAACCCATTACAGGATTCCATGACATTCCCCGTCTGAGCCTCACACAAGGATATCACAGCCCAGACCCCCTTGGGCTCCCTGGTCCCACTGCTGCTGAATGAACTCCTAAACAGCCTTCCCAAAGATTTAAGATTTGGTTAAAGATTTAAGAAAAGCCCTGTACAATGTGTGTGGCTCCTCCTGAATATTCATCAGTGTTTTGACAATTTTCTATCACGGATCACCCCTTCAATGGTGGTGGTGCAGATGGGGAAAAACACATATATTTACACAAAAAAGCACCTGCAGTTGCCTCTTTTCCCATATAACTTAGTAGCTATCAATTAGCCCATGCAGACATGTCCTTCTCCTGGCCCCACTAAAGGACCAACAGGTTGCCCCTCTCTGCCCAGCAGCTGCCACGGAATGAGGGAGGGAAAGAGCTCCTGCCTCAGTCAGCTTTTGATTTCAGTACAGCTAACAAAGTTAAAGGAGACTTTCCTTTCCTTTCCTTTCCTTTCCTTTCCTTTCCTTTCCTTTCCTTTCCTTTCCTTTCCTTTCCTTTCCTTTCCTTTCCTTTCCTTTCCTTTC
>JACDOX010000138.1:1786304-1797783 GCA_014549065.1 Cardinalis cardinalis
ATATATTTGTATGTAAATATAAAAATAAGAAATATTGACTTAGCGATATTATAGAATAAGATAAATATTATTAAGAGAGGAATAGAACTAGAAATAAGTTTTTWAAAATAACCTTATAAATAAGATTAAATATTTTAGAGAAATAAAATTATGAAAAATATATTGTAGCAAGATTTATGAGAAGTGATTTTAAAGGATTAGTTTAAAAACATTTATAATAAAGTGTAACAAAAATCAATAAGTTAAGAAATCCTTGTAATGTATTAGAATTTTAAAATAGTTAATTGAAGAATATAGTTATTTTATTATGTAGCAATTTTAATAGTTAATTTAAAAAATAGCTTCTGATTGTGATGGTGTGAATTATAACATCTGTATTGTCTCACCCTTCACACAAGACTGAAAATGGAATAAAAGTTTTTAAAACACGTCTCAGTTGCCCATCTCTAGGTCAGAAAAAAAATTAATCCAACACTTGTTGAGCAGCTGCAGGCAGGGAGCAAACATTTCTGCCAGGATTCCCAGGGRAAAAACAGGGGTGGAAAAGGGGCAGAGAATACTGCCAGGGAGGGGAAAGCTGCAGTCAGCAGCCAAACACCCCAAAATGGGGAAATCCCCCCAAAAAGGCAATGTGCCCCTGTGTCCCACCCCAAAATGAGGACAATCCCTTTGTGTCCCACCCCAAAATGGGGACAACCCCCCAAAAAAGGACTGTTCCTCTGTGTCCCACCCCAAAATGGGGACAATCCCCAAAAAAGGCAATGTGCCCCTCTGTCCCACCCCAAAATGGGGACAACCCCCCAAAAAAGGGACTGTTCTCCTGTGTACCACCCCGAAATGGGGACAATCCCCCACAAAGGGACTGTTCTCCTGTGTACCACCCCGAAATGGGGACAACCCCCCAAAAAGGGACTGTTCTCCTGTGTACCACCCAAAAATGGGGACAATCCCCCCAAAAAGGGACTGTTCCTCTGTGTCCCACCCCAAAAGGGGGACAATCCCCCCAAAAAGGCAATGTACCCCTCTGTCCCACCCCAAAATGGGGACAATCCCCCAAAAAGGGACTGTTCCCCTGTGTACCACCCCAAAATGGGGACAATCCCCCCAAAAAGGGACTGTTCCCCTATGTCCCACCCCAAAATGGGGACAATCCCTTTGTGTCCCACCCCAGAATGGGGACAATCCCCCGAAAAGGGACTGTTCTCCGTGTCCCACCCGAAAATGGGGACAATCCCCCACAAAGGGACTGTTCTCCTGTGCACCACCCCAAAATGGGGACAATCCCCCCAAAAAGGGACTGTTCTCCTGTGCACCACCCCGAAATGGGGACAATCCCTTTGTGTCCCACCTCAAAATGGGGACAATCCCCCAAAAAGGGACTGTTCTCTTGTGTCCCAACCCAAAATGGGGACAGTCTCCCCAAAAAGGGGCTGTTCTCCTGTGTACCACCCCAAAATGGGGACAATCCCCCACAAAGGGACTGTTCTCCTGTGTCCCACCCCAAAATGGGGACAATCCCCCAAAAAGGGACTGTCCCCCTGTGTCCCACCCCAAAATGGGGACAACCCCCCAAGAAGGGACTGTTCCCCCTGTGTACCACCCCAAAATCCCTGCTGACTCTGCTCCTGCCCTGCCAGGATAGGATCACATCACCTGCCCAAGGAAAGGTGAGGGGTTTCATCCAGCAGAGCCTGATCTGGGGTTTCCAAATCCTTCACCCAGCTCTCCAAGCAGCCCTCGGAGCATTTTGGGGCTGGATGGGTGTGGGGAATGGATTTGGAGAAAATTCAGCCTTCAAGTGAGACTGAAAATGGAATAAAAGTTTTTAAAATGTTTTTATTTGTTTTATTTTTGAGTTAGAAAAAGGATTAATTTGATTTTTTTTTTGAGGCATTTAAAAAATTTTATTCCATKTTCAGTCTCATGAGAAGGGTGAGACAATACAGATGTTATAATTCAATCAGAAGTCAACAATTTCCTACTATAAATATTTCTTAACCTATCAACTTTTACCACACCATGGTAAAGCAAATCATCTAAAATTACTCTTCCTAAGTCCTACTACAATGCATCTTTCACTATTTCTCCAAACTATCTCACCTTTTTCATAAAGCCATCCTTTAAAACTTATTTCTATTTTTCCATTTCTCCCTCAACAATGTCTGTCCTTTTCTATAACATTTCCAAGTCAGCATTTCTTATCTCAAAGTTTACATACAAATAGATATTGTGTGAAGCTTCTAGCAGGTTTTAAGAATTCTCTACAAATCCATTTCCCACAGATGGGGGAGAGCCTGTCCGAGTGATGCAATGGGACACATGGATTTCTCCCTTCCCATCCCAAAATCTTTCCTTTCTCTTTGCTAAAATAAGCAAAGCTGGCAGTGGAATGCAGAATTTCTCCTGGTCTCCTCAACACAGTCCCTGAAGCAGCAAAATTCATCCTGCCCTGGCAGGAATTGGGGAACCTGGGAAGAAACCCAAGATCAGGAATCATCCCAAGTCCTGCCTGGCCTGGCAGAGCTCCCAGGGATGCCTTGTAAAGCTGGCCTGGAACAGGATGGATGGAGCTAAAGAATAAAGCAGGGWTTTATTAAAAGGATCTCCTCCATGGATCCACCTTGGGCAGCACAAGAGCCCAGSCARKGCTGCACCCAAGATGATCCAAAATGGTCACAAAATGAACCCAAAATGAACCAAAATGGYCACAAAATGAACCCAGGATGGACCAAAATGGCCACAAAATGAACGCAACATGGACCAAAATGGTCACAAAATGAACCCAAGATGAACCAAAATGGTCACAAAATGAACCCAAGATGAACCAAAATGGTCACAAAACGAACCCAAGATGAACCAAAATGGTCCCAAAATGGACAACCAGTCATGGGGTCTCTCACTTTTATAAGTTCTGCTCCATTTGCATATTTGAGTTAATTGTCCCATTCCAGCTTTAGCCCCTGCAGTCCCACCCTGCTTGTTTTTCTCTCTCCAGCCCACGGTGTTTGTGCTCCTGGGCTGAGATTTGGATCATTTGTCCTTGGTCCCCAGCTGGAGCAGGAATTGTTTTGTCTCCCTGCTCTGTGCACAGAGCTCACCATCCCCTGATGTGAAGCCCAGCCCCACACACTAAAGCAGCACAGAATCTGAAAAATATAACTATTATTTATATAAAATAAAAATATAAAAGCTAAACCYTGAGGGATCACCAGCTGCTGAGCTGGAGGTGAGCTGGAGCTTTCCTCTCCTCAAAAACCCCTCAAAGTATCCCACATTTTCCTCTTTTAGCCTCATTTYCCCAACAGAACATCATCAGTGGCTGCCCACAGCCCCACTTCATCCCCAGGAAAAGCTGAGGATGCACGGGGAAGGTGTGGAACAGGCTGAGCCTTTGGAAAGATGCTGATTTAGAGAGAACCAGGCTTCCTGTTTTGCTCATCCCTGTCCCAGACAGAAAGCACCTTTGCCAAATACATCCTCAATTCCCTGCCAGTAACCTGCAGTCATGGAATACGTGAGGCTGGGGAAAAGAAAAAAAAAAAAAAAATCCAGCAGAATTTAATTTTGAAGACCCAGCCAGTCTTATAGCTTTTCAACTGCTGGAGCAGGTGAGCCAATAATAAAATCAACTGCCCAGAGAGGAAATGAATATTGGGTTTTGTTCCAAAAGGATGAGTTCAGCCAGCGTCAGAAAGAAAGGAAAAAAATAATAATCACAGAAAATAAAAGAAGAGTAGGAATTGTTCTGTGACAAACCTATTTTGACAATGCAGCTGAGARGGCTGACAGAGTTACGAGTGAGGGGGAGGAATTACTGATCTCTGAGTGTCATCTCMCTTGTTTTTCTTGATTCAGCCTGGCCCTGCTAACAATGTGTGTCACTGCCCAGCTCTGGGAACATCCTTTGGTGAGTGACACGTGGGGCTCCCCAGGGCACAGCCTGGCTGCATTTTACCTGCAGGGCACCCACCAGGCAGGCTGGCTTTGGGAAGGTCACAGGTGGAGGTCTCCAGCCACACATCCCAGCGCATTCCTGTTTGTGGTGAGCCTGCACTCRCATTTCCTGGTCTTCTTCCTGACTGTGAAATCGCAGCGTGGCTCGGGTTGGAAGGATGAACTTGTTGAAGATGAACTTGTTCCTGTGGCAGGGACACCTTCCACCRTCCCASGTTCCATCCAGCCTGGCCTTGAGCACTTCCAAGGATGGGGCWGCCACAGCTTCTGTGGGAGTTCACTACCAGTTCCTCACCATCCTCACAGGGAAGAGTTTCTTCCAAAGACCCCAGCTAACCCTGCCCTCTGTCCATGTGAATCATCCCTCCTCATCCTGTCCCTCCATGTGCCTGTCCAAGGAGCCTCTCCAGCCCTCTCTTTGTCCAGAGAGCATCTCCAGCCCTTTTCTGCATCCAAAGAGCTTCTCCACCTCTCTCCTTGTCCAAGGAGCCTCTCTAACCTCCTCCTTGTCCAAAGAGCCTCTCCAGCCCTTTTCTTTGTCCAAAGAGCTTCTCCAGCCTCTCCTTGTCCAAAGAGGTTCTCCAGCCCTCTCCTTGTCCAAAGACCCTCTCCAGCCCTCTCCTTGTCCAAAGACCCTCTCCTTGTTCAAAGAGCCTCTCCAGCCTTTTTCGTTGTCCAAAGAGCTTCTCCACCTCTCTCCTTGTCCAAGGAGCCTCTCCTTGTCCAAAGAGCCTCTTCAGCCTTCTCCTTGTCCAAAGAGCCTCTCCTTGTCCAAGGAACCTCTCCAGCCTCTCCTTGTCCAAAGAGCCTCTCCAGCTCTGTTTAATGCTTTAATTTCCCTCCTCACACACTGAGATGGGGCTCAAGGTCTCTGTTTGCACCCACAACCCCATGATGGGTACAGGGGAGAAGTGTAGCAGCTGCTGGAATTCAGAAAACAAGAGCCACTGAGGAGTTTTGGAGGTCCTGACGTCTCTGTGGGGGCTGGAGGTGCCTGGTTTGGGATGGAGTTTGGGACTGTGGGGCAGGTGGGTGTTGCTGASGGGTCTCTAGTGCCTATTGTGGCATTCACACTCTCTGAAAAATCCCTTCACCCAGGGTTTTTCTCCTGGGAAGCTGAGAAGCCTCAGAGAAAAGGAAAACAATTCTTATCTCATTTGCTTCTCCTCTGTTTTGCTCCTTTGGAATGTGTTTGGAGATTGTTCACCCACAGGTGATTGTTTCATTGGTTTAATGCGAATTATTTTGACTCATTGGCCAATCAGGGCCAAGCTGTGTCAGGACTCTGGAGAGAGTCACAAGTTTTCATTATTATCTTTTCAGCATTCAGTAAGTATCCTTTCTGTATTCTTTAGTATAGTATAGTATTCTTTARTATAATATAGGATTATAGAGAAATAAATTCGCCTTCCGAGGTCATGGAGTCAGATTCATCATTCCTGCCTTTGCCAGGACATTCCCAGTGAATACAACAGCCCATCACCACCCCTGCTCCTTGCCTGAAACCTGCATCTGCTCTGGGCACCTCTGGGATTTCAAAAACCCCTTCTCACCCTGAGCTGTGCAGCTCCTGTGGAACCTGAGCCCTCGATCAGGAGCCAGGCTGTCTAATTAATTTTAATTACCTTTAGAGGAGCAGGGCACAGCACCGAAGTGGACAAACCTGATGGCATTCAGAGAGGTCCTCTCTGGTTAGAGGACACCTGTGAGAGGCTGCTCCAAGCCATGCTGTGGCCAGGCTCTGGGACWGGGATGCTCCCTGTGACTCCCTCTGAGTCACCTCCTTCCACTCGCTGCCGCTAATTAACTACCCRCACTAATTGTGACAACTGGGCATCAGCAGCTTCTTATTCAGATTTTCCCCCTCCAATGTGGGGAGAATACCCATCTTGAGGGGTGCTTTCAGCTTTCTCCATGGCTCCCCACTGCATTTAGGATTGTTGGGGATCTTCCTGCTCCCTCCCTGAGGCTCAGCTCCTCAGCTTCATTCTGCAGCTTTCCAGCCAAGCCCATTTCTGCTCCCCCGGCCAGTGAGATCCTTCAGGATGTGTTTGCTGAGGGTCAAGGCAGAGGCCAAGCTCCCAGAGAGCAGTGTGATGCTCCAGAGATAAATAAAGCTCTTGGAATGAAGCCTCCTCAGAGGGACAAGGGCAGCACGAATTTCTCTCAAGGCTTGGGGGATGGCTCAGTGTTTCCAGGAACAGCCACCTTGTGTTTGCACTGACAGCTGCTAAAACTGGGGCAGGGAGTTCAGCTGGTTGAAGGTCAGCTTGTCTGGGATGGGAAATGCTCCAGAAATTTCCAGTTGTTTTTATTTATTTTTTTAGATTTTTAAGCCTGTTCCTGTGGCTCTCTTGTGCAAACCTTGATGTCTGTGCCCAGCCTGGCCTTGGGAGAAGGAAACCCATCCATTCAGGCGGCTTTGGATGGATAGAAGTGCAAAATAAACAGCTCCAGACATATTTCCAGTTGTTCCTCCTTTCAAGACAGACACTGAGGGGCCGGAGCAGGTTCAGGGAAGGGAACAGAGCTGGAAAACCAGGAATGGTTGAGGGAGCTGGAAAGGGGCTCAGCCTCGAGAAAAGGAGGCTCAGGGGGCTCTGCACAACTCCCTGATGGGAAGGGGCTGCCAGGGGAGGGTTGGGTTCTACTTCCAGGTACAAAMCAACAAGAGGAAACAGCCTCCAGCACTGCTTGGGGAGGTTTAGATCGGATATTAGGAAAAAATTCCTCGTGGAAAGGGTCACCAAGTACCAGCACAGGCTGCCCGAGGAGAGCTGGACTCCCCAGCCCTGGAGGGATGTGAAAGTCACCTGGGTGTGGCAGCAGCTCTCTGGCCACAGACTTTCCCAGAAAAATCCCAGGAAGCTGTGTAAAAGCTGTGTAAAAGCTGTGAAAAACTCAGAAGAGAAGAATTCAAACCATTCTCACCTCACTTTCTGTAACCATTGTTTATAGAGATGGTTCTCTAGAGCGTTATTGATAACCACCAATAGTGTGTGAGAGGTTTTCACTCTGAGACCAATCACGTCTTAGATCCACCACTGTTTCTATAAGAACTGTAGATTTCTAATAATAAAGTGTCTTTTCATGCCTTCTAGATGATGGAATCAATACTAATTATTACCCAGCTAGAGACCCACTACCACACCTGGGGACAAGGTTTAGCGGTGGTTTGGCAGTGCTGGAGGAATTGTTGGACTTGAAGGTCTTAAAAGTCCTTTTTTCAACAGAAATAATTCTTTGATTCTGCTCCCACTACTCTGATGTTGGTCAAAGGCAGGGGAAAAGGCAAAATAAACTCCTTTTATTCACTCTGATGGCAGTTCCATGCCAACACCCCCTCATTCCTCTCCCTGCTGCTGGATTTTCTCTGCTCCTGAGGAACACYGAAGCTGCCCAAGCTCCTCATTCTGCTCCAAAAATGTGTGTGAGCATGCTGAGGAAGAGCCCAGCTCCCCAGTGGCTGCAGGATGGCAGCAGTGACCCCCAGCTCCATCCTTTAGTCCTCTGGAGAACAAGTGGAAGTGCTTTAATCAGGTTTAATCACCCCCAGCCCCTCCCTGGGATGCAGACCYTGTTAACATGCAAAATAACGGGAAGATGCAGGTGGGGATCTGGCTGGTGAAGCAGGAGATGCTTCAGTGAGGATTATCCAATTAAATGTCCATCTCTGCCTCACTCCTGTGGTGGCATTGTCACCCAGAGCAGTGAGCAGGCTCCTGATGGACTCTGGCCACACRGAGCTGGCACTGGGGGCACTGTGGACCCTGCAGGGCTCTCTGGGCTACAGAGAAAGCCCAGAAATTAATCCCAACCTAAATATATACTCTGGCACACAGCAAATCACCTCAGGAGGGGGTAACCAGTGGTTTTCTTCCTTTTTTGAGAGCCCATCCTTCCTCCTTTTTCATCACCCCACGAACAAGCCCAAGAAGGTGCTGGTGCTTTCCTTTAGGGAGGATGCCAAACCCTGCTCTTGCAAAAAAACCAAAAAAGCCCAAACACCAAATAAAAACCAAAACAGATGGAAGGAAGAAGAAAAAAAAAGAAAACAAAAAACAAAAAAAAAAAAGACTGATACCTTTCCAGTCCTGTCACTGCTTGGTTGCTCCATGAGTTCTGGGTCAGCTCCATATATTCCCAAGAACTGCTTGTCTTGCTGCTTTTCTCCTGGTGTTTCCAGTGTACTTTAAATAAAGGCGGGATTTCTGGTTAAATCAGAGCAAAAAAGAAACAAGGGAATAAGTAATTTTTAAAAATCACTTGAAATAATTTGAAAAAAATCCTGGAGGTAAAACCCAACAAACAAATAAAGAAAAAAACCAACCCAAACAAACAAACAAATAAAAACAAACAAACAAGCCCCCTAGCAGATCAGCCCAGGCCTCTTTTCCTCTTCTCCATGAGCTCCAGGATGGTGGCAGTGGATGGGGACATCTCCCTCACCCCAAGACCCTTTCCTACCTCAGCTGATGATGAGGATGAGGGAAGGAGCTCATCCGGGCAGATACCAAAGCTTTGTTGGTACAGGATTCTCCCCAAGGGCTGCACAGGAGGGAAAATGGGACTTTAGGGGCAGAGAGCTCCTTCTGAAGAGCTCATGTGGCCACGAGGGATTCCCAACACCACTGGGCACAGAGTTCCTGCCMGGGAAATGGAGTTGAAGGCAGCAAACGCAGCCCAAGGGCTGAGGAACTGGAAGGAGGATTCCCAAGCACAGCAGCCACCTTTGGTGTAGGGCTTTCCTCCATTCCTGGATTGGGATGGGAGGATTCCTGCTCCCCTCCCCTCGGGGAGAGCAGAACTTTGCTTTGTCCACTGCTGCCCTTGGAATTGCTCTTCCAGAGGAGCTCTGGCTTATTTTTGAGCAGGGAATGGGCTGATATTTGCTAGGTGGACCTCAAAGAGGGGGCTCTGCCACACAGCATTCCCATTACACACAGGTGTTTACCCTCCTCCAGGCTCCTCATTTCTCCATCCTCACCAGGTAAGCCCTGGAAATGCCACCTCCCCATGCCTGTAATTAAACCCTGTGCCTTTYGTGCCAGCATGCACACACACCCAGACACAGCTCCCCTCTCTCCTCTCCAAAAACTGCCCAAAACTTTGGTCTTGCTCCAAATCRGCCATGCAGATGTGCAGCTGGATATAGCCATGGCAACAGGGTTTGTCCTCCTGCTTCCCTTGCCTGACCCCTTCCCCCAGATGAAGAAAGGGAAAAAAAAAAAAGAAAAATAAGCAATTTTAATAATGTCACCAAACCAGACAGGGATATAAAAATCCATTAAGAGCTGGAGTGGCCCTCGCAATGGGAAGTGCTCCAGCTCCTTCCCCTTCTGCTGCTCTCTCTCCAACCCCCTGAAAGGTAACCTTTAAAACACACTCAGTACTTAAACCTCTGGCATTTACCTTCATTTCACTCTGGCTTTTATTTCTTTCCAGGGGAGGAGGGCTTTCATGCTCTAAGAGGACAACTTGGGTTGGTTTTTTCCTTCCCCTTGGCTTGATTATTTTCCCCTCCTGTGCAGGGGTTATTTTTTTTTCCCCTCTTGTTTTGCTGTCACCATCACCCAGGCATGCAGCCCCCATGGGTGAAGGAGAAGGAGGGGCCAGCCCAGCACCCAAATCCCCCCAAATTTTTTAGCCATCCAGCAATTGGCTCATTCATGGGCAAGGATTCCCTCAGAGCCAGTCAGAAGGCTGGGATCTGTTGGAATCCCAATGGAACTGGAGCATCTTTAGGGTCCCTTCCATCCCAACCATGTGGTGATCCTATGAATTCCAGCCAAGGGAAAGGTCAGCAATAGCACCTATCCCAAACTGAGATTTGGGTGATGCTGGAGAGAGAACAGTGGCCTGAGGTGGGTGGTAAGAAGGTTGTGATGCTCCAGCCCCGGCAGCTTTTGTGGGGCTTTTCCTTTTTACATGCACACGTCCCTCAAGGTCCCCTAGGGAAGGAAAACTTCCAAACTCTCCTTTATAAATATTCCTCTGCCCACAAAGAAATCCTCCCTGGCCTGGTGCCTGCCAAACACCCCTCTTCAATGAGGTCTCACAGAAATGCCACTTCCCCTGCTCCTCTCACCCACCTGTAACACAAAACTCGAGGTTCTGAGCCACTTTCACCTCCCTGCCTCACCCCCAGGGCATTGCTTCAGCCTCCCTGGGACAGCCTCCCACTTTTTGGCCCTTTAAGACCTGCATCAGGCAGCAAATGCTTTGGGATGGATTCACTACACCCCTGTGAATGCTGGTGAGGAGTTTCATGCCTTTCAGAGGTGGAGATCCACGTCCCACTCACACCAGTCTCATCACAGGTTGCTCACTGCATTTGCTTTCCCCCGCCTGCTTCAGAAGTCATGGGATGAGCAGAACATCTCATTACAAAACAAAACCTTGTCTTCTCCAGGCTGGAAGAGAGCTTGAAAGCATGACCTGATTGTGCTCAGACACCCATGGGCAAAGAAAGAGTCCAAACCATATTAATCAAAGGAAAAGTGGCCAATTTTTGCAAAGCCACTCATTAATTTCAAGTGTGACCCAGGAACAGAGACATGAATTATTACTTCTTTCTAAGCCAGCAGTGATCCCAGGCTGACTCTGTGCCATGTCCTGCACAGAGGGACTCCTGAGCAGTCCAGGTTCCCAGAGGGACACCCCAAACACCTGGGAGTGATTTGGGAAGCTCATCCCCCTGCCAGAGCTGCACCTGGGGCAGGCAAGAGCACCCTGAGACCCAAAAGCTGCTCACAATTCCCATCATCTCTTTTTCATCCCAGTTGGTTTTTGGGTTTTTTTCCCTGCCAATTTTTCTGAGAACAAGTTTTCTTTTACACCACAAGTCTTTTCTCAACTGGCAGCAATCAGGTAATGAAAACATGAGTTCTCAGTGATGCTTCCTCCTGTCCTGATGTCCTGCCAAAATACTCGTGGAGCAACCCCAAAATCTCCCTCTCCTGTGGCCCACTAGTCAGTATAAAGCCTCAACTCATACTGAACATTTATTCCCTACTTTTTCAGMATGAACAGGACCTGAAGGAGTTGAATATTTGGGTCAATGAGAAGAGCTTGGGTTTTTTTGGTGGAGTTTGTGGATTTGGTGTTGTAGGGTTTTTTTAAGGGGAGTGATAACTCCTGTCTGGTAAAGGGCAAACCTTCACCTCTCCATGGCTCTGGATCAAAACAAGTCATCACAAAATAATGTGTGCATCAGCTCAGGGCTCTGCCCAGCTCAGGTACCAGCTGGCTCACACACTGCCCCTCTCCCTGGCTCAGGCCCAAATTTTCATGGCAAACCATCAGCACAGCAAATGAAATGCCAGAAAGGGGAGCACGGCCTGAGAGCTGATTGCACCGGACTAAAACACCCAGAAACAAGCAAAAAACCCACAAAATGCAGGTGGGCTCCCTGCAGCTGAGCAGCTTGGAGAGGGCAGAGAAGCCTCCTGGAGGATGAGATTTCCTTTCACAATGCTGGACCATGTCTGGGTGTCACTGTCATATTTTCTGAAAAATCCCTTCG
>JACDOX010000138.1:1807392-1822189 GCA_014549065.1 Cardinalis cardinalis
TATATTATATTATATTATATTATATTATATTATATTATATTATATTATATTATATTATATTATATTACATTATATTACATTATATTACATTATATTACATTATATTATATTGAAACTATACTAAAGAAAGAGAACGAATACATCAGAAGGCTGGAAAAGAATAAATAATAAAAACCCGTGATTCCTCAGCAAGTCACTCTCAGCTGGCTTTGATTGGTCATTAAGTCAAAACAATTCACATGGAACCAATCAAACATTCACCTGTTGGTRAACAATGTCCAAGCCACATTCCAAAGCAGCAGACACAGGAGCAGCAATCAGATAATTCTTGTTTTCATTCCTTTCTTCTCAGCTTCCCAGGAGGAAATCCTGGGCAAAGAGGATTTTTCAGAAAAGATCATGGTGACACCCAAGGTCAGGCTGGACAGGGGTAGGAGCAAGCTGGGATAGTGGAAGGTGAATACCCCAGCAGGATGGAACCAGATGCTCTTTAGGGTCCTGTCCAACCCAAACCAGTCTGATTCTATACAAGGAAATTTGACCCTTGAAGGAGATTTTGACTCCCTCTCCCCAGACACACCTCGTGCCTTATCTGCAAATTTCAACAGCACTGCTCTGCACATTTCACATCTTKGGAGGAAGGGATTTGTGTGGGCTCACAGAGGGATGCAGGCAGGAAAATCTGCTGGGTGTTACTAGGCAGAGAAATCACATCAGACTCCAGGATTCCCTGGAGAGGAAAGCAGTTGGAGGTCAGGACAGCCTTTGTGGTGAGCACAGAATGAGAAAAGCCTTGCAGCTGAACCAGAAAAGCCTTTCTTGTGTCCTGACAGGCTCTTCCCTGCTGCCAAGTGCACAGGCACTGGGAATCTGCTTTGTAGGGGGTTGCTGGTAATGTGATTTGTCACTATAAACTCCCTTCACTGAGTGTTTWGGTACCTCTGGCCTTCTCCTGAAGCTGTTTACTGGCTGTTTCCCCTCCCCATTTCTGAAACCACTGAACATTTAAGCCAAGCAAACTCACCAGCCTTCCCTGAGTGATTTTTCTCGAGGCTTTCACTGGAATAATTCTCCTCCAGCTTCCCATCAGTGGCTGCACCAACAGCCACCAGCAGTATTGATCAAGTACTGAGTCACTTGTGAGCCAGCACAGGCACTTAAAAAGAGAATAAAAAATGAAGTCCTCCACAGAAATATCAATCAAAGTCCAAAAAAATCAGGGAAGAAAGGGCTAAAAGCACATGTAGTAAATGCAGTGCAGTCTGGCTTTATAGGGAGCACTTTGGAGGAAATTCCAAGCTGCCTTAGACAAATTTAAAAATTATCCAAGCAGATACCTCCTGAAAAGAGCTAGACCACTCAGGGATGATTATTTTTATTTGTGGCATTAATGCAGTGTCAAAAGGCCCCATTACAGCTTTGAGAGGTGAAGCTGGTACAAGACCTTCCAGAACTGCCCTTTACCTCCTGCTCCTYCCCATCCTCCCTCAGTTGCATGAGTTTCTCTAGATTTGCAGTTGTGCGAGTAAAAARTTCAGGTGTGAATGGTAAAACACACCACTCTCGATGAAAAGGCTCCAGAAGAAATTCCCGATTTCTCAATTCAAAAATTTCCCAGTTGCTGGGCTCTGAGCACAGCCCCAGGGAGCAGTGGGGTCATCAAACCCTGGGAGATGCCAAACAAGAAGTGACCCAGGCATCCTAAAAAGGGGGGGATGCACTCATTCAGGTGTGAAAAATAGAAATTTTGGGTGGTGGGAGATGCTTGGGTTTGTGCCTTTTTAATTTTTTTAAACAAACCCCCAAAAAAGGATCAATACTTAATTCAGCTCTAGGGGTAAGACACCTTGGAAATRGGATTGGTGAACAATTAAATATTGAACTATTAAATATTCCATAATTCTGCCTGGGCTTATCTCTGCTGCCTGCAGTTTTTCTCCCCTCCTGAAAGCATAACAGTGATTTTTGTGGTTGTATTACACAGCACATCTGTTGCCACTTCTGTTCAAACCTCCCAAACAAACAAACGTGATTCCCCCAGATCACTCCCAAAAAGGACCCTTTAGAGGCCATTAGCTGTCCCAAAAACAAGGAGATGTCACCTGAGCAGCTGTCACCTCCCTGTCCCCCTGCTTGGGGTGGGGCTGGCACCTCCAGCCCATCCCCTGGCATTTCAATGATGCTGGAACACATCCCAGGCAAGGGAAGAGACATGGAGGTGATGCCCAGCTGCCAGAAGTTCAGGATGTGGAGGCGAATGCCACTGCTGGGGCTAAGATCAAATCTTTGTTCCTCTTTTATGACTCAACCAGCATTAATTCCTGTGATTAGTGAAGGGAAATATTATTTGACTGCCTATGCAATGCCATGGGCTGGTGTTTTCCATGCAGGGAAAACCATGATGCTGGAAAATGGGCAGGGTGAGCTCCTCCCCTGGCTCTGGTACAAAAGAAATAATAATAAAAAAGCCAGTAATGGATTTTGGATTGGTGTGGCACTTCCAATTTTCAAAGCAAAATGTTCAGTGTGGTGTTCGCTTGCTGAGGTGGCATCAAGCAGCTCAACACAGCATCTTCACCAATGTCTCAAATCTCACTTCAGCYCCCACAGGAGCAGCTTTGTTAGACAGGAATTGGGGCGGTGCTGGCTGTGAATTCAGAGGAGTTCTTTAAAGTCCTTCTCCTTCCTTTCCCACAAGGAAAGGAGCCTGGGGCTCTCCCCTGCCCTGGCTGGAGTCTGAAGGTGATTTCCATCCCAAATTTAGGTGAGCCCCAGCACTGGGGCTGCTTTTCCTCTGTGCAGTGACTGACCCACAGCATCCTCCTCTGCACTGCCCACGGCTGCCCTGTGGAAATGGGACCTCTACAGCTCCCAGGCCCCCTTCTGTGACATCCCAAGGCAAGTGTTCCAGATTGCAATGCAAGATGTTTCCATTACCATCTGTCTGGCAGATTACCTCTGTCAAGTGGGCAGTTTGCCTTATCTCTCTCTTTGAGTGACCACATTCACACCTCCCTCGGGAGGGGACATTGCTGATAACAGCTATTGAATGTCCCTGCATGGCTGATAAGAACTGTAACATCCCATTGGGAGATGTGAGCCCAGAGGGAGGAGCCAAGCATTGCTACCCAGATAGAATCCAGAGGTTTTTGAGACACCAGCMYGGCTTCTCCACTGGATTSCCCAGAGGAACAGCAGCTGCCTCTCCTTCCACTGGATCTTCAGAGGAAGAATACATCCTTCTCTACAGGATCCCTGCTCCAGAACCACCCCTGACACTGCAGGAGGGCTGCAGCCACAATTCCAATGGGACTGTCACCAACACCCCACAGGGTGTCAGGTTGGGTTCTGACTCTGTCAGTGTTGTTCTAGTGCACTGCATTGTTTATTTTATCCTTTTATCCTTTTTTTCCCTTCCCTATTAAAGAACTGTTGTTTCCTGCCCCCATATTTTTGCCTGAGAGCCCCTTAATYTAAAATYTATAGCAATTGGGAGRGGTGGGGAGGGTTTACATTCTCCATTTCAGGGGAGGCTCCYGCCTTCCTYAGCAGACTCCTGTCTTTCCAAACCAGGACAGCAAATTTAGTCAGATTTTCAGGTGGCAGAAGTGTCAGACCTCRGTGTGTTCTCCAGGCCAAGAGCCTCTGTGGGTGCTGGAGCCCCATCACTCACTGCTCAAAAGAAAGGATGAGTGCAGGCAGTTATCAGATCTGGGCTCCTCACTCATTTCTCAGAGCAGGAAGCACTATTTATTACATCTTTTTGCTGCTTCTAAACACAATCAACCATTTCTTGGCATTTCATCAAAGATAAATAGCCTGATCCTGCTTTCATCCACATGGAAGGAAAAACTCCCCTCAGCTTCTTCTGCTGAAAGCTCAAAGAATATCAGCTGATGGTTTTTAAGTTTTTCCCACCTTTTTCCCCTGTTCTTTCTCTGCCAGGAGACCAAGTTTCAGGTCTAGGCTCCCCTCTGGGGTTAGCCCTCCCTCCCATCTTGCTGAGGATCATCTTTCCCAAACCATTGTGTTCCACTGCCTCAGCTGCCAAGGAGGAAGGAGCTGCTGTGTCTCACAGCTCAGCCCTGCAATAATCAGAGCTTTGAGTGCTAAATCCAGGCCCATGGAGCAATGGCATGAATGGTGGGGGGAAAAACATGGCATGAAGGTGCCACGCACTGCCACCAGGATTTCAACTTCAAGATCCATTCATGCAGCGTTTTTCAACTCCAAAATCACACTCACACAAACCAAACAAGGAGAGAGTGGTGACGGGGCTTCTTTTCCCTTTCAAAATTTGTAAGCATGTGTGTTCAGTGCTCGTGGAAATGTCAAGTCTGAAGCAGAGGGAACTGGTACATCATCTGTCAAAACTGCAGCTGGCTTCAGCAGCTCAGCGTGACATTATCAGGGAGCAATACAGGAAGGGGGAAAAACAAACCTGGGAGCAACAGAAGAAAATGAAGGCCTGCCTGCTGGATCARAAGTCATCAGGAATAAAAGTGACACTAAAACAGAGTTAAATGCACTTTAAGTTTGCAGCAAGGTTGTTTAAAGGCTGTTTCTGTCCTTGCCTTCTACAAATAGGACAYGGAGCTGTGCTTGGTCCTCTCCATCTCTTTCCTGTCTGGGGCTCCTCTTCCCTGTATCATCCTGTAGCCTTCCTCCTGATAACCATGTGGTTCTACCCATGGATCTCAAAGAGCTCCCAGAGCCCTGTTTTCCCCATCTTCAGGGAAAGAGCAGCAGAGAAAAGCAAATGATGGGACTCAGGGTCATGTGGGGGCCCCAAAGCCATGGTGCTCCTTCATTGAGCTTCCACCAGACCCACRTTTCTCCCCCTTTTCTCCTCCAGGTCCCCCCCAAGCCTTGCTTGGTCCTGTCCCCAGCAGCCTTCTCAGCTGCCTGTGCCCTTGGAACTCCTCATCTCCTCGCCACTTCCCCAGATTTGCTTTCCCTGGATGTTTCCAGCCRCTCTGGGGAGCAGGACCTTGCATTTTCAGCGCGGAGTGCTGAGCAAATTCCCAGTGACAGATTATCAATAGTCAGCACTATTAAAAATTTCCCCAAACTCCAGAGAAGGCCAACCAAGCACCCAGCAAAAAGGAGTCGATTTTGAGTCATTCCAGTCCCTGTTCCTCTGGTGCTTGAGGAGATGTTTCCATGCAGAGGCAAACAGGGATGAGTGCCTGTCCTGCTGGGTTTCCTGGAAGATTTTGCCCTGACAGCGAGCAAAGATTTGTGTGAAAAATGCGTATTTTATGATTGGCTTTTTGCAAACATTCAAATGAATATTACGTGTGTTGTGTTACAAAGTTATGCTGTATTGGTTTTCTGGAGTAGTGTGTTAAATATAGTTTTAGGTTATAACATAATGTTGAAGTGGAGACTATGCTGAATGGGATACTTTTTTTTAAAGAAAAGACTTGCACCAGATAGCAGCCATAGGACACCCAAATCTCTCAGAGAAAGAGAATTTATTGCTCCATTATTGAGTTCTTCCTGCCTCGCTCAGCCCTGAAGACTCAGTCAGGATTCAGAGGAAGAAGCTGACACTGCCCAGACAGAATCCTGTGTGTGAATGGAATTTATGCATCATGGATGAGGTGKATGAATATGCAACAGGCTGTTGCTTTTAAGGGTTAATCCTCTGYTAAYGTGGGGCCTTTTTMKGGCTCGTGCTGTCCAGAAAGAGGCACCTGGACTGTCTGCAACTCTTTGTATTTGTWATCTCATATTGTCCTAATTCAAATTGTCCAAATTATTATCACKCTAATTGTATTACTATTTTTATAACCAYTTTATTACTATTAAACTTTWAAARTTTTAAAAACAAATGACTGGCCTTTTTCACAATTTAGGCTGGAGTGTTTGGAGAAAAGGCCAAGAGCAGGCTGGCAAGAGGTGGAGAGGAAGCAGAGATCCCCCTGCTGAGCAGGGATGGAGGAATTTGCTGTGAATCTGCTCCAATTCCAGGCAGGTGCCCTCGGGGACAGCCACGCTCCTGCAGGGAATGCTGGATGCCAGAGGTGCGTCACAGACATCTTTTATGGAAAATCCTTTCCTTAGGGCTTTTCCTCCTGAGAAGCTGAGAGGCCTCAGGAACAAAATGTAAACATTGATTATCTGCTGCTGTGGAATGCAACAGGTGCATCTGGGATGGTTTCATGTGGTTGTTTCTAATTAATGGCCAATCACAGCCCAGCTGGCTCAGACTCTCTGTCTGGGCCACAAACCTTTGTTATTCATTCCTTTCTATTCTTAGCTTAGCTAGCCTTCTGGTGAAACTTTTTCTTCTATTCTTTTAGTATAGTTTTAATGTAATATATATCATAAAATAATAAATCAAGCCTTCTGAAACATGGAGTCAGATGCTCATCTCTTCCCTCATCCTGAGACCCCCGTGAACACAYGGTCACAGAGGTGGATCTTGGCTTGGCCAAGGAAGGGTCAGCGTGTCTGGCTGCTGGCTCAGAGCTCTCATTTGGGCAGATTCAGGGAGTGCAATCCCATCTTCTGGAGCAGGCAAAGCTGCCTGGTGATGGGGAGGGGAGGGAGGAATCAGGAGCCAAGGCAAAGACAGAGCTGGTGAATGGACCCATTAGAGGGCTTTAGCTGGCCGCGAGGGGCCAGGGCTGGGATTGAAAGGAGAGCACCAGCACAGCCAGAGCTTGGGGCTTGGTGTATGCTGTGCCACTCTGGCCAGTGCTGCCCTGAGATYCCAGTTATTGTACTTGCAGGGAATGCCCCAATGGAGGCAGGAATGATGGGTCTGACTCCATGTTCTCAGAAAGCTAATTTATTATTTTATTATTTTATTATATTAAAGAATATTATACTATACTAAAGAATACAGAAAAGATACTTACTGAATGCTCAAAAGATAATAATAATAAAAAAAAAAAGTCAGACTCTCTAAAGTTCACTGCAAAGCCCATTTTGGGAGGGTTTTGGGAGTCAACAGACGTCCAGAGGGCTTTGTTGCTGCTCCCACATCAAAGGGAGCATTGGAAGCTAATGTCAGACCCTCCAAAAATCACTGCAAAGCCCATTTTGGGAGGGTTCTAGTGGTCAAGAAATGTCTATAGGCCTTTGGTGGTGCTCCAACATCAAATGGAGCCTTGGAAGCTAACATCAGAACTTCCAAAATTCACTGCAAAGCCCATTTTGAGAAGACTTTAGTGGTCAACGAATGTCTATAGGGCTTTGGTGGTGCTCCAAACATCAAATGGAGCCTTGGAAGCTAATGTCAGACCCTTCCAAAATTCACTGCAAAGCCCATTTTGGCAGGGTTTTAGTGGTCAGAAATGTCTGTAGGGCTTTGGTGGTGCTCCAACATCAAATGGAGCCTTGGAACCTGATGTCAGACTCTCCAAAAATCACTGCAAAGTCCATTTTGAGAGGGTTTTAGTGGTCCAAAGCCCAGGGCAAGCCTGATTTTAGCCACCTTCATTCTCAATGCCTTGCTCTGGGTTGTCACATGTGCCACACGCAGCACTGAGGCTGCCAGGCAGAGGATTCTCCATGGAATSTGCCTTTATTTCCATTTGTAAGAGCCTCCAGGACAGGTTTAACTGCTGGGCTATGGACCAGCCATTTCCAGTCATGACTACAAGTGAATCAAAGTGCTTTAATTAAAAGACAAGATATCTCTGCCTACCTAGAGTGCAATGGCAACAAAAGCAGGTTATCAGGAGGAGTAATACCCATCTAATCCAATCTGATCTGTGTAGTTATTAGGCCCAGCTAATATTGGTATTGATTTTATTACTAATATCACTGCCACAATTGGAAGCCAACCACAGCTCAGAGTTTTGCGTCCTTCATCATTTTGTTCATCTGTTTGGCCTCGGAACAGATTTTTTTTTTCTTCTCCATTGCTCAAAATCCACATCCAGGTTTCCTTTTTGGGGTTCTACCTTTTGTTCCTTCATCTTTACCTCTTCCTCTCTGTGTCTTCTGCTTGGTTTGCCCCTCACCCTCTACAGAACAACTTCATGCAGCATCAAACCCAAAGCTGACATTTTTTGTTAGTCTGAACTCAGCCAGAGAATCTTCCAGCAGCTGATGAGTCAGAAACACAAGATAGAGCTGCTGGTCACTGAGAGAAATTGCCAGGAATTTGGGGAGGGTGAATCACCCTCAGAGATAGCTGAGAAGAGAAACAGAGAGACAACCTCTTGTCCTTTTCCTCTCTGTCTTTCAGCTCATTTTTTTTTCACCCAGCTGTGAGTAAGAAGCACAACAGGGGAATTTTCTTGAGTCTTTTTATAGGAAGGAGCTTGGTTCTGGCATTTTCCCTTGAGGACAACCTGGGAGATGAACAAACCTGGTGCTGGACGAGCTTCCCAGTGAGCTGGGAAGTGCTCAGCACACGGAGCTTGTGATGCTCCCAGGGAGCTCAGTTTGACTCTGGGTTCACTGCAGCTCCCTCCCAAAGCTGTCTGCCACCTCTCAGCCTCTTCCCTGCTCGCTCCAGAAAACAACAGCTCCCACACTCTGAAAAACCCCACGTAATTGGTGCAGCCCCCACAGAGTGCCTCTCAACCAGCAGCAGGACCATTTGGAGCTCCAAAGGTGGCCCTGTCTTTTCAGAAGGGTCATGGGTTAACAACCCTGTTTATTTTCTTCTGTGTCTGTCCAAGAATAAAAACACAAACCAACCAARAACACAAACCAACCAAAAAACACAAACCAACCAAAAAACACAAACCAACCAAAAAAACCATAAACCAACCAAAAAACACCAGCCCAGCTCTTCCAGGTCGAGCCTGGCAGCACCAATTTGGGGCACAGCTGGAGGAAGGGGACAGGTTTCCATCCCACAGCTCTGCAAAAGCCTCAGACTTTGCCTTGACCATCTGCTGATCAACCACTCCTCACCTYTCCTTTTTTTGCCCCACATCTTGGTAGGATGAAGGATTCTGACACTGGAAAATGTGGAGCCTGTTCCAGTTATCCTGCACACCCTTGGCACTCTCTCCAGTCCCATTTGAGCACAGAAAAGTGCCACATCATCAGTTTGGGGTGGATTTAGGTATGCTGAGCACCAAACCCATTTGTTTTGCTGTTTTACCTCGGCCAGGTCCTTATTAGCACCTCTCCCTCACACAACAGATAAATAGCAATACCCAGAGCCACACACACACCTCTAAATAAATAGGAAAGGAGCATCAATTCAACCRTGAATACAAAGCTTAAGGATGCTACATCTCATTCCTGTTTGCTGCCTCAGGCACCACAAGCTGACAATCAAAATTCACCCAGTGCCAAAAATATTAGTTTAGTTGAATATTTGTGTTTGCTCAGCTCCTTCTCGTGCCTGGATGACAAAGTGCCCTGAGAAGGCATTGCCAGAGGCACTCACACTCCCATCCTCTCTCTCTCACTGATTCTGGCACACAGAGGGATCTTTTCAAACCAATAAACACTTTCATTTTTGTCTTGGCTGAAAGGACTTCCTCTGTGGGGTGATGTTTTGCTGGAGGAAATGATTTAAGAGCAGAGATAGGGCTGTGATTCAATATGGTTGTGATTCAATATCGTGCTCAGGAATTCCTTGTAAAGTCAAGGGGGAGACAAATTCTGACATTACCTGAGCCTCGTTGAGCTTATCAGAGTATTTTTGGAGTGAGAACCCAGCCACAAAGACGGTGACACTTCTTTAGGTGGTGTCTGGGAGCTCTTGTTCTCAGGTGGAACAGCAGCAACACCTCCTCTCTCGTGTAAGCCGTGTCCTGACACGTGTGAGAACATGCAGCAGGAAGGGAAGAAGAGAAAAGGAGGAGAGGGAGCTTTTCCAAGGCCTCTGTTGGGGCTGGATAAAGAGGATGGAGCTCAGAGCAGCAGCAGCAGTGCCAGAGCTGATCCCTCCCTCCCTTCCCTACCTGGGATGCACCAACCCTGTGAGGCAGAACTGATCCAGCGGGAGGGAAGTCAGACCCACCATGGGGGACAGATTTCTTCATTGCATTCCTTCCTCACTGTGAAAAATGCATGCATTTTATGATTGGATTTTTGCAAATATTAAAATTAATATTATATGTGTTGTGTTAGAAAGTGATGCTGTATTAATTCTCTTAAGTACTGTGTTAAATATAGTTTTAGGTTATAAAAATTGTCAAAATAGAAACTATGCTATGTAGGATACTTTTTAAAAGAAAGGACTTGCAGCAAGATAGCAGCCACAGGACACCCAAATCTHTCAGAGAAAAAGAATTTATTGCCCTCTTATCAGAAGAAATGAACTTCTTCCCACCTCAAAGGCGCTGTTAGGATTCAGAGGAAGAAGCTGACACTGCCCAGACAGAATCCTGTGTTTGAATGGAATTTATGCATCATGGATGAGGTGTATGAATATGCAACAGGCTGCTGCTTTTAAGGGTTAACACTCTGTGTGGGCTGTTGCTGCCCAGAAAAAGGTACCCGGACATCTGTAACTCTTTGTATTTGTTATCTCATATTGTCCTAATTCAAATTGTCCAAATTATTATTACTCTAATTGTATTGCTATTTTTATAACCATTTTATTACYATTAAACTTTGAAATTTTTAAAAACAAGTGATTGGTGTTTTTCACACTCACCACCTTCTCATTGCTGAAAGGATGCCCTGAGCTCGTCAGGGAACCGTGGAACAGTTTGGGTCKGTCTCGGGTTGCTGTTGATAATTGCAGCCCTGAGATGTGCAGGGTGTTTCTGCTTCGGCCCGCGCAACTGAAGAACGAGTCTGGACTCTTCAGTTTTCGGTCTTGAGGTTGTTTATTTATTCTTATCTATAAAATTTTCTCTCTGCCCAGCCGAGGTCTGCTCAGCAGGGCAGCCACAGGCACTCTGACTGCCCCCGAGGCGGTGCTGTCCTTTTATGCTACAAACTATGTATAACATATTTACACTTAATTCCCAATACCCATCACCTATGTTAGACAGTGCACTTCTACTCTAAACCAATCCCAAAGTGCCAACATCACTGCAGAAAATGGAGAACAACAAGAAGAAGAAAGGCTGGATACACCCAAGTTCCTCCATCTTGTCCCCAAAACCCCCATACCAAAAATCCTAGAATCTACATTTTCACCCTGTGATCATTTTGTTCTCACACTATTCAAACCTCTGTGACTTTCTGGTCCTCATACAAAGCTGGCAACTTGCTCCAGGGGTCAAAATCAAATCCCCAGGTGCTCTGGGCTGCGTGCCAGGGTCTCCGAGCCCCCCGGCGGGGTCCCTGGCAACTCTGGACATCCAGAGGGATGTACTGAGTTCCAACAGGTTGGAAAGGAGCTTTAAAACCATCCAGCCCCAGTGCCCTGCTGTAGGCAGGGAACANTAATTCCCAATACCCATCACCTATGTTAGACAGTGCACTTCTACTCTAAACCAATCCCAAAGTGCCAACATCACTGCAGAAAATGGAGAACAAGAAGAAGAAGAAAGGCTGGATACACCCAAGTTCCTCCATCTTGTCCCCGAAACCCCCATACCAAAAATCCTAAAATGTACATTTTCACCCTGTGATCATTTTGTTATCACACTATTCAAACCTCTGTGACTTTCTGGTCCTCATACAAAGCTGGCAACTTGCTCCAGGGGTCAAAATCAAATCCCCAGGTGTTCTGGGCTGCGTGCCAGGGTCTCCAAGCCCCCCGGCGGGGTCCTTGGCAACTCTGGACACCTGGAGGGATGTACTGAGTTCCGACAGTTTGGAAAGGAGCTTTAAAACCATCCAGCCCCAGTGCCCTGCTGTAGGCAGGGAACACCTCCTGCTCCCTCAGGTTTGTCCAAGCCTGTCTTTGATGCACACCAGAACCTCAGACAAAGCAGAAAACYCTGCAGAAACACCTCTGTGGGCTGGAGCTCAGCAGTCTGACCCACCTGCCTGGCAGAGATGTGTTGCAGTGTGATGTAACAGCCTGTCTCAGCTATCCCGGCTCCTTCCCCAGGTGTGCCAATCACCTCTCCCATCCCCTCCCTTGCCCCCTTGCTGAGAGCTGTCCCTCAATCTTGGCATTCCAGAAAGGTATCATACGATTGGCAGAGTTCAGAAGATGCCTCTCAGCCCTGGGGACATTGGGCCATCCAGGTGTCATTTGTCCTCCCCTGAGACTCCCCCCTCCTGTACCTGGTTGGTGGGATCCCTATCCCTTCCCTCCCCCTCTCCCTGGGGTTAAAAGACACTGGGATGGGCTCAGGGATGCCTAAAAGCTGTGATGGGCTCACACCCCCTCCTGCTGCCCCGGGGACACCCCAGTTTCCCCCAGGTAAAGCCCAGCCTGTTCCATCCCATCCCATCCCATCCCATCCCCCCCATTGATCACGTCCCATCCCATCCCATCCCATCCCATCCCACCCCATTGATCCCATTGATCCCGGGGAGCAGCTCCCTGCCCCGGAGCACATCCTCCTCGCTGGCCCCAGGAGGTGTTTGCTGGGCAGCTGCAGAGCAGAACAATGCAGCTGTCCCCTCATCAAGGTGGGCAGAGTCCTGCTTTCACTCCAGCACTACCCTGAAACACAAAGCTTTGTCTTTGCCTGTCAATATCCCAGCTGGATTCTGCTTCTCTGTATTTAATTCGAGATGAGTACTGCAGGACCTCTTTTGTTAGCTGGATACCTCATGCACATTGTTATTATTTCTTTCATAAAAATCAATAAAGACTTAGGAACAACAACCACCAATAATAACAGTACATTTCTCTTTGTGTCTTTGTGTTGCAACTTGCTGAATAACTCACAAAAGCAGCAGACAAACAGAGAAGAGAGAAGATTAAAAAAKATGTTGTTTCCAAACTGGACCTGCTCTTCCTTTGGAAAAAGTTTCCAGCCACTTCAAACTGCAGCACCACCTCAGCACACAAGAATTCAGCAGCAGAGGCTCAAGATGGGAAGAAATGCTCAGAGGATGAGGCACCAGACAGAGCTCCTCTGATTTGGTGTCCTGCTTGTCTTGCCTGTGAAACACAGGCAAAAAAAAAAAAAATAAAGAAAGGAAATGCAAAGATGGAAATTTAGGGGCACCACTTTGAAAGCCACAGGCAAATCATTCCTACTGCAGCCACTTCCTGGGCACCAACAAAGCTCAGGGGGACACATTCCCTGCTGTTTCCATGCTGCAGGAAGAAAGGAGCTGCTGGAGCAAGTCCAGAGGAGGCCATGGAGATGCTCCAGGGCTGGAGCCAGGCTGGGAGAGCTGGGGTGCTCACCTGGAGAGGAGAAGGATCTGGGAAAGAGCTCAGAGCCCTTTCCAGAGCCTAAAGGAGCTCCAGGAGAGCTGGAGAGGGACTGGGGACAAGGCATGGAGGGGCAGGACACAGGGAATGGCTCCCAGTGCCAGAGGGCAGGGCTGGATGGGATATTGGGAATTGGGAATTGTTCCCTGTAGGGTGGACAGGCCCTGGCACAGGGTGCCCAGAGCAGCTGGGGCTGCCCCTGGATCCCTGGCAGTGCCCAAGGCCAGGCTGGACAGGGCTGGGAGCCAACTGGGACAGTGGAAGGTGGCCCTGCCATGGCAGGGGGGGTGGAATTAGTTGCTCTTCCAGGTCCCTTCCAACCCAAACCATTCCATGATTTCCCTGCCTCCAACCCCAGGAAACACCCACAGAAAGAGGAGTGGAGATCCCACAGGAGCTCTGCAGAGTGCCCTTTAATTGCATGAGAGGATAAAAAACCACCCCATGCCCCGAGGCAACCCTTCCTCCCCTCCCTGCACTGCCCTGAGCTGCTCCCACGGCTCCAGCTGGGATTCCCAGGGGCACACCAGGCAGCAGGACCACGCAAGCCCAGCGCTGCTGCCACAGGGACCCCGCTGGCTCGGCCTGGGCTTCCCTGGGGGCCAAAAAAGCTCCTGGAAGGACAGAGCCCATTCCCCCAGGTCAGCCTGGCCAGGTGGGCCCCAAGTCAGCACCACCTGCAAGGGAATTCCAACACGCTGAGCGCTCCTCGGTGRATAAACCCCCCAAAATCCAATTTCCTGGGGGACCACTCGCTCAGCGTGACCTGCCCTTCACATTTACCAGGTTTCCAGCCTTGTGGTTAAGGAAAATATCTAAAAATCTAATACTGTTGTTTTAAAGGTTAATGTATTCCCAGCCACAACTCAGAGCAGAGATTTGAGTCCAGGAACAATCATCTGGTGGCAGGAAAGTATTGAGGAGATGACCTAGGTCTTATCCAGCTCTGGTTTTTTATGCATGTGCAGCTCTTTTTTCATTTCTTTCCTTTTCCGGTTCAGCCATCCAAAGCAACATAAAACCAAAGCCAAACACAGCTGGGGTTTTATCCACATTGCACGCRCACAGCATCAGCACAGAACACAGCACCAGGGCTATTTTTTCCCTCCCATATCAAGGGTTGCTGCTGTTTCAAGATGCTTTTCAGCAGGCATCTTTCCTGGCTTCCCATCAGGCACTTTTTATGGCTTCCCAGCCATTCCCACGTGCAGCTTTCACCAAAAAAAACCCCAAAAAACTGCTCCAAGTGCCACGAGATAAGGGAATTCAGGCACCACAGAGAAGGAAAAGCTCGTGCTTTTGACTCTCTGAATGACTGATGAGAAGATGAGCTCTACTTCCCCAAAATCTTCTCCTGTACCATGAAAGAAAAGCTGCAGAAAGCCAGCAAGTCCTGTGGCTCTTAAAAGAAAGGGGAAGTTACTAAAAGCTGGCCTTGATTGCAGACCTGGAGCTCTTCCTGCAGCCAGCCAGCCAAGGGGAGCTCCTGCCATGCCAGCAGCTCCCAACTCACCCAGAGCTGCTCAGGGGGGCCCTTCTTGTCCCCCAGCAGCTGGGACCACCCCACAGAAC
>JACDOX010000138.1:1823757-1842167 GCA_014549065.1 Cardinalis cardinalis
GCCAGACCCAACAATCTCCTCAATGTTCACCCCAAATCTGAGGAACAGAAACAGGGAACACAAATTTCAACAATTTCCAAACTTGTGTCATTTATAACAAAGCTTAGCAAAACATCCCTCTCCTTTTCATCCTCTGATCCCACAGAGATCTCCCAGCCTTTTAAATCCCAGGTCAGCACAAACCCAGAGGTAAAAGTGACCCCTGTGCCAGACCCAACAAACTCCTCAATGCTCGCCCCAGGCTGAGGGACAGACACACAGAAAAAAAGGAACACAAATTTCACCAGTGGCAATGGGATACACAGAAACAGAGAACACAACAAACCCAGAGCCAGTGAAAGAGGAGAAAGGCACTGCTAAGGTGACTCAGAGGAAATTCAGGCCATCAAAACAGCGCCCTGCTGTGTCCTGCTGGGCCAGCGGCTTTGAGAGCTCAGAGTGTGCCAGTGGGAAGTAGGAGAGGTAAAGGATGGAGGATGTCTCACCGTGGCCTTAATCCTACAGGCCAATTGTGCCTCCTGGCATGCACTGGGGTGCGGTGCTTTCCTGCTGGAGAAGGAAACACAGGCACCAGAAGAAGCAGAACTAGTCAAATACAGACATATTTAAAAAAAAAAATAAAAAAAATATATATATATGTGCATAAATAAATATTTTTAAATCATATGTATAATCTATATAAGATAAATAAAATCTATATAAAATACATAAATAAGAAAAATATATTAAAATGTAATATATAAATATATTATATATTATAATATAATATATTTCATACATATTTATTTGTATTTACAAAATATGTATCAATATATATATTTTTATAAATACAAATGAATATGTATAAAATACTTATAATATAATACAAAATCTATTCTATTTTATATATTAAATATATTTATACATATTTTTGTATTTATAAAATATAAAGATAAGAAGTATTATGTTATAAACATATTATAATATATTATAAAATATTATAAAATATAATATCTTTTTATCTTTTTATAAATCTTTAAAAAAGATAAGAAGTTTTGACCAACATTGTATATTATATAARTCTATATAAATATAATTCTATAAATATATTACATGTATTTTTATATATTTAATATATTGATTGCATATATTTACCTATACTTAAATATAGCTAGTCAAATATATAAATATATATTATTATATGTTTTTATATTTCTATATTTGTGTACATATAGTCAAATATATAAATATAAATACGTGTAATTTTAATTTTTAAAATTAAAACTAACATTCTAAGGAGAGATTTTTCTCCATTCAAATGCCATTTTCCAAGGGAATTTCACAATCTGAATGTTTTCTGCTCTTGCTCGTTAGTGGTGCCGAAGAACTGACATGCACAATTTTTTTTTTTCCTAAAAAAAGGAAAAAAGAAAGGGGTATTTTTATGTTGCAAAGCTGAGAGATGAACAGTTTTGATTGACCGGATGAAAGCACTGAGGAATGTTCCAGATGAAACGTGGTGAATTGTCCAAGTGAAACGGGGCTTTTTGGCACCTCTAAATCAAAATGTWGATGCCGGGAGGAAAGGCAGAAGGGAAGCAAAGCTGTCCTAGCAAACTTCACCTCTAATTCCCCTTAAAACAAAACAAAAAACAAACAAAAAATTTTTAAAAATTCCTTTTTTTTCGTGGCAAAAGTGGTTTCACCTGATTACCACAACCAACTGTGTGGGGAAAAACCTCTTGTGCTAATACCTAATTATTGAAGAATAGAAATTAGAAATGTAGCTAATCAGAGGGGAGAAAACCCCTCTGGTGCTGTGTTGGGTGGGCTGTCTTCCTGCTCTGCCACCTCTGAGCTTTCCATGGGCAGCTCAATCCCTCCCACCTCCCTGGGATTAAGGGATTAATTACCATTAATTACAGAGCCCTGCCTGCCTTGCCGGTGATACACTATCTCTGCATCAGAAAGAAGCAGATGGAGCCCAATTTCCAAACTCTGYGAGATGGAAAGGGCAGGTATGAGATAAGAGATAAGAGCTGGGGGTACTGGGTGAGGCAGGAAGCTGTGGATCACCAGAGAGGAAACCTAAATCTCACTAATTTATTTTTTCCTCTTTTCCTAAGGAGGAGAACAGGCAGCTGGGATCCCTCCCTGCTGTTGGATTTTCCCTCTTTTTTCTTCTAAAGGAAATCTGTGCAGAGGCCACAACAAATCCCCATAACAGGTGGAACAGAGAAACTGWGGGTGCCTCATCCCTGGAAAYGCTCAAGGCCAGGCTGGATGGAGCCCTGAGCAACCTGAGGGTGTCCCTGTCCTTTCAGGGGGTTGGAACAAGGTGATTTCTTATGGAACAAGATGATTTCTTATGGAATAAGATGATTTCTTATGGAACAAGATGATTTTCTATGTCCCTTCCAAGCCAAACCATTCCATGGTTCTGATTCTCTGAATTTTGGGGCAAAGGCTGTCAGGGGCTGCTCCTGTCCCTGCAAAACAAAGGGAGCTCCAACGGACAGAATCTTCCTGGAAAGAGGATTGAATTGGCTCAGCTAAATGAGAAGACACCTCCTTGGATCCAGTTTTTACCCAGAATAAGGGTTTTGCTGTCAGTGTGGGTGTCCCAGTGGGTCTGTCCCCTCCCTGTGCTCATCATCCCCTGTCCCTGCCCATCTAGAGAAGGAAACATCAAACACATTCCCCAGGCAGCCTAGCCAGGAGCTTCCCCAGGAGGGGAAGATGAAGGTGTCAGACATAGCTGGAGCCCAGCTGATGTTGTGTTCTCACTCTGGTTTTTTTTTTTCCTCTGTGTTAATTAAAACCCACAGTTTCCTGAGGATAAACTGGTTAAATTCCCTTTGGAATCAAAGTGCCAGCAGCAAACTGTATCCAAATCCAAGTTCCTTGGGGTCTGTCTTGAGAAGATCCTGCCCACAGAGGTGGCAGGGAATGACGTGCCAGGAGAACATGTAATATAGTTACAGAATWATATTATATATACTTATATAATATACAATGTATTAATATATATTTTATAAATATGTCTAAAATATAGTATTATATTATAATATATAATAATGTATTTATATATTACATTTTTATATATTTGTATTATTTATATATTTTATATATCTTATTTATATTTATTTTAGATATATTTATCTTTTTTAGATTATATATATATATAATTTTAAAATATTTTAAAATATKTATGTATTTATTTATAAATGTTGGAAACAGAAAATAAACYTCTCCAGGGTTTTCTGACTGAGAGAGGCTGCTCACCCACACCCTTCTGTCACTATAGGACATGAAACAACACGAATGCACACATTGCTGCTCTCAAGGTCAAAAAAAGGGATTTTTTATTTTCTGTCTCAAACATTTAAAGATTTCTAAAAGTGGCAGTGGATTGGAGGGTGACAGTGCCACCTCTCCAATGACACTGGACAAACCAACAGCCCATCAAATTTCTCTTCTTCCATAAAAGAAAGCAAAACAATGAGTTATTTACAGAAAGCATTTGAGAAAGTTCCTTACAAGAATGTAAACATCAGAAGGCTTAGAAAATCTTCAAAAATCAGGGTGACACCCTTCACGTCCAAATTAACTTTGCATTGCCTCTCTGCCCTGTTGAGCCTTTCCCAGTGGCACCTCCAGGTGTCAGAGYCCACCCCACCAGCAGGATCTGCTGGCTGGACATCCCACATCCCTGCCCTGGCCTTTTGTGGGGACACAACTGTGACAGAATTTGGGAGCACAGACGATGTGAGAGCAGGGAGAGCTCCTGTCCCTCCCCATTCCCACATCCCCAGCACCATTCTCCATCCCCAGCACCTTTCTCCATCCCCAGCACCTTTCTCCATCCCCACCACCATTCCCCAGCCCCAGCACCTTTCTCCATCCCCACCACCTTTCTCCATCCCCACCACCTTTCTCCATCCCCACCACCCTTCTCCATCCCCACCACCATTCTCCATCCCCACCACCATTCTCCATCCCCACCACCATTCTCCATCCCCAGCACCTTTCTCCATCCCCAGCATCATTCTCTATCCCCACCACCATTCTCCATCCCCACCACCATTCTCACATCTCCAGCACCATTCTCCATCCCCACCACCATTCTCACATCTCCAGCACCATTCTCCATCCCCAGCACCTTTCTCCATCCCCACCACCTTTCTCCATCCCCACCATCTCATGAAGACATCTGGAGCAGGGATTGCAGCAGCTCCTTCAGCTCCTATCCCATCTCAGCTTTGGTTCTTTGCCTTGCTGTTTTTTACCCTAAAAAATCAACTAGGCAGGGAGTGGCTGGTTAAAAGTTAATTCCCCAGCCTTCTTAAATCACCAAGATTAAAAGCTTTTTTTCTGGTGGCTGCTTCATGAAAGACCCAAAAGGTTTCTACCCCTTTATTCCTTTAAAAAGGAATGCTTTAGCTTCATCTGTTTTAAACCATTTGGGTTTATGGGTAAAATACGCGGCGATGCTCCACCTCCAGAACCTGTGCTCTGCTGATTTTCCAGAACTGAATGAGCTCCTGGAAAAATAAAAGAATTTTCCCGAAAATGAATGAGCTCCTGAAAGAAAAAAAAAAATAAAAGAATGAACTCATGGGGAAAATAAAAATCCAGAAAAGAATGAAGGAGGGAAAAAAAGAATTTTCCAGAAAAGAATGAGCTCCTGAAGAGGGAAAAAAAATTCCAGAAAATAATGAGCTTCTGAAAAAAAACCAGAAAATAATCTTCCAGAAAAGAATGAGCTCATGAAAAGAAAAATAAAAAGAAAAGATGCTCTCCTGAAAACAAAACCAAAAAGAAGAAAATAAAAGAATGATCTACTGCAAAACAAAACAAAACAAACAAACAAACAAAAAACAGGGGAAAAAAAATGAGCTGCTGGGAAAAAAATAAAAGAATTTTCCAGAAAAGAATGAGCTCCTGAGAAGAAAAAGAATTTTCCAAAAAACAATGAGCTCCTGAAAAAAAAAGCCAGAAAAGAATGAGCTCGTGAAAAAAAAAAAATTAAGTACACCTGAGCAAAATGAGCAGTTTTGGCCAACTCCAGCCTCACTGTGCAGGCTCCTGAGATGTGTAAAACCCCCTGACAACATGGAAAAAATGGGATTTCTGCTGGTTGGACACTTTCTGCCAGGTGAGATGGTCCTGTCCTCCTTGGAAGGGTTAGAGCTGCTCAGAATCCAGCCCTTCTGGAGCTTCACACCCAAGGATTCTGGAGTAGGAAAGGAAATAGAGCAGGCAGAGCCCTCTTAATGGCTGTTGACCAAATAATCGTTCCTGTTCAAGGCAGGTGGAGCAATAATAAATATCAGGCAGGAGAAGAGAGCCCTGCCACCCCTTCTCATTTGTATGTACAGCGTTATTTCTTTTATTAAACCCAAATTCCCTCTCCAGAAACGCAGCCTGGCCCTGCTGGCTCAGGCCAGCTCCTGGTAAAATGATTATTAATGGTGCTGCACCTCTCCCTAATGGGAATGAATGGTCCAGGCACCCTTCAGCTCCTCACATATTCCTGACTTATTCCTTCCTGTTCCTCTCAGCCACAAAATTCCCCCCAGCCTCCTTCCCCTGCAGCCCTGCGAGAGCTGCACGTGGGTGATCTATCTTGGAACTTTTAAGGCTTATTTTTCTAGGGAGATAAAAATAAACCCTTCCATTTGGAAGAAAAATAGGGGATGTAGGCCCAAGCCCACCAAGGGAGATGGAGGAGGAGGGGGGAAGAAGGAAGAAGAGTGTTTTCTCCCTTTTCCCTGTGTTTAAAGCACAGATGCATAATCCATCTCTCCTAACAGCCCCTCCCTTGCTAAATAAATAATTTCTTCACCGTGTGGAGCAGGGGGATGACAGGAGGAGGATCATAAGTCATGGAAAGCAGGTAAAGGCAGGGATCTCTCAGGGAGCACCACCCAATCCAAGTATCTGCTCTAGCAAGCGCACTCTGGCCATGGAGACTTCCTGCAAAAATGATTTTTAAAGCAAGGACAGCCGTGAAAAACCATGCTTTGCATGGCTCTTCCCATAGGAGCCTGCAGGGCAGCAGGAATTGCATCTGTGGGCAGCCAGGAGAGCAGGGGGGAAGGTGGGAAGGAGGGTGGGATACAAGGATCTTCCCCCACCAGCTGCTCCAGTGTGGGTCTGGGCGTTTCCAAAATGCCATAATGCTCCTTCAGACCTTCTAAAATATCCCAAATCCCATCCAAAACCCCTGAGCACCACAAGCCTGCCCCCCATACCCCACAAACATCCCCAAATCTCACTGACTCCTCACCCCATACCCCACAAACATCACCACCATCACTAAGCATCGTCAAAATCCCCCAACCCCACCCGTCCCTTGACATGTTCCCCCAGAGGCTGTCCTCAAAATATCACCAAAGAGGTCCCCAAAATATCACCAAAGAGGTCCCCAAAATACCACCAGAGAAGTCCCTAAATAGGGTTTAAGGACTGGCTACAGGTGACCATCCTGCTCTTGGGGTTGGCACCATCCCCACTGTTAACGAGCAGATATCAAAGAGCCACTTGGCTGTTTCCTCTTGGTCTGATACACCAAAATTTAAAATATATGGGTTAAAACCACGAGAATTATGGATTTTAGCACAGAACCACTCCTGGAAAAAGTGGGCTGAAGGAAGGTAGCCCCAGGCAATGCTTGCAGGGACCAAGCACTGGAGCAGCTCCACGGCCCTGCTGCAACAGCCACAGGAAGCATAGGATAACCTAAAACCTGCTGAGAATTTCAGCTCAATTTTAAAAAGCTGGTTGCTTTATGTCTGCTCTTTAGTTGCTTTTCTTAAAAAAAACAAAAAAAAAAACCAACCAAAAAAAACCCACCACCACAACAACAAAAAAGCCCCCTCCAAAAAACCAACAAAAAAMCCCCCCAAACTCAGCAAACCAAGAAAAAGCCCCACAAACCCAATGTCTACTGGTTTTCAGGGAAACCAAACCTGATTCCAACCTGGTTTTGGTTGAAATTTGACCAGTGGTCAGTGCTACTGGTTTCCATTTAGGGTTGTGGCCACATCCTTGCTCCCATCTCTCACATGGCCCCTTCTCCATCCCCACCTGGAGGGATATTTGCCCACACGTATGCAAAAGTGATTACAGGCAGGAGCCTGGGGGATTTGTTTGGGAACAATGTTGTAATGAGCCTGAGGATAATCTGCTGCCCAGAGACAGGGATTTTTCCCTGCAGGGATGGCAGCCACAAATTAGACAGTCACATCCAGTTATTTCCAGCAAGTTAACTCCCAAGGCTGCACCTCCTGCCCAGCAAGAGGGGACAGCACAAACCCACCCAGCCCCACAGATGCGCCCCAAATCCGAGATGTTCCAGGTGGGGAAAGGGGCTGGTGTGAGGGTTTTTAATGGCCCAAGGAGGTGGAAATTCATTACCCTGATAAGGTTCAGGGAGTTGGTGGTTTGAGCTTCAAACATGGCCAGTCTCTGGAGAAATTACATCGTGTTCAAGCTAATCTTCTTATAAACATTGTTGTGGGTTTTTTTTTTATTTTATCCGACATGTGTCAAGCAGGAGCACTAAGCCTATTACATCTCCAGGGAGGTTGGGGCTTTCTCTTCTTCCTATCCCCCCCATCTGAATGCTGCTTGGCTCCTTTTTGGCTCCTCTGGACATTTCTCCGTCACTACAAACTCATCTTTTATAATTAGGACTGATGAAATAAAAAAATTCTCAGTGGGCTTGGAGGCTCAGGTGAGATAAGCAGCCAGGTTCCAGCTAGACATCCAAAATTTTTGGAGATTGTGGGTTTCTGAAATGCACAAAAAAACTTGCTGGACTATCCCTTCTTCCTGTGTTCATTTATTTTTCTTTCCAACAAACCCTCTAAAGAAATAGATAAAGAGTCAACTGGATATTTTTGTGTCCTCCAGGATAAAATAGTTCAAGTTATTGGGAAATCCCTGGCTGGGTACTGCCTTTATTTGTGTTATTCCCTCTGTCTGAGTTTGCAGGCAGAAACAGGCAGGGATTTAGACCACTGGAACAGAGGGTTTTAAAGGACAGGGTTATATTTGAAGCTGCTTCAGGATGAGGGATACACCTTGGTGAAGGGACATTTTCTCCTGAGAAAATCCATCCTGGAAGGAAGTTCATAGGAAGCCAATAGAAAGAGTGAAAAGGAGGTGTAAAAAAACCCCAAACCCTAAAAAATTAGTGCTGCAAGTGGTCATTTACTGGAGGAAGCATCAAGCTCTCTCCATGAGAAATAGGAAATAGAGAATTAGGAATACCTAAGGAGTGAGAAACCTTCACGCACTCACCTGCAGGAACATCACCCACGTTCACTCTGGAGACTTGGCTACAGAAAATCAATGGGAGCTTATCAGCCTGCAGCAGAATCAGGACAATTAAACCTTTYCCTCTCTGCCTTTCTGTATGGGATTTAAGTTTTGAAGTTATTCTCACCTGTGGATGGAGAGAAAGAAACATCCGAGCCAGCATCTCTCACGGAGAGTTATCTCCAACACAGGCAGCAGCTCAAATTATTTCCATGCCTAATTGTTGCCTTCTTTGTCCTTTAAACAAAAATAAAATTTAAAATCTTATCTTCGACCAAAAAAGGGGATTTTGGGCATTTGACTACAACTTCTTTGCTCTCCTTGCACACAAATGTCTGCGCTCATGGGAAAACTCCTTTCCCAAAAGCTGAGCTTTTGTCATCGGGTTTTTCTCTGGCATAGAGCAAAATTTTGCAGAAGGAGACCAGCAGAAACCCAAAATGGGGCACAAGTGACAAAACTGAGCCTGGATTTGGAGCTGTCCCCCAGATCCATGCTGGGCTGGGGACAAGGTGAGGGAGCTGCTACAAACCCAATCAGCTGGAGCGCTCAATTCCACAGGAGCCAAAGGGTGTTGGAAGCCCCAAAGCAGCATCCAAACATATCCCTGTTTGCTTGCCTGCTTTTTACTGAAAACCAGCTGCTCCAAGCCCTCGGAGGAATGGAAAAACACTGAGATAAACCAAATGATTAACAAGCTCAGTAACTAAAATTGCTCTTCCTAGTTCCTGCTCCATGTTTGGGTTTCGGTGGATCACGGGGCTTTCTGCAGCCCCTGGCTGGTCCTGCAAGCATTTTCCATCTTCTGGGCACTGAGGTTGGAAGCAGCAGCTTCCTTTTTATTTATTTCACTCTTTATCTCCCCCAGTCAAAGCAGGCAGTGCAGATAATCTGGGTTTACAGCCCTTTGAAGTCAGCCAGAAAAGACTTATAACTCGAGCGAGCRGGACCCCAGGCCTCCATCTACCTGATCCCCAGGCCCTGGCAGGGATTTGGGCAAGGCAGGCTCCATCCACATGGACCTGGCTTTAAAGCCATCAGGTCCAAGCCCTGCCTTGGCCAGAGATCAAGCAGAGCAGATTTCCTCCAGCCCTCCTGTCTTATCACACATTAGCCCCGTCCAGATGTCAGGCGCTCTCCCTCTGCTCACAATCCCCCTTTTCCCATCTTCTTTTATCTCCCCATTAAATTGCTGACAAGACCTTCCTGGTGGCCTTTTCTAAAGTAGAATGGGATCAAAAAAAAATCAACAGAATATTTCAAAATTCCTTAGGGAAAATCAGAAGGGCGGGGGGAAAAATCAAATTGGAGAGAGAAGGAGCTGGCAATGCTGTTACCATGCACAGAGCAAGACACTGGTGYGGCATTTTYTGGGTTCCCCAGATRGAGGAGGAATTGAAAATCTGATTCCATGTTCTTCGAAGGCTAATTTATTATTTTATGATCTGTATTATATTAAAGAATGCTATACTAAAACTAAACTAAAGAATACAGAAAGGATACAGACAGAAGGCTAAAAAGATAATAAYGAAAACTCATTTCTCTCTTCTCAGAGTCTGACACAGCCTGACCATGATTGGTCATTAAGTAAAAACAATTCACATGTTGGATAAACAATCTCCAACCACATTCCAAAGCAGCAAAACASAGGGGAAGCAAATTATATAATATTGTTTTCCTTTTWCTCTGAGGCTTCTCAGCTTCCCAGGAGAAGAATCCTGGACRAAGAGATTTTTCAGAAAATATGATGGTGACACACTGGGGTTTGCAAGTGCTTTAACTCCCTTCTGGTAGGGAAGGGGYTGGGAATGGTTTGGGCTGCCTCACAAGCATCACTGGTACCTCCAGTATTGCCCTTGCAAATGCAGAACAGTCTTAAAAAAAGGCAAATCTGGTTGCAGCCACCCCAAAACCCCAGTGTGGCATCACATCCCCTACCTGGCATCGTGGAGACCAGATTTTCTTTTTTTTTTTTTTTTTTTTTTTGGGCAGGAAAAGACAATTTATCTCCCATATCCTTCCTGCCCCTTTCCCCCAGCGTTTCGGCAAAGCTGCAGAAGAGTTCCAGCTTTACACTCACTTTTGAAAAGGTGACACTGTCGGCTTCCAAAGGACATCAGMGCAGGGATGACAAAGGAGGTGACCCCATCCCAGCAGCTGAAAGCAGCAGGGAGAGGAAAAAACAACCCAGCACCTTCCCAGCGTTTGCTGACACGGCCAGAGCTCTGTCAGCAGTGGCATTCTGCGTGCAMAGGGAGGAAAGCCCAGCCAAAAAACCAGCAAACCCTGATCCTAATTTAATTTTGCTACCTGACTGATCATATTTGGTTCTTTATTTAAAAGTTTTAGGGTCAGGTTCCTCCCCTCCCCCAGGGTGTAATGTGTGTTGTTTTCTTTTGCCTAAAGGCTCTACAGTGGATTCTGAGCTGGCTCARYCCTAGAATGGTTTGGGCTGGAAGGGACCTTAAAGATCATTTTGTTCCACCTTCCACTGCTGAAACCTCCATCCTTGAACACTTCCAGGATGAAGTATCACCCACAACTCCTCTGTCCAAAATGCTCTCAGCTCTCCTGGCTAATGCAAATCCAAACATCTCCAGAGGGACAACACCCCCAAAGCCATCACACCAACAAAAAGTCACAGGCAGGGGAGAGCAAGAGCAGATAACTCCATGTTTTGGCATGCAAAGAAGGASCCCTTGGCACAAGCAGAGGCACTTGTTATTCACTGCTCAGGATTTGTTGTTTATTATCCCACTTCTCCCAAAACTGCAGGAATCTAACCAGAGCACAGAAGCCAGAGTGGGTGATGCAGTGATCAGCCCCAGGCTCCAACAAGGAACAGCAAACAGCTGGAGTGACCACTTCAGGTGATCCACAGGCTGCTGCTGGCCCAGTGCTCACTTGTGTTGGGAGTTTGTTTYCACAAACAGGACAGGACTGCCGGGGTACAGTCCTTGAGCTTTTATTGCAGCATCAGCMTCATTGCATGGTTGAGACAATAGAAAGAGGGCAAAAGCTCATGTACAGSCAGCAGCCAAAGATTTCTTTGTTACAGAGCATTTTTAAAACTTTCTAGCCAATAGCTAATAATAGCTAAAGCTCACAGACAATTGTTCTAGCCAGTTAYTAAAAGCACATGGACACCTGCTTCACACAGTGCTTACTTTTCTTCTTTCTATTAACAATGCACATTCATTATTAAGCTTAAAATCTTTCACTACCTTGCTAAGCTTATTTTCCTGCATTCTTAAGGTCTCTCTTAGCCAGACTAAAACTCAAGCTGTAGTTTAATGTCCTTGCTTGCTATACCACTGTAACTCTCTCTACTTTGAGCCTTTGCAGCTGCAGCCAGTTCTCTGTTCTTTCTGGTTCTTAGGCCTGCTTTTCCAGCTTTCTGGAAATCTTCTTCCCTCTGCTATTTCCCACGTTCACTGAGCAGGATCTTGGGCCAAACAGCCCCTGAAGGCTGAGCCTTTGCCATCCCATCAGTGCTTGGATTATTTATTTACACACTCAGGGTGTGAGCACGAGCTCCTTCCTCTGCCCGCCAGCATTTAGTTCAGGAGATGACAATTGATAAACATAAAAGAATGACAGATAAAAGTAATCATAAAGTTTCCTGGTCTGAGAGTGAGGTAGAGAACTCTATCCCAAGACAATGATATTTAATTGTACTGCAGACTTTTGGATCCAGCTGTCTGGCCTAGTGGAAAGTGTCCCTGTCCATGGCAGGGGGTTGGAATGGGATGGTCTTTAAAGYCCCTGCCAACAYGAACCACTTGAGGATTCCATGMTGTAAAYGCCTGTCTGGTCCTCATCTTTGGGAACATATTGCAGCTGAACTCTTCATGATGGCCATGCCCCTAAAAATACACCGTTGCTTTTGCCTCACTTTACCTGTCAGGTGTGCTATAGGCTTCCTTCCCCTTTGAAAAAATAAGGGGACCACAGTTTTGGCAGAGCTGCTGGATTGTATCTATACACTTTATATATGTACACTTTATATATATATTTATATATTTATAAATATAAATATAAATGTAAATATGTAATTATAATAGTGATATAATAATATAAATATACATGTAAAATTTTTATAAATATAAATATAAGTAAAGAACTATAACAGTTATAGTAATATAAATATAAATATAAATATAAATATAAATATAAATATAAATATACAATATAAATATAATATAAATTGTAATATGAAATTATAAACACAAAATATAAATTACAATATAAATATATTTGTATTTATATTTATATTTATATTGAAATAAGTATAATATAACTATAAATATAAATTTCCTCCGTTCAGTAGGAATTTTGCCAAATGCTTCCACATGTTGCTTTTTTTTAAAAAAAAGTCCTTTTTAAAGTCTACCTGAGCTCTTGGTGACCCACTTAATACTCCCAGCTGCCTTGCAATGCTCTCCCATGGTGCTTCCTCTGCCCTGGGTTATGCCCTGGTGCCTTCCAGGGCTGAAGGGATTATTGCTGCCTCAGAATTTGGCTGTGGCTCCCTTCTAGTTTCCCCCTGGACCATCTCTAACACCCTCAAAGACCCTTGTCTTAGACCTCTGCACACTCTGCTTCAAAACCTAAACCTTTTTCCCAGAATAAGGAAAACCCTGACTTTTCCCCCTTGGAAAGCTGAAAAGAAAGCTGTAATGTCTTCTCCAGGAAGCCCTGCCTGAGTCAGGGTTTGTACCACAACCCTTGGAGAAACACWACATTTCTCCTTTTGCTTTTCCAGGGTTATCCTCCCACCACTTCCATCCTGGGCCACGTTTCTGGAAAGCCATCCTTGGAAAAGTTGGGACAACTCAAGGCAGAAACTCCTGTGCTTGGATCAACGACCCAGGACCAAAGAAACTCGGCACCTGCAATTGGCACCAACCCAAAGAAACCCCCACAACAGCCTTGCTGTGGGACCAGCAGGGCTCTCCTGGCTCCAYGGGGACAAATTTCTTGTGGGAGAATCTCTTCCATGTGGGAATCAGCTCTTTGGGTCGGCCCAGAAGCAGAAATTTAGGGGAAAGAAGGCTGGGATGCCTGGAGTGTTCCCCTTGCTGCTGTGCCAGCTCAGGGCGAGCAGCAAAGCAGCAGGAAAAGCATTTTATCTGCAAATGAAAGGATGTTTCCACCTCTAATTAACCCGAGGTCCACCCAAGCACTGCAGTCAGGCTCTCATTAGCCAAGGCACAGCAGGAATTCCTGCTCCAGCTGCCTGGCACTGGGATCTCCTCCAGGAGCTCTCCTCTCCTGGATGCTCACCTGCCTTGGTTTGAACAGACAGGTGTCTGCTAAGGAAGGCAGAAGCTTCCCTTGAAATGGAAAATGTAAACCCCCCTCCCTCTGAATTGTTATAATTGTTAAATTAAGGGGCTCTCAGGCAAAGATATGGGAGCAGGAACAACAGTTCTTTACTAGGAAAATTAAACATACAGATGCAATAGTACAAAACAACCCTGCCAGAGTGAGAGCAGTAGTACAAAAAGATAAACAGAGTCAGAGCATGCCCTGCCCCCTGTGTGCCAGGGGGTGTCCCAGCCCCATCCCATGGGGGCTCAGCCCTCCTGCAGTGCCAGCTGTAGCTCTGCTGCAGCAGGGATCCTGCACAAGGGGGGAGTTTTCCTCTGCAGCTCCAGGGCTGCTGGAGATGGGCCTGGGCTCCCTCTGGCAATGCGGGGGCAGAAAGCTGCTCCTCTGGCAATGCAGGGGGCAAAGGCTGCTGGGCTGTCCCAAAGCTCAGATTGGATCCAGGTAGGAATGCTTGGCTCCTCCCCTGGGCGGAGCATCTCCCCATGGGATGCTGGAATTGGATCAGCCCTGCAGGGACACTCACTGGCCATGGATAGAAGATAATTAATAATTAATGGCCCATTAACAGCAGAGATCTCCTGGAGGGAGGATTGGTTGTGGAAGACATAAAGGAAACTGCCCAATGAACAGCACAGAACTGCCCCARCTCTGACAGATGGGGGTAGAACACACATTTATCTTACAACCCACGACACYACTCTGAGAAAACACCTTGGCTGTCTCCTGGGGTACCATTATCTCCTGTTAGATCCCATGAAACAATCCAGACTAAAAACCTGCAGGAAATTTAGGGACCAAACCAGCAATTAAGAAAATCCATAACCATTGCAAGGAAAAGGAGGTTGGCTATCCTGACACAAGACACACAGCACAGCATCATCTCAAGGTCTTGGATAAAGATCTTAAAATATTGTCATCCCCATCTAGATTTGGGGATGTTTCTCATGGATTTTTAAACAGAAATGAGTAAAAACAGCAAGTGTTTTTTGCTTCAGCAGGACCAAAACACCCAGCTGTGGGCTAAAGGGAAGAAATGCCGAGAGAAAGTTAATCAGGTTGAGATCAAAGTGAAAAACCCAAACAAACCAGCAAACAAATCTCATCCAAACCCATGGAAGCAAGGAGTGTGCTGTGGCTCCTTCCCCCACTGCTGCTCACTTTCATCCTCCTGACCTTCTCTGTTCCAGCCAGGAGGGAATAGGAATGCTCGAAGAAAGCTATTCCTGAGTTATTTTTAGCAGAGCCAGAAGAAAAGTGACTGGAAATAATCCATGAAAGCAAGCTTTCACCTTGATTTTCAGCCTCTGGAGATTTCCACAGCCTTGATAGCAATCACAACTTAACCACAGGCGTAGAAAATGCTGAGTGATACCAAGAGCATAAATTGAGCTCTTTCTTTCTCTCTTTTCCCCTGCTCCACATTAAAAACCTGGTGAACCATTGAAGGGAAGAACTTTCCCCCACCAGCCAGTGAATTGGTGGCAGGAGAAGGGAGAGCCATGTTTGGCTGTCTTTCAGCCCAGTTATGCAGCCAGCAAGAGACTCCTACATTACAACTGAATTTGTACTCAGSGTTTAAAATAGATGCTGATTTTGGGATCTTCCACAAGTGTCTTGTGGGAACAGCCACTCTTTCCCAGCCAGGATTAAGAAGGTCTCTTCTGAGCAACCTGGTCTAGTGGGAGATGTCCCTGCCCATGGGATGAGGTGAGATTTAAGGTCCCTTCCAACCCAAACCATTTTGTGATGCTGGCACTGACTGACTGCACAGGGACCTCGGTKTTTCCCTGCCTGTCCTGGCCCACAGGATGGGACACAGGCCTCAGCTGCATGTCTGAGAGACCAAAGGAATTAATTAAGAGAAGCTGCACTCCCAAGGTGCTGATAATAAGAACAAAATGAGGGCTGATCCCATTAAGTCAATCTCCTCTGCTGGTTGCTGCCATCTGATGTCTCCTGCCTCCCCTTGCTCCGTGCTGCCTGTTCCCCCTGCAGACCTCAACCCACTTTATTTATTTCTGCTGATCCATTTCCAAGTCACCACAACTACGAGACTGATTCAGGGGCTGGGTTTGAAAAATCCATCACCTCCCCACCACCAGCTTTTCTTCTGCCACCAAAAACCTCCTGTTCCCTCTGTGGCCAGGGCTGCTAGGGGTATTTCTGCCTCGGGTGCCTGTCCCAAGGCTCTCACCCAGATCAGGGGCAGCAAACCCCCCTGGTGCTGCCTCAATCCCATCTCCTCCTGGTGCTGCCTCAATCCCATCTCCTCCTGGATTCAGCCCTTTGCATTGGGTTTAGCCCCCATGCCCAGGCTCCAGGACGGTTTTCCTCAGAGCAGGAGAGGCAGGATGAGTCCCTGGCACTCTCCTGGCTGTCACAATTCTGGTTTTGTGGARTGAGGGAAGCCCAGCCCAGCACAGACTGGTTTGCATCCAGTACAGTCAGACCTGCTGCTGCCTGAAGAGGACTTGACCACATTTGGTGGGGCCCAGAGATCCTCAGAGAGAATTTTTGTTCCCCCCCAAAAAAATTATTTTTTCAATGGCTTTTCTTTGCAATCTGCATCATCCCAACAACCAAGAGGCCAGGCTGAGCTGGACAAGTGTCCTGGGGCAAAGGAGCCAAGCTGGCTGTGTTGAAGGCACACTGTGGTGCCATCACCTGCTCATGGTGGGAAGGAGCTGCTCTGGGCCAGAACAAACCCCTTGGGACAGCAGCTGCAAACCTGTCCCTTTCCATCAGCCTAGGGAGAAGGAGTTTTCCTCAGTCACCCTCTGCCTTAYAGGGCCAGTGCTGGAGCCCCCAGGGAGCCACAAACCCATCCACGCTCCCCTCACCCAGCTGCAACCAGCAAGTAGAGAGGCATTAAAATTTAAAAAAAWTGCCACTTTGCTGAGTTTTAAAGCATTTCCCTGGATCGAAGAGGCTCTGGTGAGTGCTGCCATGGCAGGGGATATTTATTGCCACCTCAGGAAATGTTTCATTATTCTTTGGTAAGCGGTGGCTGTGAATTTCAGCCTGTCTGCCTGGCCATAAAGGGGACCATTGGGCAGATGGTATCCAGCAGCCAGGCTCTGCTGGAGAGGGGAGCATCAGCTCCAGGCTCCCAGGATGCTGTGCCTGAAATCCCTGCCTGGGGAAGATCCCACAGGGCCCCTGGGGAGAGGATGCCAAGCAGGATGAGGGGATGCTCCCGAGAGGGAAAACACCACGAGCGCTTCAGCACAAGGTTTAAGTACTCACAGGAAAAATAATGAGTGGAATTCCATGCTTGGCTAACAAAGCTGTTGCAGAGGCTGTTTCTGCCCACTCAGAATCCSCAGGGGGCCGCTCAGCAGGTCTGGATGGAGGTCGAAAAGGCTGAGAGTCCAAGACACCAGCGGGATGGGACACAAGGCAGGTCCTAGTGAGCCTCTGTCTTCTCACTCCAACTGCTCTGCAACTGGATGGGGAGAAAAAAACATTAATCCCATTTTTTTTTTTTTGTCCCCATGTGAAAATCTCTAGCCACTTTCCCAGTCTATGTAAGCCTCCAGTACCTAAAATTTCCTGTGGCAACAAGCCCTTCTTTTTARCAGGCTGCTGGGTAAAGAGTTTGCCTTCACTTCTGGGAGCTTCTCAAGCTCTTCCTGTATCCAGGACAGAAGGATGGCACCCAGAGGGACAGGAGGACAGCTGGGACAGCGTGAACCTYGTGGACTTCAACAAGTGAAGTGTCCCAGGCCAGGCTGGACAGGGCTTGGAGCAACCTGAGACAGTGGAAGGTGTCTCTGCCCATGGCAGGGGTTGGAATTTGATCATCCCTGAGGTCCCTTCCATCCCAAACCATTCTGGGATTCARTGATTCTCCTGATTCCAAGTGTTTCTTGAGCTGAGCCATCATTGCTGATTAATTCTTCAGCTTTACAACTCACACAATTTCATGCCTGGCCCTTCCTTTATCAATCCTTGCCTTCTGTGGATAATTTTCTAGGCTTCTTCCCATCCATTTTTGTGGGCTACTCACAAATTGCTCAAGGCAGGAGATACCAGATATTCATTAAGCAGCACAATAACATTCCCCATTTTGGCTTCTTTTACCTCTCTGGTTTTTTTTGGACTACTATGGACCAGCAGTGTCATTTTGACAGATATTTCCAGCACAACTCTCAGATCTCCTTCCCAAGCASTAACAGCCAGTTCAGAGCCCAGTGATTTCCCCCCTGTGCATTGTTTTTCATTTAGCAGCCTTGAATTTCATCTGCTCTTTTATTATCTGCTCACTAAATATCACAAGGTCCTTTTCCCACTCTTGGAGGTTGGCTGTGTTTTCATATTTTTGGTATTAACTAAGCATGGCCATCAAATGCTCTTACTTCTATTTTTATTTTCTCCCTTCTTRCTTCTATTTTTATTTTCTCCCAGACTCACATGGGCTCCCCAAATTCAGGGGACTGATGCACAAGAAAAGGCCTGTCAATATTAAAATGTCACTAAGTGCAAAAGCATCTTCTCAAGGCTCCACAGGGAAGAGGATTCAGGTGACAAAGTCACATCCACCACCAGGCACAGTGGCTTTACAGACAACAAGATTGTTGAATTTTAGCATAGCTAACACCAACTGAAATGAGAAAAAACACTCTCTAAAACATGTAGTTGTGGTATTTTCAGGGTCCCCAGGATGAAGGAGAAATTATATTATATTATATTATATTATATTATATTATATTATATTATATTATATTATATTATATTATATTATATTATATTATATTATATTATATTAT
>JACDOX010000138.1:1842437-1860211 GCA_014549065.1 Cardinalis cardinalis
GATTTTTCAGAAAATATGACAGTGACAAGTAGTCTTTCCAAATTCCTTGTAAATTCTCCTCTGGAATTCTAGCTGTGTGAAAGTGGGTGATCCCAGAGCCTGGGGACAGTGAGAGGTTTCAGTTTCCCACCCCAGGGGAGAGAATGAGAGCAGCAGGGAGCAAACAGAGACTCAGGATTTAAAGGGATTTAAAGGGTTTCCCAGTCCTCATMATCTAAAATCAGGTTTTGGGTGAGGTATTTTTTTTTGTTGTTTTGAAATATCTATCCAGTGGCAATGGATTCTTTAAAGTGTCATGCCTCAGCAGGAAAAGGCTGTCCCTGATGAAGGCTCCTGTTGTCTCACTGGAGGGATGAGCAGAGGAAAACCCTTTTTTCCCAGTGACACAACAGAGCATGGAAGCACTGGAGATGGAAACAGCAAATGGAAAATGCTCCAGAAAAGGCTCTGCCTTTGTTTACAGCCCTGCCAAGCCCTCTGGTTCCCTGGCTTCCAGAAACAGCTGTTTTCTAAACCCTTTTAGCCAATGGGCCATGGACACCTTGGAGAAGTGCCCATTAAAATGAGCCATGGGCCCTCTGTTAGCCATCCCTCAAAGCCAGGTGGGAGAAAATAGTTTATTAACTGCTAAAGGATGCCTTTCCTCTGTAATGAACCCTTCTGCAGTATTGAAGAAAAGCCATGTCTTACTTCCCTTTCCTAATAAATGGCTTCTTCAGAGTTTAATTAACTTCTCCCCGCTCTTCTTTTGTGGCAAAGTGTCACCCTGACCAGGAGACAAACTCTGTTTGTTCCTTTATCTGGGAGAGCTCTGGCCTGTCAGATAAACTGCTCTGCCTAATTTTCTGGGGCTTTTTCTCTTCCCACTTTGCATATCCCAGGGAGTGAGGCAGCGATAACAGAAAGTGATGCTTCTGGGCAGATGGATACCTTGGGGATTGGGAAGGAGCATCTCCTTAAAATTCAACCTGGACCATACTTGTGAGTGCTGGGAATGGGGACTCATCTCACAGACCCACCAGAAACTGGGTCAGGCTCTCTGCCTGCTCCTTTGTTTCCTTAGGCTTGAAAACAAAGCTGGAGGAAACAATTTTTGCCCTTCCAGGAGTACAGGATTTTGTATTTTCAGCAGCGCTTGCCTGTCCCCGTGTGTGTGTACAAATATAGCTCCAAATCAATAGGAGTGAGATTAGGTCAGTGTATTTCTGAGAAATGGGCTCCTGATAGCTCATAAACCCAAGCAGCTCCTGCTCCTTCACACTTCCTGAGGTGCTCCAGGACCAGTTATGTGTGCCAAGGCTGGAGAAGGCGAGGGCTGTTCTCCTGCAAAAAAAGCTGAATTTGGGCCAAGTCAAGAGGGACCAGCACAAACTTCTGCTTTGCCTTTTCAGCTCAGCTCTCACAGCTGAAGGCAGGAGCTCCCATTTTGGGGTGGGAGGGAGGTAGGAACTCCAGAGTACCACCTGGAGAAGGAAGTGGCCTTTTCCATGCAATGCCTGGGCTCCTTTTCGGGAAAAGCTCCCAGGGGCTGAGCGGCGCCACTTGATTGATTGTGTCAGGCCAGAAGCAGCCAGGCACTTCAGTGACACCAATGCAGTCATGGTCTCCAGCACACAGACAGTCCCAGAGGATGTGTCCTTCCTGGCCAAAGGAAATTAATTAATGGTGGCAATAAATTAACCACCCCAGACAAACCAGAGCATCCCAGTGGCCGCCGGCGCAGCAGAAGGAAAAGGAGGGGAAGGAGARCATTTTGCAGAACATTTCTGCAGAAGGAATGCATGGGGATGGGCTAACACTCACTTTTTTTTGGATACACTGGGTGAAATGGGGCTGCAGGAGGAGGATGGGCCAGCACAGAGCGTCCCAAGRGGACAACAGCAGCTGTGGCTGAGGGTTTGTCCCTTTTCTGTGCTCAGCATCAGCTCTGCCCCCAGCTGCAGCTGGACTCCTCCACAGCCACCATCCTGTCTGGCCTGCCCTGGCTCCATCCCACTGTTTTATCCCACCTCCCACTCCCCTGGTGGCACAACTAAAACCACTGTGKTTGACACGGATCACCCCAATCCATCCTAAGCAAGCCCTGAATGGTTACAGGGCTGGTGCTCAGGCTCCCCTTGCTCACCCCACCCCTCCCTGCCTGGGCATTTCCTTGGATCCCCACCTGGAGATCTGACCACCAGGCTCTGTGTTGGGGAAGATGAAACAGGAAAGCCTTATAAATATGATTGCCTGGCAAAAGATTTGGAGAATATGGAAACTATAAGTGAGATTGGAACGAAAGCAAGCTTTGAGATCCCTTAGTTACTGAACAGCTGGAAAACAATGGTGTGGGTGGGTGAGGGTGATGAAACAACACCCTCTGCTTGCAGACAGGCCCAAGGGTCAGAGCAGACCCTACAGCTTGGCAGAAGGGCCCAAAGAGGAGTTTGTAGGGTTTAAAATGTAGCACAGTATGATAATGTAGTGATTCTTATAGGCCGTATGTAAATGCTGTAGGATTTGTATGTTGTACTGGATTGGTTAGTGAGAATTAGAATATTCAGCACAGAAGATTTATGGTATTGTAATGGGAACCACCTGAAGATGTGACCACCAGAAGATCTGGAGCAGCTCCAGGCACTGCTAATTGGCACGTGACAAAGCGCCTGCCATGCGCTGGTCAATACCAATTAGCATACTGATTAAATGAACGAGTGTCTTGGCAGCAGTTATCTCATTACCTTAACGAGTGCAGCAGGGAGAGGCATCAAAGCCTGTGGAGCAGCAGGAACAGGAGCTGCCCTGGGATAAGGGACAGGACTTTTGGAGCAAGTCCAGGGGTGAGCTATGAAGGTGATTATGGGGAAGGAGCTCGTATCCTGTAGGGAAARGCTGAGAGAAGTGGGATCCTGGAGAAGAGAAGCTTCAGGGATAACTCAGAGCCCCTTCCAGTGCTTAGAGGGCTCCAAGAGATGTTGAGAGGGACTTTAGAAAAGGGCATGGAGTGCCAGGACAAGGGGGAATGGTTTCCCACTGCCAGAGGGCAGGGATACATGGAATATTGGGATGGAATTGTTCCCTGGGAAGATGGGCAGGCCCTGGCACAGGGTGCCCAGCAGAAGCTGTGGCTGCCCCATCCCTAGAATTGTCCAGGTTGGACAGGGCTTGGAGCACCCTGGGARGTGCCCCTGCCCATGGAAYACCATGAGCTTCAAAGATTGAAGCCAGACCAGTCCACAGCTCCCTGAAATCCCTGCTCCTGGGCAAGACCCACTGTCTGGCACAGCAGAGCTGGCTCAGCAGCTCCCACCCCTTCCAGGGGAGTGGACTCAGGCATCTGGGGGTTTTCCTTCTGCAGAATTAATTTCCTGGAAGCCAGAGAGCAGGAGTAACCAGAGAGGCCAAGACWCCTGAAATTACGTTTCCCAGGCTACACAAGGCTGGTGCTTTTTTTCATTTCTTTCCCTCTTTTTTGCATATCACCCCCAGGCTGAGCTTAGCCTATGGGCAGCACTGTTATCAGAGAGCAGGCAGGGGAGAGTTGAGACTTTGTGTTTGTGCCTGGGAACCAAAACAGAGCCTGTGCACTGCTTTAATTGAATGCTCATGAAAGTCTGCAGCTCTGCTTTCTTATTTTTTCCTCTCCTTGGAAGTGGGGTGGCAGAGCCTGGCTGGTGGAAACTTCTCTGCTTTCTATGGAATCACAGARTGGTTTGGGTGGGAAGGGACTTTTAWGAYCATYYTGTTCCACCCCTGCCATGGCAGGGACACYTYCCACTSTCCCCAGGGTGCTCCAAGCCCTGTCCAGCCTGTCCTGGGACACTTCCGGGGATCCASGGGCAACCACAGCTAGGRCCAGTCACTCCWCCCTCTGCAAGGGAGAGGGCCRCTCTTATTATGGGTGGAGAAGATGMCATTTCTGCATTTTCAGATGTCAAAATTAGCAAAACCCAAGGATTCTGGCTGCTACAACAGAGCCAGAGCAGAGTAAGGGATAGAGGAAGGAAAATCTGTGATCCTGTTGAAGCAGCACCCAGCTCTAATCACCATTCAGCCTTTTCTGTCCAGCCTTGACTTTTTTTCCCCCCTCCTTTTTCCTTAAGTTTCTCTCTCCCCTGACAAGCACCATCACTCATTTTCCTGAAGTTTCTGCACACTCCTCAYACCCAGAGGTTGGTCCAGGATGGATGGAGGACATCAGTCTTCCCTTCTGCTGAGTCTGCCACGTATCAAATGCAAGCAGCACACCGAGTAACTCATCTTTCCTGTGTGCCTATTAAGCAAAAATTAAAAGAAAATTACATGGGGAAGTCAGCAGCAAGAAGGAGGGGATGGGTTGTAATTATCTGGCTATTAATTGGTGTAAAGTTCCAGTTTAATGCTCTCAGGTCCATGTCGCTATTTCCTGGGGAAATTTTCTCTCTATTAGTTTTGGATGAGAACTGGGATTGCCTCTGGAAGCTCTGAGTCCACCCAAAAAGGTGACTTTCAGCTTCAGTGCCCCAGCAGGTTTTTGTTCTCACACACTGAGGGATGAAATTTAAGGGTCATTTCTAACACAGCTCCATCTGCCCGAGTTGGAGGTGGGAAAAGCCAAGTTTTAACTTTTACCATTGCATGAGCATAACCAAGCATGACCCTTTTAAAATTCAGCCCACATTTGCTCCAAACACAAAACTCAGAAACAAAAGAACTCAAGGGATTGTTCCCTCATGGCTTCTGCCAGCCCTGGGAACTCCTGGGGGACAGGTGAGAGCCTCTCATCAAAACCTGCCAATTAAACAGCCCCAAAACACTCTGAGCCCGAGCATCCATCAAACCCCATGGAGGATTTCAAGGAGTGATGTGCAGGTTGCTGCCAACTCACCTGGCAAGGGACCAGGCAGCCCATCCATCCTCCTGTCCTGCCACACAGGAGGCACTGCAGATGTTTGCTGCTGGACCAGCACACACAGGTGTTCCCAGCTCTACAGAAAAGGTGGAAGGGTGGCCTGTGCTCCTCAGGAATCCCACAGGCAGCTGGGAGAAGCTGGAGCAGCAGCAAAGCTGCTGTGCTATTACTGATGCCTTGTAAGGCTGAGCTAGAGCAGAGGCCAGAGTTACAGAATAAAGCAGGGATTTMTTAAAAGGATCTCCTCCATGGATGCACCTTGGGCAGCACAAGAGCCCAGCCAGGGCTGCACCCARGRTGAACCAAAATGGGCACAAAATGAACCCAAGATGAACCAAAATGGCCACAAAATGAACCCAGGATGAACCAAAATGGCCACAAAATGGACACCTGCTCACGGGGTCTCTCCCTTTTGTAAGTTCTGCTCCATTTGCATATTGCAGTTCATTGTCCCATTCCAGCTTTAGCCCCTGCAGTCCCATCCTTGTTTTTCTCTCTCCAGCCCACGGTGTTTGTGCTCTTGGGCTGAGATTTGGATCATTTGTCCTTGGTGCCCAGCTGGAGCAGGAATTGTTTTGTCTCCCTGCTCTGTGCACAGAGCTCACCATCCCATAATGTGAAGCCCAGCCCCACACACTAAAGCAGCACAGRRTCTGAAAAATATAAAAGCTGAAACCTGAGGCATCATTTCAAACTGGGGGCAGGGGGGAAGAAAATAAAAGTTTTTWAAWKTTTTTCTTTGCTAAAACAAGGTATTTCCACAGATAAATCAAAGCACTCTCAATTTTGCATCAAATTTCCTCTGGAAGTCAAAGGTTTCCTTCCAAGGGGGAAAGGCAGCTCAGCCCTGCTCCAGTGGATACAAACACCCTTCAGCAGTTGTGGGGACCTAAAGATTTATCTTTAAGCTACAGCTCCTTCTCCTTCAATTCCCAAGCAGGGGRAAAGCACTTGCTAAAGTGAACTCAGGAGGAAAAAAAAGGAAAAARGGGAAGTAGTGGAGAAACAGGGGAAAAACRAACAGGAAGAAACACCAGGGGAAAAAGGAGAAAAACCCCAGGAAAGCAGGAAGGAGGGATTTTATTCAGTTCACAGCTTGGAAGCTCAGAGCAAAGAATAAAGAATTCTCCCTTCATTTCATGCTGTGGTTTCTCCATGGACTGCACTAACATGGAACTTCTGGGGAAAAAAAAAGGCTCCCACTGTTGCTAATTGTCAGCATTCCGAACCGTTAAGGATTTATTTTAAAAATCTGGTTTTCTCTCCATATCTCCCACCAGCCTCCAAACCCAGCAGAGCAAACTTCCCTGTGCTCCACCAAGGCCTGGGAATCCTCTCTGTGACCCGGCTGCAGCAGCCAGAGTGGTGAATCCCTGCACATGGCAGAGGGGCTGGGATGAGATGAGCCTTAAGGGCCCTTCCCAACCCAAACCATCCTGTGACTCCATGGAAAAAATGAGGATTTTATGAAACTTCAGAGAAAATCCCCACCTGTGGAAGCTCAGCACACTGCTCTGGAAAAGGCTTTGCCACTCGTCCCAGAGGAGCCACTCCCTTTAAAATTTTAAATTATTTATTTTTTAAATTATTTAATAGAAAAATAATAAAATAATTATTATTTTTTATACATGGAGGTTGAGAAGTTGCTGAGAGGTTGAAGGGATCCAGGAGGATCAATGAGTGTTACTATCCTATTTTTTGAATTTTTTTTTTGCCCASGATTCTTTTCCTGGGAAGCTAAAAAGCCTTAGAGAAAAACGAAACCAATATTATCTCGTTAGTTTTTCTTGTGTTTTACTTCTTTAGAATGGGGTTTGGAGATTGTTTGTCCAACAGGTGATTGTTTGATTAGCTTTATGTAAATTGTTTTGATTTAATGACCAATCATGGTCCGGCTGTGTCAGGACTCTGGAAGGAGTCACGAGTTTTTCATTAATATCTTGTTAAACCTTCTGTCTGTATCCTTTCTCTATTCTTTAGCTTTAGTATAACATTCTAGAAGAGAATATTCATTGTGATATTATATTATATGATATGATGATATGATATGATATGATATGATGTTATATTATATTATATAGTAATTATTTATAACATAATATAACCTAATATATATATGTATCAAATAAAATGTGTATTTAATAATAATAAATAAATTTATGAATAAATAAAATAAAATTAAAAATAAAACATTTATTAATAAATAAAATTATATTTAATAATAATAACATTTATATTTAATAATATTTATATAATGAATTAATATATATTTTATAACCTAAATAATATATATAATATAATATAATATAATATAATATAATATAATATAATATAATATAATAATAACTTTATAATATAATAATAAATTAACCTTCTAAAAACATGGAGCCAGACTCATCCTTTCCTCCTCCATCCAGGGACCCCAAAAATACCCAAATGAGCCATTAGAGAGGGCACCCAGGGCTGCCAGTCCCCAGCCTGGAAAGGCACTGCAGCCCCTGACAGCCACACCAGCAGCACCAGAGTGGCAGCCTTCAAACCCAGCAGCTCCTGCTTCCCTCCTCCCCATCCTGAGTAAATTAACCCCAAATCTCYTTGTTTACCCTCACTCCTAATAAAGTTCTCGTGGCTGAGGGAAAATGGTATTCCAGACTCTTTCCTGAGCAGGCCTTTGTTCCCTTTCATCCTGGGAAAAAGAAGGGTTTAGGTAATCTCAGAATGCCAGAAAGCAATTTATTTTGACCTAGGCTGTCCCTGCAATGTCACCTCTTGGCTCCAGCACGTGGGGATTTCCCTTAGCTGGGCTTTACACYGCTCAGGGCTGTGTGTCCTGGGCACCCCCATGATCTGCATGGGGACAGGGCTGTGCCACAGCTCAGTGCCCAAAGAGCCCCACCAAGGGTCTGAGCTGCAGCAGAGCTGGGCACAGCAGCTGGCAGGGAGGGTCATGGCAGGTGTTGTGTCAGGAGCCAGCACATCCCTCTGGCTGTCCTGAGCAGCCCAGACCCTGCCAGGGGGCTCAGAGACCCTGGCACAGAGCCCAAGGTGCCCCTGTGGGTTTGATTATGACCCRTGGAGCAAGTTACCAACCTTAGATGAAGATCTGCAAGCCACAACAGTTTAGGTAGAATAATAGTGAAGTTATTACGRGGTGAAAAATAGATTTTGGGGGTTTTTAGAATGGGGGTTCAAGGAGCAAGATGGAGGGATCTGTGTGTGTCCAGCCTTGCTCCTTCTTCTTCTTTGCCTCCGTCTGCTGCTGTGATGGTGGCACTTTTGGATTGGTTTAGAGTAGMAGCTCACTGTCTAACATAGGTGATGGGTATTGGAAAGTAATTGTAAATATTGTACAYGTAGTTTTTAGTATAAAAAGATAACACTGCCYYGGGGRCAGGCAGAGTGCCTGGAACTGTCCTGCTGGACGGACCTCAGCAGGGCAGGAGAAAGAATTTTATAGATAAGAAACAATAAACAACCTTGAGACTGAGAAATGAAGAGCCCTGACTCCTTCTTTGACTGCCGGGTTGGGAAAAGAGACTTTCTAAAATATCTCAGGGTCACTGTGACCAGCAGAGATCCCAACAGTATTGCACATCCCAGGGCCCTGATGGGGACACAGGAGAGACTCCAGAGGGAATCCTGTGATAAAACCATCACAGAAAGAGTTGGGTTGGAAGGATCTTAAAGATCACCTTGTTCCACTCCTCCTGCCATGGCAGGGACACCTTCCACCATCCCAGGSTGCTCCAAGCCCCATCCAGCCTGGTCTTGGACACCTGCAGGGATGGGGCAGCCACAGCTGCTCTGGATACCCTTTGCCAGGGCCTGCCCACCCTACAGGGAACAATTCCTTCCCAATATCCCATCCAACCCTGCCCCCTGTCTGTATGAAGACATTCTCCCCTGTCCAAAGTCCCTCTCCAGCTCCTCTGCAGCCCCTTTAAGCACTAAAAGACTCTAAAAGGCCACAATTAGGTGTCCCTGGAACTTTCTCTTCATCCAGGCTGGACAGTCCCCATTCTTTCCTGACAGGAGAGGCCCTCTCCTCATTAGAGGCTCCCTAATCACCTTCAGGGCCCTCTCCTCTGGACTCACTGCAGCAGTCACATCCCATTTATCCCAGAGCAGCTCCAGCTCCYCCCCAGTGCTCCCCAGGGCACCCTCAGGCCTTCCCCCTGGTGCTGGAGCCTCTCCTGAGGCACAGCCTGAGCTCAGCCCTCTGCTGAGGGAATTTTCCTTGCACCCTCAATCCCAGAAGGTTTCTCTAGAAAGGAGAAGCACCTCACAGAGCAGCAGAGAGCTCCAGCTGCTGAATCACCCTCCAGAGCAGCACAGTGYCATATTGTGTGTCCCTTCCAGCTCCCCCAGCCTGGCTCCACCGTTCCCTGGGAGCCACAGACCCTGGAGCAAGCACGCTGAGCTCCCCATAAYGAGTTTTGCTGCAATCCAGGCCAGGAGCCCCAAAAAGCAGCAGTCACTGGTGGGAACCCCCTTTTGCAGAGCTCCTTAGCTCTGCCCCACCCTGGCTGCTCAGGGGTAGCAATAACTCATCTCTCTGTCAACAGGGAGTATTTTTAAATGTCCTCCTCCCTGCAGGCAGGCRGGAGCCTCCTCTGTTCTTCCCAGGCAGATTCCTTTATTATTATTATTATTGTTATTTTTTTCCTCTAGATGAGAGGTTTAAATCATCCTGTCTCCTTYTAGGGTGGGGGGAACGACAGCCAGGGGGCAGCCCCCTGGAAGACTCAGGACTGCCCGTGGCAGGCAGTCAGGAAGAAGAGCTGAAACTTTGTGCGGCCAAACTTCTGATTCCGAGCACAAAGCAAAGCCTGTCCTGCCTTTCCTTCCCCCAAGTTACATAAAAATAAACCCAGGCTCCCTCCTTCTTTTTTTTTGGCACATCCTGCAGAACAACCTTGTGTGCTGAGACTCTTGCAGTGGGCTGGGGAAGGAAGAGGAGAAGCTGAGCCCGTTCCCTGGCAGGCTCCCACCCAGCCTCATTTCACCCTGCGTGCCTCCCAGCAGGACATTGATGTGGACAGGCATCTGCAAAGCCTGCAAGAGTTTCGGCAATGCTTTGTTTTGTTCTGTGCTGTTATTACCACGCTGCTCTGGGGTTGTGCAACAGCCCCACAAATGGCACTGGGATGCTTTGAAGGGGGAGGAGGAGCTGGGCCACCAAAGAGCCACCAAAACACCCACAGCTCCTGAAATCCCCACAGCTCCTGAGATCCCCACAGCTCCTGAAATCCCCACAGCTCCTGCTCTTGCTCAAGGCCCACGTTGGGTGGGGAGCAAGTCAGCAGAAAGCAAATAAACAGGATAAACAGGCTCTGCAGCCTGGAGATCCCTGAGAAAAGTGTGATTATTTTGTTGTTGTTTTCCCCTCTATTGCCCAGCACTTTGTCAGCAAGTCAGCGTGTGCTGGGACACGGTTTGCCTCCCAAAGTGCTGGTAGACAAAATGCTCACTGAGCTGCYCTCAGAGGGGCTGGGGAGCCTAAATCCCACTCACAGAGATGGGGACACCCTGCCAGGCAGCTCATCCCTGGCTGCAAACCCAGCTGCCAACACCTGGACCTGCAGGGAGCCCCATCCCCACCAATGTCCAGGGGTGACAGAGCTCACACACCACTGGATGCTCAGAAAAAGCTCCATGGAGACATCCTGAGACCTCTGGAAGAAGGGCAGAGGAGGCCTGATGGTTCAGTTCCCCTTTAAAGACCTGCCTGTGAGTAATTAAAGCTCCTGTTTCTAAGCTGCTTGGTATTTTAATTGATTTTCTGCACTGGCTGCCCACAGTGTAGTCATTCAAATCCGACATTTGTCTTGCAAGCCCCGAGTGAGCAGCAAAGGAAAAGTGACCTCCCCACGAGTCCTTCGTGGTGGGAACTGGTTTGCACTGGGCATGCTGCTGGTGGGAGCCCTGATCTCCACCCTGGAGCAGCCCAGGGCAGGAAGAGCTTCCCARCATGGCTTTGTACCTGTTATTCCGCTGGGAATTTCCTCTGGGCTGTCCAGGAGAGGAGATTGATCTCCTRCATGGTCAGATTCTCATCAAGAGAAAAGTGGGACCATGGAAACAGGGATTGATGTTTGCAAAGGAGGTGAGAATACAGCTTGCACTGAAATTCAGCAGCACTGGGGGGGGGAGATTTTTGAATAAAATCACAGAGTTTATTCCAATCCATCATTGGAAGGGACCTTAAGGATCGCCCAGTTCCAACCTCCTGCCATGGGCAGGGATCCCACTCTTTAGGTCAAGTTGTTTAGAGCTCCATCCAACCTGGAGTTGAACATTTCCAGACATGGGGCATTACAACCTCCAATCCTAAATCAGTCCCAAACTCTTATCAGCAAAGTAAAAATTTAGGACTTGCTGGTTTTCTRTTTTGCTTTTAGCAGGACCCCAGAGCTGATGATAAGTAAGCCAAGCTTTAGAGTGGAAAAATTAAGTTCTTCTAAGTTGGTTTAAAAAAMCACTGAAAGTGGGATACGATTCCTAAATCCACAGAGGGACTGCAGGAGGTCACAACTCCAAATCCAGAGATAAAGGATTTTAAAAAGGGGAAAGAACAACACCTTGCCCTTCCAGAATGTTTTTTTTCTGGCTCATGCTCGTGGCCTGCTCCTGGGAAAAGACTGCACGTGGAGCCTCTAGTCAAGAATCCAGGAGGCACAGGGAAAACCTATTTAATTGGGGTGGGTTTTTGGGGGGTTTTGGTTTGGTTTGGTTTTTTTGGTGTTTTGGGGTTTTTTCGTGGTTTTTTTTGGTTGGTTTTTTTTTGTTTGGTTTGGTGTTTTGGGGTTTTTTGTTGTTTTTTTGGGGTTTTTTTGTTGGTTTTCTGTTTTTTTTTGTTTTTCTGTTTGTTTTTTTGTTGTTTTTGCTGTTTTTTGTTTGTTTTGGTTTGTGGTGTTTTTGAGTTTTTTGTTTCGTTGGTTTGGGGCGTTTTTTGTTTGTTTCTTTGCTTGTTTGGTTTTTTTTTTTTTTTAGCCAGAAAATAGAAACCTGTCTGCTCTGGTGAATTTATCCCCTAAAAATGTGTGCAGCCCATAAGGGCTGAGAGTTGTATGAAGTTGGGAACCTTCCTGCTGGAGGGATGCAAACAGCCCGAGCCTCCAGCATCCTCCAGGACTTTCAGAATAAGCCATGCATATAATAGGTGCACTTTTAGCATGAAAGGAAGATGCTTCACAGAGGACAAATATTAAACTGTAAAATATATCAAGAGACATTTCCAGGGAACACTGAATTTAACCCAGCTCTTAGCTGAGCAGGAGGCTCCCAGGAGCTGTGGCTGCGTCTGGTGGAGGAACAAAAACCTGGAGGAGAAAATTCCTGGATTTCCTGGGGGTGTTGGGGAAAGGGGTCAGTGCAGGACCCTTCTGTGCTGTCAGCATGGTGGGGACACTGTCACCGGGTGTGCACACTGCATTTGTTTTGGTTCAGGGTAAATTTGGGAGAGAATTTTTAAAGGTTTTTTTTGGGAAAGTAGATTTAATTGTATTTTTTTTTAATTGGCTTGGGAAAAAAATATTTTTTTTGGAGAAAAGTGAAAAAAATTTCTTTTTTAAATAATAAAATATAAATAATATTAAATAATAAATTTTTTTGTTGTTTTATAAGAGATGATAAACTTAGAAAGTCTCCTTTTTGGGCAGTAGTTTAGTTTATTTATTATTTAGTTTATTTAGTCTGTTATTAGTTTTTTTAGTGTTGGAAATGTCGTGGCTTAGGTTCAGTTCAGTGGGTTCTAGGTGTGAGTTGTTGGTGTTTTTCTGGGTGTTTAGTTTAGAGTAGGTATAAAYAGGCTTAAAGAAAAGGGGAAAAAAACTTAGAGCTTAGGGAAATTTTTTTTTGTTTTAGTTAGTTAAAATTAATTAAAATAAAGCAGAGTGGAGAAGTGAGTGTAGTGTCTGAAAAGAAAACTCCAGGCATCTTCTTTCTTCTCTTCACTTTCAGAACAAGTCTTAAAGGTACAAAACTTATTATTCAGCATCAACAGAAGATTGAGGATAAAAGCATCGTAAMGTCAACCCAGGAAAACACCTAAGGGACAGCAGTGTGTCTGCTCAGTGTCACACCCAAAGCCCACCCAACCCAACCCATCTCCTGCCCAGGCTGTGCTCATCAGCACAAATAACAATTAAAAATAAAAAATAAAAGTTAAAAGGGAGTAAAGCAGAGCTAGCCCAACACGCTCTCCCAACATCTGCTCTTTCCATACATGTGCTGGCTTTTAGCTGCTCTTTAAAATCCCATGCTGAATTTCTTCAAATGGGTCTCATCACTGCTGGAGCCACCCGTCACCCTCCTCGCAGGCGCCCCCCCCCCCCCCCCCCCCCCCCCCCAACAATCTGGAATTGCAGAAGATCCTGCACAGAGCTGTTTGGCACTTCAACCCCATGGCAGTGCTTGTTTTAGGTTCTAAAATACACAAGTGAGGAACAGCAATGCTGGGGAATGGAAATTTAATCCCTTTTTTTTTCCATTTCCCATTAAAACGGGGAGTAAAATCCACATTGGAAGCCCCTCTTGGGCAAGGAGGAGGCCCTTACCGAGGGGATTTCACTTGGTCACACAAAGCCCAACTCTTCTCCTAACACAAAGCCCTTGTCTTCCTTCAGCAAGTGGCAAGAGAGCTCCCAAAAACCTGAGCGTGATTTCCTACAGTGGATGTGGGACTCCAGCCAACAGTTTTGTTTTATTTTATTTGTTTTTTTCCTCCTTTAAAATAGCATGAGACCATCTCAGGACCTCGCAGGCCCTTATCTCCCTGCAGGCACATCCATCATCTCACAGTTGTTGAGACTCTGAGATGGTTATTTGGCTTTTGGAGCATCGAGCCCTTCCCTTATCTCCTTCCTACTTCTGTTCTCCACACTTCCAGGCAACCTGGTGAGGAGACCTGCATTTCCCTGAGAACAAAAGTTCAGGCTCTTAAGCCACTTATCTGGAGCAAGTCTCTTGTTTTGACTGATTCCAGCTTTATTTGGGGAGGCAGATCCAAGTGGATCCTGGGTGGCTCCTGGAGCAGAACTTGGTCAGTTTTGCAGACCTCTGAGGGCTCCTCTGAGATCCTAYGGAGAATTTTATCTTTCCCACTGTCCAGCACTGCTGGAACTCATCCATCCATCCTCAGTGGGCTGCCCTTGCCCCTTCCTTGTGTACTGATACATCCAAAAGGATTCTCCCCAAGTGTGCAGCAGTGTCCCCGTCATATTTTCTGAAAAATCCTCTTCACCCAGGATTCTTCTCCTGGGAAGCTGAGAAGCCTCAGAGAAAAATGAAAACAATAATTATCTGATTTGCTTCTCYTGTGTTTTGCTGCTTTGGAGTGTGGTTGGAGATTGTTTATCCAACATGTGGTTGCTTGGTTGGTTTCTTGAGAATTGTTTTAACTTAATGACCAATCAGGGTCCAGCTGTGTCTGGAAGAAGTCACAAGTTTTTGTTATTATCATTTTTTTGTAGCCTTTTGTAAGTATCCTTTCTCCATTCTTTAGTACAGTTTAGTATAGCATCAATATAATATAATATAATATAATATAATATAATATAATATAATATAATATAATATAATATAATATAATATAATATAATATAATATAATATAATATNATAATATAATATAATATAATATAATATAATATAATATAATATAATATAATATAATATAATATAATATAATATAATATAATATAATATCTTTCTAAAAACTTAAAGTCAAATTCATTTCCTCCTGGGGACCCAACAAATACCACACAGCAGGGAAATCTGATCCCCTGCCTGCCTTCCCCACGCCCTGCCCTCTCTCCAGCTGGCAAACACAGTACCCAAGCATCCACCTGAGGGCCTTCAGGTGAAAAACAACTCCATGCCATGACTTTCCCGACTCGGGAAGGGCATTGCCACACTTGYGGTATTCCAGAACCGATTCCTTTGCTGACACAGAGGATGCTGAGCTGTGTTTTCCTTCCACAGGAGGAGTCCTGCAGCTCCCATCAAGCCAAGAGGCTCCAAGCAACAGGCTGGGTGTTTGTCACCTCAGGTGCAGGGCTTTTAGCTGAAGGCATCCCTTGGTRATTAAAAGGTCACTCGAGCCAGCTGGAGTTTTTCTCTACCTATCGTAAAAGCTGCTGTAAAAATCCGTAAGGGATAAACGCCTGACAGGTGCTCCTGTACATGGAGATTCCCAGCAGAGCAGCWGTGAATTATGGTCCTATAATTCCTCTGAGGGATCCCAACAAGGACAACCCAATAGCTAAGAAGAATTTTATCAGCTTGGTGCAAGGGCAGCCTGACCAGACTTGGGTGGAGGGGATGGGGATGGAAATGGAAATGGAAATGGGGATGAGGATGGGGATGGGGATGTCCTCCCTCCCTGCTGCCTCCYTCACCCTTCTGATATATTCCCTTCCATTTCTATTTCAATAAAACAACCTGCCTTGGCATTTATTCCTCCTCCTGGGTGAACGCTGACCCTGCAAAGCCTCCTGGATCAGAAGGATCAAGCCCATGGGAAAGACAGCATGGGGTTCAGCGAGGATCCATGCTGGAACAAGCAGCCAGCTGTGAGAGCAAGCAAGAGGGAGAAGCCAGGTTTCTCCTGGCTTGCAGTAGGAAGGAAAGTGATGATGCTGCTGCTCAGGGACAGCTTGGCAGGGAGTTGGATTTGGAAAGGGGACAGCGGGAAGTTTCGCACCCGTGACGCTCACCAGGGCTTTGCAAATGCCACGTTGGCCTTTTCAGCCTGCAYGGGGAGGAGCAGTTTTCACACCTAAGAGCCTTCTTCCACAAGCTGTCTAATGGCACTTTCACAATCAGCAGGCTGCTCTGAAAGGGAGCAACTGCTCCATCTTCTCCAGCTGAGATTCCTTCCACACACAGTCAGTGGAGCACGGGGTTATTTTCCAACACTCGCGAGCACCAAAGACGAAGCTGAAAATTAAAATGAGCCAGAGCAGCCCCGTGCCTGCCCCCTCCCCACCCCTTTTAATAAAGCTGCTGAATATCATGTTCTCAGTGTGGATTAACCTAAGCTTTGCTCCCAATTATTGTTTCACTCTCCTAAGTACAGAAGCAAGGAAGGGGCTTGACAAATGAACCCAGCTCTGCYGTTAAGCTGCACTTCCCCTTCTGCAAGTTTGTCTGAATCCTTTCTGCTCAGCAAAATCCTCCCTCACACAAATCACTGGCTGTGTATTCCCAAGGCTTTTTACTGCACTCAGAGGACTCCCAAGGCAGRGAGTTTTCAACCTTTTGGTTTGTGGGGCTGAATTCAGACAGGTTTGCTTTGCTCCAGGCCCCTGCAAAGAGCCCACGGCTGCTGTGGGGTCATGCAGGACACACATGAGGACAAACTATGCCAGAAACAGGTTTTGCTCACAGTGGAAAAGCCAGGCTGCTGCTGGAAACCAGGTTATTTGGGGACTTGCTCGTTCCCACTCAGTCCTGAACATGGTGATGAAATGAAAACAGAAAAGGGAAGGAGGGAGGGACTGCACTGCTCGGGGCTGCAGTGCCTCCACAGCCCGGCTCCGGGGAAAGCTCCTTGTGAGAGCTGAAATGAGGGATGTGGGACTCCAGGCAGCTCTCAAAATGCAGTTTATTCCATCCAAGAGGTTACAGCAGTGCAGGGTGGTGGGTGACAGAGCTGTGCCCACAGCTGTCAGCTCCAGCTGCAGGCAGCCCTGGACACACTTTGGTTTTGGTTACATTGCATTATAGACTTTTCTTTTGGTTACAATGCATTATAGACTTTTCTTGCTGAGCATCTTAATACAGTAGAATCAATCTATACCTTAACTATTATCTATAGCCTGTCATAACTACTGCAATTACAATATTCATGTTACTGTTCTCCAATCACTAAAAGTCAGTACATTGCAGTTTARGCTAGAAGTTGTTTTTCAGTTTTCTTGCAGTGGAAAATTCTGAGACATTTTTTCTACTTGCCACATTTGCTGACTTGTTTGCCTGTGCTCTCTTTCTGCTTGGTAWAAACATCTTCTTGTTTGGGGTGGGTTTATCCTTTGCTCTAAGCCATAAAAACCCCTTCTAACTAACACACCCTTTGTCTTCTTAGTTGTCCAGTAAGACTGGCTCAGCAATTCTTCTATATCAAAACTTGCTTCCATCTCTATTCCTTCATCAGACTCTCTGTTTGAAAATCTTTCTGCCAAGCACACATATCTGTGAGACTTTCTTGGCAAACTTTCCTCCTTCCTAACAGCTCCTGATCTCTCAGACCTGCAGTGGCCCCTCTGCACAGAGACAGCAGGGGGAAAATCCAGCCTATCCATCCCTCCTCACCTTCTCCCAGCGCAAACTGTGACTAGAGGCAGGGCTGGAGAAGGGAATGCTCAGGCTGATCAGAGCCACCAGCTCCTCCCAGCTCTCTGAACGCTGCCCGTGCTCTCCCTGGAGCTCAGCTTTGATTTCCAAGCCTGTGGTGCTGTAGGAACAAGTCTCAGCTGGTTCCACAGCCCAGCCTGAGGTTCAGGTCAGGAGGGGCTGCTCAGATCCCTGAGGATGCCCCCCTGCCTCGAGTGTTTGCTGCACAGGCTGGGAGCTGCACTCGGGGTGTCTGTGATCCCCTCCTTCCATCTGCAGGCACCTCATGGAGTGTCTGTGATCCCCTCCTTCCATCTGCAGGCACCTCATGGGGTGTCTGTGATCCCCTCCTTCCATCTGCAGGCACCTCATGGGGTGTCTGTGATCCCCTCCTTCCACCTGCAGGCACCTCATGGGGTGTCTGTGATCCCCTCCTTCCACCTGCAAGCACCTCATGGGGTGTCTGTGATCCCCTCCTTCCACCTGCAGGCACCTCATGGGGTGTCTGTGATCCCCTCCTTCCATCTGCAGGCACCTCATGGGGTGTCTGTGATCACCTCCTTCCA
>JACDOX010000138.1:1861801-1878068 GCA_014549065.1 Cardinalis cardinalis
TTCTTCAGTCTCTGTGGATTTGCCAAAAGGGCAAATCTTACTGCTAATAAGATAAATGASTGCATAAACAAGTGTTCCTGGTGGTGCAGGGACACCTCTGCCAGTGGAAGGACTTTTTCTCCTGGATGGCACCGGTGGCCAAGGAGACAGGATAATTCCTGTCCTGCTGCTCCTTGGCTGCTCCACGAGACACCACCACACCAGCAAGGGTACCATTCCTTACAGACCTCATCAAAGGCAGAGCACGTTTAAAGAGGAAAACATCCTGGTAAAAAAACAGGCAGAACTTGCAGCCCATCTGAATAGAATCAGTGTTGTTTGAGAGCTGCCCAGGAAGGGACTTCAGGGAAGGAAGAAGATGGGCTCTGCTCATGATGCACCCTAAAGGATCCCCACATCCTTCAGCCAGACCCAAACCAAGCACAGATTGGAGGCTTGGGTGGACTCCTGYTCAAGGCATTCTTTTCACTGACTTCCTCAGAGCTTGGATCAGACCCAAAAAGGGACTGAGGTGTCAATACAGTACCAATTCTTCAGACCCCAGGACCTCATTAGCACAGGTAAAAAATCATTACAGTATAAAAAAGTCACACCCCCTAAACCAGTGCTCTGGAAGTCAACAAATTCATTTCAAGGTGAATCAAAATGCTTCATTTTAGGAGGTTTGGTTGTGATTTCAGTTGATTTACATGTTTGAGGTTTTTTTTATAATATTTTTTTAACTGAACAAATGAAAACACTATTTACTTCCTTCACTGGTGCCCAATTTCCAAACTCAGATACAGAGCTTGGGGGAAAAGACCCTCTTGACCACCTTTCTGTGCTAAAGCTCCGTGGCCCAGGGTGGTGAGCCCCAAGGTGATGTCGGAATAAAATTATTATATATTATTATATATGTGAAGAATTAATGATATATACATTAAATGTATATATATAATGATATACCTATGATTAATTTTTATATATAATATAATATAATATAATATTATATTATATTATATTATATTATATTATATNATATTATATTATATTATATTATATTATATTATATTATATTATATTATATTATATTATATTATATTATATTATATTATATATTATATATATGTCAGAAGGAATAAATCTAATTATATATTATTAAATATATGGAGAATTAATTATATACCTATAAATTTTTTATATATTATAATAGGTATAATTAATTTATGTGCATTACATAATATATATTTATATATTACATAAAAATATTATATATTAATTAATTTTTATATATTATATATGTCAGAAGGAATAAAATTAATTATATATTATTATATATATGGGGAATTAATTATATATATTAAATTTTTATATATTATCATGTCTATAATGTCTATATATATATAATGAAATTTTTATATATTATATATATGGAGAATAATAGTGTATTTGCTGGAAAAAGTGGCAGCAGGGCTGGAGTTTGAGTGCCAGGATGTGGCATTCCCAATCCCCAGCCTGTGAGTCAGCACTGGGATATTGCTGCTTTCCAGCAGAGCACCTGAAGGCAGCTTGGGATGTGTCCAAGAGCTGGTTTGTACGTGGGGCTGAGGTATTCCATGGGAAGGGCTGAGGTGATTCCCATTTGGGCTGTGCCAATCTCTTCCCTCCCCTGTCAGCATCCATGGTCACCTGCTTCACTGCACTTGGGCAGCAGGGAATAATTCCCTCCCCTTAACACGYTTTTATGGACTTCAGCAGATGTTTCAGAGCACACATTTCCCTGCCTTGAAAGAAAGAGGAACATGGAGTTGTTTAGCTTGGGAAAGCCCTCTCAGATCATTAAGTACAACCATTCCCCCAGCACTGCCAAGCCCACCACAGGCCATGTCCCCAAATGCCACGTCTACACTGCTTTTAAATCCCTCCAGGAATGGTGACTCTACCTGAACAGCCTGTTCCAGGGCTTGACAACCCTCTCCATGAAGAAATTTTTCCCAATATCCAGCCTAAACCTCCCCTGGCACAACCTGGGGCTGGCTGCTCTCACCTTAGTGATCCACAGTGGATGGCTGCCAGTGCAGGGGGAATTTTGTCTGGCYGAGCTGCACAGCCAAAGCTGGAGGYCAGCCAGCACAAGGGGCTCCTGCCATCTCCTCTGTTCCAGCCAGACACCCCAGGGGATCATTAACAGCTGCACGTGACCAGCAGCAAGGATTAATCASCAAAAGTTGATACTTCCAAGGCCAATCTTGCTCTGTCTCCATCAGGGGTTGGGCAGCGGTCAGTAACAGCTCTGGCARTTAAAGTTGGGCAAGATCTGATTAACGAGATAACGCTCACTGATCATCTGTATCTGTGTGGAGCCCAGCCACAGGGCTTTTTCCCCTTAGCTGGTATCTTTCACCTAGCAGGAGGAGCAGGGATCAGCAGCTCAAGACTACTTTAAGCAGTTGAGCTGCAGTTCCTGCACTCCTCAGAGCCCTCCAGGGCAGACAGGGACTTGGGGAATGCAGGAGTCACAAGTGCCTTGAACCTGCTCCAGCCAGCAGTGCCAGGCACTTCAGGAGCCATCCCCACCATGGCCCAGCTCAGCAGCCATGCCTGGATTCCAATATGTAAATATGATAAGAGGATTGCAGAGAAGAGATTTGTCTTGACTGGGAGATTAGTTTTAGATGGAATTTGGCTAATGTGGGAAATGCTGCTGGCGAGGATGTGACCACTTCAATTAGCTCATGAGTGCTCTTCTGCATCTCTGCTCCCACGCCAGGCAGAGCTGGCAAAGAGGAGCTGCAGAGAGGCTGAACTCTGAAGGCAAGGGCAGCACAGGCAGCCCCTGCTCTCCCAGAGCTGCTTCAGCGCTGAACCAGCAGCTCTCAATGGAGCATTTCCCAAGCACCGTGTTCCCACACCTCCTCCCTGAACTCCTGCTCCTCCTTGTTCCCTGAGCTCYAGTGTCCCCAGGGAGCTGCACAGCTGTGCCACAAGGGCACTGGGACAGGAGGGAAGAGATTGCACAGGTCAGAGCAGGAATCCACTGCCAGCACTCTGCAGCCTCCTCCCTCCCTCACCGTGGGGCGGTTCATTGAACAATGTGCGCCTCACCATCACAACTACACTGTTATTCTCCAGAAATTAAAAAGAACTGCATCTCAATAAGGGATTGAGATGCTCCTAAGGGAAGCAGAAATAAGGGAAAAGCCACCTGCATCAGGAGGTTCTTGGAGAAAAGAAGCCAGAGTGGAAATCCCTCTGTGCATTAGCTGTTAGTGCAAGGTCACACTGAGGTGTGGAGTGCTGAGAGATGCAGGACTCGTTCAGGGAGCTCTGATATTCCATCAAACCTTYAATCACCTGCCTGTGCCTCCTTTCAGGGCAATGGGCAGCAGCCCCCCCCCTTGTATTTTGAGGGTGCAGTGCCAGGGGCACATGCAGGCATTCCGGGCAGGAATTGCTCACTGGGAGCTCACACAGCCTTCCTCCAACACCTTTAATGAGACTCAAGCCAGTTTCTTTGCCACTTTGCAGCCCAGCTCCCTCTCATCCAAGGTTTAATCCCACCATCTGCCTCCTGCAGATGTCCAGGATCCCAGCACCTCTCTGGCCCAGGAGGGGTTACCCACTCCAGGCAAATCCAAAGACCTTGAAAACACAAAAGGCTTCCTGTCCAGGACAGCCCCCAGGATCTTCCTCCTCAGCACATCCAATCTGCTCCTCCATTCAGCCACCAGGGAAAGCCCAAAACCTTTCTTTCWAAGCCTGAGGAGTCTCAGAGGGAAATGGTTAGGGCAGGGCTCGGCTTTTTGTTCAACATGTGCTGACTATGCCCTGAAGTATGGGACTTCTAGGCTGATTTGGAGTATTATAATAGTGCCTTTGTGCCATTTGAAACCAAATCAAAGAAAATGTTCATAAATAGCCCRTGTTAAAGATGGACCCATTTATTTTTTTCCCATCCAATTTCCATTCCTTCCCTTTGCTGCATTTGCTAATTATCCAGTATGCATTTGCTTWAAGAAAGCATTTTTCCAGCCTTCACAATCCATCTTCCCATCCTAATGGATCTTGTGGTAAAGTCATTACGGAGGCTTTATGAAATCACAGTTATTTCCATGACAACAGTGATGTAATAAAGGTGGGATTATGACATTACTGCAAGATCRAGCTGAAGGACACGATGGATTTGTTTACCCCAGACAGGGCAAGGGAGAGACTTCATTCATCCAATGTTTCTAAAAGTGCCTTAAGGTCTGCTAATGGAAGGGACATTTTATATCTGGGGTTTTTTTTTTCTTTTGTTTTACACTCATTTATGAGGGCTCCTTTCCAAGCACACGTAGTTTGGTAAGTTTGAGAGGAGCAGCCTTGCTGAGGATGTRTCATCCCTTCAAGACTCATGGCTCTTCCCTTTCCTGCAAGCCATCAATGCCTGCTGGGGAAGGGTTTTCCACCAGTTTAAAGGACCAGCAGGACAGAATTTTCCCCTTTCAAGGGTGGCTGATCTAAGCTCCTTTCTCTTCCAACGTTTTAATCAASAAATCACCTGCCGGTGGAGCACGGCGTGAATTGGCTTCCCCATGAAATTAGGTTTGAAAATGGCATTAAACCCCTTTCTTCTCCTTCAGGGAAACAAAACCAGCCTGGATCTGACCAGCAAAATYCCAAGCCAAAGCCCACTTTTTTCTCACACCCAGACACACCAGTAAAGTCCCTCTTGAAGTGATTTTTAGCTCTCTCGCTCTTGAGCAATCACAGAATAAACTTAGGTGAAAATGACRCAGCAATTCCTAAAGGATCAGAGCATGGAACGCCATGAGACAGCTTTGAAGATAGCTGGGGTTTATGGTTTGGGTTTTTTGCAARGGAAGAAGATGAATATTTCATACGGTACATGGTTCAAAAGTTGATTAATGTTTCAGCGTGTGGAAAACCAAGCTCAAGAGACAAGTTTCCTCATGTAAAATTCTTCAAGCTGGCAGCAGGACTTGTATGGCCAACTTCTCCCGGGGTGTGTTTTGTTTAACCCCCTTCAAAACCACTCCTSCCAGTGGCTTGGTGCTCTGAGAGTGTGGTCAGGTTAGGGGGTGGGGTGGCCCTGTGTCCTAGGGTGACACTGTGATGCTTGTATCCCCATCCGTGTGTGCTGTTTATGCTGGATATCATGTTCTGTGCCTTCAAGACTGGCTCTGAAGAGTGAAAGTTTTGTTTTGTTATCAGCCTGCTCCCCCACAGCTGGTGGGGCACACAGACAGGGCAGTACATGGTGCTGCTTTTGCTTTTTGCTTCTGCTTTGCTCCTGCTTTTTGCTTCTGCTCATTAGTTAGTTTAGCTAAGCAGTCTGAATTTTTCCCTGGACTGTTTCTCCTTTCCCTTTTTTGGAACTACTTGTTYCAGACTGGGACCTGGGAACACCGAGAGTTTGCACCTTGTGGCTGCAGCAGCTGCCCCAGCACAGGAGGGACTGATAACAGAGCGACCACCCCCAAGAGAGACTTTCTGAAKTTGTCATCTTTKTCAGAGTGGTGTCACCCGGTATTGTTCATTTTGTGTGCTGGGGGTGCTGTGCCTGTTAAATAAACAGGTTCTTTCCACTTCTCTCCAAGGAATCTTTCCCAATCCGGTTGTGGGGAGGTGCCCTATGGGTTTGCTTTCTGGAGGGGCCCCTTTGGAGGTTTTCTCCCAAATTTGCCCTGCTTTGGTGTCCCCAACTCCCTCCCCTCTGTCACTACAGCCAGGTCAGATGGTGACAGTGCACAAAGCTTCTCCTCCCCTATTCCTGCCTGACCAACGGGATATTTTTGGGCTGGAAGCACTTTTGGTGAGGAGCTGTGACCCCAGTACATCTGATACATGAACACACAGAGGAGAGCCCAAATACCCCCTGCTCTGAAAGCTCATCTGCTTCGAGTCCAGCCCAAAGCAGCTGCCACAGCTGCTCCTGCCCCAATTCCCGCTCCTCTAAGCCTCCCCAATATCTCTTCATTGACAGGAGGGAAACACCGCGAGGCCGCGCAGACGTGTTAATGAAATGTGAATTATTAACTGCGGCGTGCTAAGGGAGATAGAGGCAGGGGAGGGATCACATTTTGCCATTAGTATGTAAAATGGGCACCTCTCCCTCCTTTTGCTGGAGGGGAAGAGCAGACTCCAGCCTGTGTCCCATTCCAGGGCCAGGATGGGTAATGAGATAACACGATTGCTATGTCTCTCGCCCTTTTTCTTTCTTTCTTTCTTCCCGTGATAAAAGGACAGAGGGAAATGCACACAATTAAAAGGAGGATTCCAACCAGCCCGGAGAGATTCAATGAATAATAATGGACCTCCAGCTGCTAATGTGCTTAAGGACTTCCAAGTCTCAAGTGTCTAACCAGCTTAAGGGTCCGTACCACAGACTTCATTTCTATCTGTAAATGGGAAAGGCAGGGCAGGAGCAGGAGGGGGGAATCCTGCCCCTGATTACAGATGGGATCATCTCTGAGCCCTGAGCATGAGCGTGATGTGACAGCAACAAAAGAGTAAAGTCAACTTAACGCCCTCAAAGCCAACACCAAGTGTGGGGTGAGGAGGGTCCTTGCTTGACAACCCCTGTGTGTCACCTACACTTGTAGTCACCCCAAAACACCTCAGAAGAGGGTCTGAGATGCTGCTGGAGTAAAACCAGCTTCCTCTGTGCAGCTCCTGGTGAGGGAAAGGTCTCTGTTGTGCCGTGACCTGCAGTGCCTGCTCATCTCCCACACCTTCCCTGCAGAAGGGACAGAAGATGYAGCACATGGACGACAGCCAAAGCCACATAAAAATGTCCACCTGAAGATTATCAGAGGGATTTTTTCTGGCACTTCCCTTGGTTTTTTTCTCTCTCCCATTAAGGCTTCTCTCTCCCTTTCACAATCCATTAACTTTCCCCCTGCAGACTCCTTTCCTGGGCCCCCCAGACCAAGACAGCCTCCTCTCCTTGACCCTCTCAGCTTTCTACCGTGCTCATAAATTTCCACGGAGGATCAAGGAAAAGACTTGCAGAGGGGGAAGAGCAAAAGACAACGCAGAAAGCACTGTCCCAGCCTTGAGTTCTCCATGAAGTTGTGTCCCCCTCCTCCCCATCCAGAGGTTATAGGGTAACTATCACAGATTCAGGGAGCAGCAGCTTCAGAGGCTAGCAACGAGATGATCAAAGGAACAAGGAATGTTAGGAACAAGGTATGGGCTCCTCAGCCTCAGAAAGGGATATGACAGAGATCTGAGAACCACAAGAAAAGCTGTTTCCATCTCTCCYGGAGCAAGGGCTGGGGGCATCAGAGGAAACTCACCAGTTCAGAACAAACGGAACGAGCTATTTTTGTACCCAGCCTGTCTCTATGCCATGGGACTCCTCAGCAGAGGAACTGTGCCTGCCTGGAGCTCAGAAGAGCTCATAAAAAAAATCCGGATTTTTCAAGCCAAGAGCCCGTGCGTGGAAGCTGTTACGTACAAACACATCGCATGTGGGTGAGGAGGTCCCTGATTTACAAACCAGGGAGTATTTCAACAATACTTCTATACAAACTCTGGAATATTTCCCCAGGGGGTGGGGAAATATTCCAGAGAATATTGGGGAATATTCCCAGAGAATATTGGGGAAATATTCCYGAGAATCCCCACTGCTGGTGACCCTGTACTCACACAGGTTTCCCGGAACGTGTCAGTGCTGGAATCGGGATCTTGTGTTTGGGGGAYGCCTGGTGTGACCCTGCAGCACTGCTGTCGTGCCCTCACACCTCGCTAGCTCCAGACAACACATCCCCTCTCCTCCAGCTTTGGGGRAAACCAAGATGTCCCAGGGAGCAGGAAGATGGATGGGAGCTGAACGGGAATAGCTGCTGGCAGCGGGGACGGAGGAGGGAACGGTTGCATAAGGCGGCACTGGAGACTCCCGGTGCCTGGCACAGGAGGCAGGTACAGCACTCACAAAAGGCTTGGAGGAGAGAAGTTGTGTGAGGTCGGCCACGTGTCAGCCCTGCACGGCTGAATCATGCAAGTTTAAAGGCTTCAAAGCAGGATAAGATCTCGGCGCAGCCACGTGYGCGCTCCTTCCTCCAACCTGAGCTTGGGGAAACAACGGGAGAGCGAGAGTGAAAGCAGAGCGGGGTAATTAGCTAATTAGGGGAGCTGACTAATCAGCTAATTTACAAAGGTTTCTCATTGTTATTCAGGGAGAAAGAATTCTGGAGAGCCCCGTGTGGGGCGAGGTGGAGCCCACTGGGCAGAGGGAGCAAAGCAGGGCTTGCTCAAACCCCACTGGGGTGGGTTGAAACCTCAGCGTCTCCTCAGCCCGACTGGTTTTGGGCTGCTGAGGGACAGAACCAGCCCTGCTCATGCTCCTTCAGCAAAGGAGCTGCTCTGACTGCTCTTCTTCTGGGCAAGAGGCAGGAGAGCAGAAGTTCTCCTCTGCTTCGAGCTGGCCAAGGGAGATTTGTTTGCCCAGAACTCAACAGCTCTATTTAACCTTCTCCTGAACACTGCCCGAGCAGCTCAGACTGCTCAAGTGCTGAAACAATATCCCCTAATGAATGCCCAGGGTGGAACAACGCTGCTGCTTCCCCCTCCTTTGAAAGATTGCTCAGCCCAGTGAGACAAATGTCAATAAAAAGAAATTTAAGTTGGGAAGGGAGGGGAGAAGGTGAGAACACGGATGCCCAACCCTCAGCTGTGCCCAGCTCTCCTTTCTTTCCCCRTTCCCTTCCCCTCCGATGTCCTTGTGCATCTCCAGCAGCAGCAGCAGCAGCATCACACTGCTGCTATTCCAGCCAGGATGGATATTTGAACAGCCTTGGATCAATATTTGTGCAAAGGGAAAGCTGGAGCATCACAGGGCTACAAATTAACCTCTTGTCCCACATCCACTCTGGCACACGAGGCCYGCGGGAGCCGCGGATTCCCCCAGGAAAAAAGTGGGACACACGTCTCATAACACAGGAAAGGGAGAAAGGGTAATAATAGATCCAACCCCAGCTCACAGGCTTTTTTACATCTCTCCCTCATGTTTGGGGTGGGGGGAATTAGCTTTTCTTAATTAGCATCCTAACCTTTTCCAAACAGGTTCAAGGGTGTCTTGGCAGGCTTGGGAAGTGGTGTGAAAGCAGCGCTGAGTAACAGCAGCAGAATTAGTCAGGTGTAAAAGAATCCTGCTTTTTCTTTCTGGGGACACGATCAGGGCACCAGTAATGAGAAGCACAAAGAACATCCAAGGTTGCAGAATCCTGCTTTTCCCCCTTATTAATGGGAAGCATTACCTCAGAATCGCATGCTGGGCAGTGGAAAACATTTCTCCCAGCACAAAACCATTGATCCCAAAGTCCTGCCTGAGCTGTCACGGCTGCCACCAGCTGCACCCGAGTTCAGCCCACTGGCAGGCRGCAGGTGTGTCCTACAGGATGAGATCCATGGCCAAGGCAGTCCTTGCTCCTCAAGGCTCTGCTTCCTTCCCCCACCYACACGTCCCTGGACACGTGGATGCACCACCAGAACAGCTTTGCCTTGGACTGTTCCGCCCACGCTCCACACGATCCCAGCTGGATTCCCCACAAGCCTGGTCCACAAAATCTGAGGGATATTTGCAAAACTCCCCCAGTGTTGTTTCCCTCTGTGAATCACCCTTCCTGCCTCGCAGCAGTGATGGATCAGCCGTTGTGCCAGATTTGCTGTCCCGCTTCTAGACAGCTTTCAGGAGGCTGTGTTGGTTTCCTGTGCTGGGTTTTCCACCCAGCCTTGCTCTGACAACCTTCTACAGAGGAGCTGGAGGTTTCCCTCACGGCTCCTTTCCACACTATCACTTGGACACAGCCAGGGTCTGGATCTGTGCAATTACCCTTCCCTTTCCCAGCCTTGCAGCACAACGGTGGGACAGCAAGGCTTGGACTGTGGCTGCTCACCACATGGAAACCAAGGGATTGCCAAATTCACCCCAGGAGGAAAACGAGCAAAGGCATTGATACAAAGAGAAGGGCTTTTGGCTCCCTTAGTCTGCAGGGCCAGACATTGGATGACGCTTGCCCCTGCTTTTTCCTCACATTATTTGCCATATTTAGCTTCCTTTCATCCCGCCTTGCCATCACACTGAGCAAAGAGGGAATGGACCAGACGAATTTGCTCACTGAATAATGAAATGTGGTTTTTTCCTCCTGCTCAGCCTCTGTCTGGGTCTTGTTTCTGGTTTGCAGCAGAGATGTTCCCCTTTTCTCCGCCTCTCTTTCAAATCCAAGGAAACTGTTTTATTTGTGTGGGAAACACAATTCCAGAAATACAAAAATATTTTCGACCGTCAGAGGAATTTGCAGGCAGAAAGGTGCCAATTAATCCACATTAGAGCAAAATTAGCCTGATATTAGAAGGATGGGAGGATAACAAGGGAGAGATCAGCCTCTAATGTCCTCATTAGCCAGTGGTGCTCCTTGTGAGCTTTCCATCAGGTGAAGGAAGCTGTCTGGCTGCGCTTCATTAGCACCTGGGTTAATGACAGATGAGGAGGCAGGGAGATGGGCTGTCCCCCCAGCCTTCCTGCCCTTCTCCTCCATGGCTCCTGCATGGCAGTTGATGTTTCCCTCATCTCCTGTGGCTGCCCTGTTTGTAATGGCAGGACAGGTGGAACAGGGCGCATGTTTCTGAGCAATGGGTGCGAGTGGTGTTTTCCCCAGAGCCCAGGGTGGCTTGGGTGCTGCAGGACCCCTGCACTCCTGGCACTCTTAGATGGAGCTAGGCTGAGGAAATCTCCCTCGACACCCTCACAAACTCTCYCTGCTTCCCTACAACTCCCTGTGTCCTCCTTTTCTCCTTGGCTTTCACAGGATTTTTGCCCTCTCACCATCCTGCGTCACTTTTTCACCCCACTGCTTGCTGGCAGCTGCTCAGCTCCCTGAGCAACCCTTCTGACTCTCTCCTCTCCTCTCCTTCTGCCAGCCCTGGCTGTTTATTCTATTGTTAAACTCTGGGTTTGGTTCTTTTGGGTTTTTTTTTTTAACTTTTTTTTTGACCCTGCTGATGTCAGGTCAGATTGTCTGTCAGCACAACATCAGGCTGCCAGCAGATGAAGGACAACTCACAGGGAAGACAACAAGGAGTAAAAATCATCACCATCATGACAAAAMCACAAAAATCTCCCAAAAGAGTTGAGACTTTCCCAGAGAGGATGCAGATTTGCTCAAGGGTCTCCCTCCAAAAGTGCCCCTGGCCTGCAGGGTGGYAGGATTCAGCCACATGGCAGCAGAGATAGGAACAACTTCAGTGGGAGCTGAGCATTATCTATGGAGGGGCAGGGCACATCTGCCTGAAGACATGAATTATGCACAAAACCAGGCACAGCTTGGAGGTGAAGATGGAAACARCTTTGATTTGTGCTTCTGAAAGGCYCCTCCAGCRTCAGCTGGAAGAGGAACACAGAATTATGAATATCCTGCCTTGGAAGGGACACACAAGGATTGCTGAGCCCAGCCCCTGGCCCTGCACAGGACATGCTCTTCATGGGAACACGTGGAGCAGGCATAGGATGGAAGGATGCACATAGACCTCTAATGGGGACTGCAAGCTGCTGGCAGGTTATGGATGAGCAGGTCTGAACCCATCCTTTGTTTCCCCCCTTCTCCCTGAGCATCCTCAGGGCTGGAGGCACATTTTAGTGAGGGGTGAGGGGCTCCTTTGACCTGCCTGCTGCCCAAACCAGCACAGCTTCCACAGCAGAGCCAGCAGGGACAAGCCTATAGCCTGAAGCTTTGCAGGAATGTCTGTGCTGCAGGTGACCATGCCTGGGAATCCTTGCTGGTGCATGTCATTCTTCCTCAGCAAGGCAGAGACTGCAAAGTCACTGGGTAAGGCCAGTGAGGTAAGGTAAAGCCACATAAGGTAAGGTCAGGAGAGGTTACTACAGCTAGAAGGGGGTTTTGGACCTCCAGGATATTTTCTTTTCCTCTCTGAAAGTCACAGAAGACCTTTCCAGATCAAAATTTTTCACACATTAGTGCTGCCACTTATTTGCCTCCAAATTCACTCCATAACTGCTCTGTCTTTCACACCCATCCCGACTTCATGGGCTGCCATAASCAGGGAGACTGGCACCAGAGCCATGCCCAGTGGGCACCAGAATCATGGGCCAGCTTCTCCTGCATCCTGGCAAGAGCAGCTGGAGCTGGGGAGAAGGCAGCTTTGTGAYTAAACAGCATCACGATGTGACCATGCTCACAGGGGTCTCAGGTTGAGGGAAGAGACGAGGATCTGACTCCATGTTTCAGAAGGTTGATTTACTATTGTATGRTATATATTACATTAAAACTATACTAAAAGAGTAGAAGAAAGGATTTAATCAGAAAGCTAGCTAAGAATAGAATAGCAAAGAATGATAACAAAGGCTTGTGTCTCGGACAGAGAGTCTGAGCCAGCTGGGCTGTGATTGGTCATTAATTACAAACATCCAACATGGGCCAGTCACAGATGCACCTCTTGCATTCCACAGCAGCAGATAATCGTTGTTTACATTTTGTTCCTGAGGCCTGTCCGCTTCTCAGGAGGAAAAATCCTAAGGAAAGGATTTTCCATAAAAGATGTCTGCGACATCACGACACAGCAGCTCCTGCAATGCGAGCCCTCAGAGGTTCCTTTGGCTGCCTCCTGCCCCTGGGTTTAATTCCCTGGGGATCCGGGGTGCTTTAGCATCACCCCTTTCCCAGATCCAGCAGCACAGCTCAGCCTGCACAGGGACACGAGCAGCAGAGCTTTGCTTTTGGCTCCTTCCCCATCCCAATGTCCCGGCACTGCCAACGCCGCTCTGCCTCCCCTTCCCTCCCTCCCTCGTGTTCTCCCCCCTCCTTCCCTTGTTCCTTTTAATTAGCAACTTTTCCTTTGTTCCCTTTAATTAAGCGAGGGGAGGGTGAAGCTGCTGTCAGCCACAGGAGTTATTTTCCCTGCACACCAGATCAAAGGCCGTGCGCTCCCGGCTCGTCCTTAATTTGGGCAGAGCCTCTCCTCTTTGTGGTTTCTCCATGGATGGTGGCTGGGATGGAAAGGGAGGGCTGAAACCCAGGAGGGGGAGCTGGGAGCAGGACTCTGGCTTGTCTCCTTCAGGGAAGAATGAAGAGGAATTTGGGTGGCACCTGGAGTCTCGGGTTTGTGGTGCTGAAATGGCTCCCAAGGTATTAAAAGGTTTCTTTTTTCCCAGCCCCACAACTGAAGAAGAAGTCGAGATTCCTCAGCTCTGCTTTTCAAGGTTGTTTATTTTCTCTCATCTATCACATTCTTTCTCTGACCTGCTGAGATCTGCCCAGCAGGTCGGGTTGTGGCTCAGTGGTGTTAACATTTTATACTAAGAACTACGTGTACTTTATTGACAATAATTTCCCAATACCTATCACCTATATTAGGCAGTCTGTCTCTACTCTAAACCAATCAAACAGTGTCACCATCCCAGCAGAAGATGGAGGACAAGAACAGGACACGCTCAGATTCCTCCATCTTGCCTCTTGAACCCCCATWCTAAATCCCCAAAATTCTACATTTTCACCCTATGATAAATTCACTATCATTCTACTCAAACCCTTGTGGCTTGTAACTCCTCACACAAAGTTGGTCATTGTTTCCATGGGCTAAAATCCAAGGCACAGGTGTGTTTGACTCYGTGCCAAGGTCTCTGAGCCCCTTGCCAGGGTCTGGAATCACCCAGGGCAGCCAGAGCAATGTCCTGGGTTCCAACGTGTGGGCACCTGGGGCAGGTTTGGGGTGAAACCTGACGGTGCAGACACTCCCCTGGGGAGGGGGACAGGACCTGGTTTGATGTGGAAGGGGCCTGCAGCTCTGCCAAGGCTTTAATGGAGAGAGAGAGAGCTCTAATTATGGGAAAGGAAAGTCAAATGTGGGAAAACAAACCACTGAGGGATTTGGGAATGAGAGGCCTTAGCTGAAGGTATGAGAAAGGACCGTGGTAAAATGTCATTTTTTTCAAGCACTCTGTGTCTGTCTGGGCGGGCAGAACATATTCAGGGGTRCCAACGCTTCCAAGACATTTTTAGCCTTCATGTAATTTTTAATTTGGATCTATCACTACAATACTACAGGACCGGACATTTTCTATCCCTGAKCTCAGAAAACCCTTACCTCACTCCAGGGATTTGCACCTCAGAGCTGGAGTCTCTGTAATTGTCTCTCTTTGGGTCCATGGSGCTGTAGCAGGGTGAAATTTTTATTTTACAAAGCTTTATGCTGTTATTAAAAATGCTTTAGAGCCTCTCTGTTTCACAAGCCATGCTGTATTTATGGTCTTTATCACTCCTGCTAATCTGTGCCATATCCCAAATTTTCCAGATACCATTTTAATAACATTTTGGGGGTGAAACAGGTCATAATTCCATGCTGGAAGAGAGAGCCCCAATGCTCTACCCCATGCAGCATCACCCTGAAGTATGGAAAGTGTGAGTAAATCCAAACTTTGAAAACACCTCCTGTCCAGCTCATATCTAAAATTAAAGAAAACTAAAAACTCATAATCTAAGATTAGGGTCCAGAGTGTTGGGTATCACAAGGCAGAGGGCTGTTAATTAACTTTCTATTGACGAATCAAAGCTCATGGAGAGGAACCTCACTAATCTCTTTTGTGGTAATCAGCACACATTATTAATTTGCTGGGAAAAAAAAAAGAAAAAATATTAAAAAAAAGGTCCTCCTCTTCCCACTTAAACTCAGGTTTAATAGGGCTGGAGCGTGGTTTCACATTTCCCAGGCTTCATTCTTTGGGTGGCATATGTTGCAGTGCATTTCCTAGTGCATTATGAAGCTTCAGCATAAATAATTCAAGCTAAACTCCAGTTGTTAAAATAAACCAGCAAAGTGTCTTTGGTGATTAATTATTCCTCCTGCCTCCCCCTCCCTGCCAAAAGTACAAGCACACGTGCCACAGCTCAGGAGAACGTTCTGGTGTGGCCCAGGGCATCCCTGAATGTTTCAGCTGGCACAGGGGGGGATCTGGATGCTCAGGTTTGCTGGACGAGCCTGCTCCAGCCTCAGGGAAGCTGGGAGGTGTCAGCAATCTAATCCAAGAAAACCTCAAAAAACTTCAGGGATTCGATGCCAGATGAATTCCCAGTGAACCAGCAGATCTGTGTGACTCAGGTTTTCGCTGGGATGAGGTTCAAGTTCAGGCTGGCCAGGTTAAAAAGTTAAAATAAATGGTAATAACCACCTTCCCTGGGTGCTTCCAGGTGGACAGCACTTCCACAGGGACACCGGGACACCCAGTGCCCATGGCTGGGTCCTGCCTGACCCCGTCTGGAGTCTTYCTCCTGCAGCCATTTGGGAAATAACACATTTCCTTTTGGGAAAGGAAATTTCCTTGAGGATTTCCTCTCTCATCCCCTCCTCCCACTCAGGAAGGGGCTTTATTTTATTCCTCCCACCRATGCCCTGCTTGCCCAGGTCACAGCCCTGGGGTGGCACCAGGTATCCCTTTGTGAGGTGAGGGTGTCACASACATCTTTTATGAAAAATCTTTTCTTTAGGATTTTTCCTCCTGAGAAGCTGAGAAGCCTCAGGAACAAAATGTAAACAATGRTTATCTGCTGCTGTGGAATGCAACARGTGCATCTGGGATTGGCCCATGTTGGTTGTTTCTAATTAATGGCCAATCACAGCMCAGCTGGCTCAGACAGAGAGCCGAGCCACAAACCTTTGTTATCATTCTTTCTATTCTATTCTTAGCTAGCCTTCAGATGAAATCCTTTCTTCTATTCTTTTAGTATAGTTTTAATGTAATATATATCATAAAATAATAAATCAAGCTTTCTGAAACATGGAGTCAGATCCTTGTCTCCTCCCTCAACCTGAGACCCCTGTGAGCATGGTCACAGTGAGGGGCTTCCACCCCTCTGTGCCCATCCAAGGGCTGTGGTACCCCAGGAATCACCAGGAAGAACCATCACTGTGCTTTCCTCATTTGTCCCCTTGCTCCTGTCCCTGCCCTCAGCCCTGCCAGCTCCAATTTGGAGCAGGGCAGTGCTGGGATCCCTCAGGATGCTCCTGGCACCAAAATCTTGCACTGGGGGAAGCACCCCCAGGCTGCCACTTTCCTCCTGCCCTGGCATCCAGGCAGGAATGCAGACCTGCAGGCACAGCTCTGCTGGACAATAAACACCTTCCCCTGTCCCCAGACTGCCACAGGCACAGCCTTTGGCCACCACGATGAGATGGGGGCACCAAAATCCCAGGATACATCTGCCAGGATGAGATGGGGGGACCAAACCAAGGGATACATCTGCCAGGATGAGATGGGGGGACCAAAATC
>JACDOX010001371.1:0-10839 GCA_014549065.1 Cardinalis cardinalis
CGACTCTTGCAAACTTAATCTGCTGCTCCATCTTCCTCCCCCACTGGAGGACCCACACTGGGAAGAGCCCTGATGACCCACATTCCTGGTGATCCACCTTGGGAAGACACCTGTGCCTTTCCCTGCTCCTGGCAATGACATGAGGTGTAATAGTAGAACATAAGGACCTGGCCATGCCCACTGTCCTAGGGTGACGTTATGATGCTTGTATCCCCATTCATGTGTTCTGTTAATGTTGGATATTATGTTCTGTACCTTTAAGACTGGCTCTGAGGAGTGAAAGTTTTGTTTTAGTTTTCTTATCAGCCTGGCTGGGACACCGAGATGGCAGCGTATGCTTTTGCTTTTCGCTCTCTGGCTTGCTCTTGCTTGCTTTGCTTCTGCTTGCTTTTGCTTCTGCTCCTAGCTAGTTTAGCTAAACAGTACAAATTGCTTCCTGGACTGTTTCTCTTTTTTTATTGACCATCCTGAACCTGCTCCGGACTGGGACCTGGGAACACCGAGAGTTTACACCTTGTGGCTGCAGCAGCTTCCCAGCGCCGGAGGGACTGAGAACAGAGCGACCCTCCCCGAGAGAGACTTTCTGAATTCGTCATTTTTTTCAGAGTGGTGTCATCCGGTATTGTTCATTTTGTGTGCTGGGGGGGGGGTGCTGTGCCTGTCAAATAAACAGGTTCTTTCCACTTCTCTCCAAGGAATTCTTCCCGAACCGGTTTGGGGGGAGGGGCCGTGTGGGTTTGTTTTCTGGAGAGGCCCTCCTTTGGGAATTCTCTACCAAATTTGCCCTAAACCAGCGTACCCACGTCATTATATTTGATCCCACCTCAGGTCATTGCCAGGGGCAGGGAAAGGGACTCTCTCTCTCTCATGAGGAGAAGGGTGTCCTTTCCAGGTGGGAGAAAATATGTGGTCAGGAAGAGCCGGTTGGTGTTGTAGTTTTCCCATTTTTTAAAAATAATTTGTCTTATTCCTTTTGTTATCAATATTGTTGCTGTTCCTGTTTGTTCATTAACTCATTGCTGTTCCCAATAAATTGTTCTTATCCCAGCCTGGGATCTTTGCCTTTTGTGCTTTCCATGGGAGGCGGGAGGGCAGTGAATGGCAGTGCAGTTTTAGCTGGAGCAGGAAATTGAGGAATCCCATTCCTGAACCCCGGCCCAAGGAAACCGAGCATCCTAGCTGGTCCCAGCCCTGGTTGCCATGGCAACAGCCTTGGGAGTGGGTTCCTGGCTGGGGGCTGTGGGAACCCTTTTTACTGATGCCCAGGGACAGGACTGGAGGGAAAGGCAAAAGGTGAGTTTCGGCAGGTTTAGGTTTGATCTCAGGAAAAGGTTTTTCCCCCAGAGGCTGCTCGGGCAGTGCCCAGGCTCCCCAGGTCACAGCTCCAAGACTGTCTGAGCTCCAGCAGCATTTGGACGCCACTGCCAGGGCCAGGCTGGGATTGTTGGGGTGTCCTGTGCAGAGCCAGCAGCTGGACTCAAGGATACTGATGGGTTCCTCCCAACTCTGCCAGTTGTGTGGTTCTGGGGTTGCATGACCTTGGAATGACACCAGAAATGGCCTGAGCCAGTGTTCATGGCAATCATCCCTAGCATTGCGTCCCCATGGAGCTGCCAAGGGACCAGTCATAGCAACAGTGCCTGATGATGGTTGCCTGCTAAGGACTAGATTTATCACAGGCCCTCAGAGAGGTTCCATGGGGACATTCCAAGAGTCTCCAGGCTGTTCAAGAGTCAGAATGTCATAGGCAGAGAGACCTGCCTGAGGTTTCTGGGGATGGTAAAGAGGTGTGTGGTCAGAGGCAGTCACAGCCATTCCATGGTGACATCCCAGGGGACTTTAGGCTGCAAGGGCGCTGATCTGTCATAGGTACTCACAAGAGTTTCATGGTGACATCCCAGGAGTCCCCTGGCTGTCAAAGAGCTGGGATATCCCAGACACTCACAGGGGTTCCTGTCATAGGCAGAGTGAGAGCTTCAGGCAATGTTTATTAGAGAAGCTCTTATTGGGTCATGAGGTGCAGAAAGGATGCCCGACAGACCCAAAGCCCTCCAAGATGCCTAGGATTTCTAAACTCCTGCAGCAGGAGCCTGGGAGAAGCTGGATCAAATCCCAGCCCCAGACTTTGTCAAGGGTTTATATGTATAGGATTATAAAGGTGACCTTGAAGCTGTATAGAATTTGTCCCACAGGACTAAGGATGGCAAAGCTGATATATTTATATAAATATAGATTTGATTGATTAGAATTATGATTAGGCAGAAAGACCTTAATGAGAATTATTTGCTGCACAGCATAGGAGCTGTAACAGCTATTATAATACAGTGCTCTAGGAAGCAATTTTGAAACAATTGTATTAAAGCAAAGCCAGTTATTAAGTAGAGATTGATATCATTCTCTCAGAACAACAACGGTGAGAAAATCCCATTGGCTCAGCCTGGAGCAGTGAACCTGAGAGGTGTCCCCACTGCAGGGAGGAATATCCACAGCCCTCTGAAGAAATGTCAGAAAACTCTGCTGTTAAAAGTTGGGGTGGGGCTTTTCTAGTCTGAAGTGCTGCCCTCTCAGCACTTCAGGTGTGCCCGGGTTGTGCCAGCTCAGCAGTTCTGCAGAAGCTCTCAGTGGTGTCACTTGGTTGTTCCTTTCTCCAGGGATTTTACCAGCTCTGTCACAGCTTCAGCTCCCTCTGAGGATGTTGAACTTTGGAATGGAGGAGTCAGGGTAGTTTCAGCATTATTCACCCCAGAAGAAGTGTGATCCCTCTCCTTCATTTACCATGCGGGGGCTTTGCAAACAGGGCCTTGCTGGAGTTGTTTGAGCCCATTCCAGGTAGAATGGGGCTAAAGAAGGGGGACTCATGAGATCTTGGAGGATGGAGGGAACCCAGAGATGAGGAAGCATTGGGAGGGGGGACCCCTGGGAACTGGTCCACTGAAATAGAGAGTTGGGGGAGAAGAGACCCCTAGAACTCTCCAAACTCCAGGCACAGATAAGTGGGGGACCCTGAAGACGGGAAGCCGCAGGACCTCCAGCAGCACAGAAAGGACATTGCTAACCCTAACCCTAACCCCAACCCCTCCATGATGCCTACGGTTTCTAAACTCCTGTGGCAGGAGCCTCCTGCTCCAGCAGGAACTGCCTTTCCTGTGCCATGAGCAGAGCAGGTCCTGCTGCAGGAAAAAAAGCCCCAGGCCAGCCCCAGCACAGGGAAGGCCTCGGGCACAAGGGCAGAGTGCCACGCTGGGAGCTGGGCCAGGCAGAGCCTGAGGCACCAAAGGCACATTGGTAGCAGCAGCTGCTTGCAGGGCTTGGCCAGAAACCTCCCTTGGCAACCTGGCCTGGTGGCAATCACTGAAGAGCTGCTGCCTCAGGGGTCATTTCTGGCTGGGCTCTGCCCCAGCCCTCAGAGTGTGACCTCAGCATTGACTCTATCACAGCTGTTGAGCCTGAGCCCTGAAAAGCCTAAAGGTCACCTGTGTCACCCTGGCTCTGTCAGCTTCTGGGGCAGGGGAAGGGAAAAATAGAGACAGGGGAGAGCCAGGCCCGGGGAACAGGGCTGCAATGGTGATGGCTGTGAGGTCACTGCCCCTGCAGCAACCTGGCTCCCTTCAGCAGACATTCTGGCCAGAAGTGTTGTGAAGTCACTCAGCACATCAGAGAACTCACACAATAGAAATTCCAGCCTTTGGGAAGGGGTGGCTGTCACGATCCACTAGTACAAATGGGAGTTGTGATGGTTTGTTTTACCGATCTCAGAGTGCAAAAACAACACGGAGGGGATTTCAGTATTAATCAAAACAAATGCACCTTTTATTGAGTGCCCACAGCATATGTGATAGAAGGATTAGAAGGGAGATAAAGGATAGAGAGAGAGAGAAAAAGGAGGGGAGAATGTGAAAGACTGTCTGAAGTTCCCCTTATTTCCCTCACAACCATCCCAAGGACAGGCATCGGGACCCTGAGGCCCCTGAGCAGAGTTCTGGCATGCCAAGTGATTGTTCAGAGCTGTGTCTACAGTGACTGCTTCTAGCAGGGCCTGCCAAGGGGCGACGCGCCCTAGATGCTTGCACCTGCTTTGCAACAATAGGCCAGGAGTTTTCCCACCTCTTGGCCAGATGAATTTGCTGGGGCAACTTTGGTAGCCCCCTCCTCCCCCTCCCCCTCCCTTCATTCCCCCCACAGGAAGGAAAATCCTTCATCTGCTCCACTACCACCATGATGGACAGAGATTGAAGCCCCCCTGCCAAGGACTGAGACTGAGACACCCGTCATTCTGATCCAGGGGTGCTGGCCTGACTGAAGCAGGATGCCTGTTAAGTGTTGCCTGAAGATGTGTTCACTGGACCTAGACTGGTTTCCCATAGAAAGCAGTCCTGAAACAATGGGTCCCACTCACTGCTGCTATTGACTTATCCCGCTGAGAACATGGACTGTCTGCACCCGTCTCCAATTCTTTTTCCCCCTCAGTGATTTCAATGGACTTACTTCAAGATCTGTTTCTCCCCCTCCCTCAGCAATGGACTATAATAGAACCCTGAGATAATCAGGAGTCCGAGATCAGTCCGACCTGGCTAGGCGAATTCCATTGGCTGGACTACGAGGACTGCGTCTCTACATTTGGTAGTTATATTCTCTCTCTTTTATGCTCCCCCTCTTTTTTATTATTTTCCTTTCCCTAATTCCTTTAATGCAATTGTTGTGCTCATTCAATAAAGGTGCCTTTGTTTTGATTGATACTGCAATCTCCCTTCCGTGTTGGTTTTTTGTACTCTGAGATCAGTTAATGAACCATCACGACTCCCCGCTCATAGAGTGGATCGTGACAGGGGAATATAGCTACCAACAGAGAGGTGAAATCTTCGTGGTCCAGCCAATAGATCCATCTTGTCACGTTGGGGAGAATCTGCAAGTCTTGGTTAACTCAGGGGTCTTTATAGTCCTCTCCTGGGAGGGGAACAGGTACAGGACAATGGAGAATAAGTTTGTTGAGAACAAGTACAGAACAGGACAAACCCCTCTCAGCAATGAGCAGGAACCATTGTTTTCAGGACGGGTTTCTATGGGAAAACCAGTCTTGGTCCAGCAGACACACCTGCAGGCAACACTTGGCAAACATCTCACTTCAATCAGGCCAGCGCCCCCATGTTAGAATTTTAAGGGTCTCAGTCCTTGGGACGGGGCTTCAATCTCCGTCCTTCCACTGTGGTCGTGAGGCAGATGAGGGGTCTCCTGTGTGGGATTACCAAAGTTATCTCAGAGAGTTTATTTGGACAAGAGGTGGGGAAATTCATGGGCCATTGTGATGAGCAGAGATTGTGAAGCAGGTGTAAGACTGTGGTGACACAGCAAGCACAGCTGCAAACAATCACTTGGCAGGCATCCCCCTCAACCAGGCCAGAACTCCAGCCAGGGTCTTCAGCGTCTTAGTCTCTGTCCTTGCGACGATTGTGAAGCAAATGAGGAAAACTTCGGACCGACTCTTACAGTGGCACAAACCTCCTGACCTTGAAAAATTGTGGGACGATGCATCTACTTCTCTGTGTGGTAAATAGGTATGATTCATGCTGATAAAATTGAAACAGTAATCAATATTGATACAGTAATTAATATTTGGAAATAATAAAGCAGTTAAGAGTTGTAATGCCAAAAAGAAAGGGAGAGGAGGGGCTCCACCCCCCCCTCCCTGCAGGTGTTCAAGGACAGGAAAAAGCAAGAGATAGCAGTTACTAAAAATTAACAGAAAGAAGGGAAAATCTGGTTGGGTCCCAGGAAAATGCCAGCTATAAGAGATTTATTGCTTTGATGCTTAGATGTAGTAATATGCTAGTTTTGGCTTACATTATACTAGCTTGGTGCACATGTGTAACCCAAAGATTAATTAAAGGACATGGAAGAAGAGGAGAGGCCTTCATCAGTGATGACCCCCAAAGAATAGTGCAACCACCAAAACGAGTGGTAGAGCATGCGTGGTAAAGGTGGTGATGAGGGTGGAGGCAGAAGCGTGATGAATCGAAAATGGGAGGAGATGACATTGACACATGGCATATAAGGGGGTAATCTTCACTTGGCAAACTTGTACGTGAGGTGGCAAGGGTCCAGAACCCTGCACTCCGTATCCTGCGGTTATCTTTTTCTTATGCGCTATTATTGGAACCAAATTATTCCTTATTTTTAATCAAATTATATTGTCAATATATATTTTCTAAACTATTCAATTGAAATTGCTGCTACCTTAAATATTGTTTGGGGTTTTTTAATGATGGGATAATTGGGCAAACATAACATCTGGTGGAAAAAAATGCAGCTTTGTGTTACTCTTGTAGTAAAATATTTCCTCCTTAAACAAACCTAAATCACCCCCAACCAGTTTAAAAGTACTGACCCTTGTTCTGTCACTGCAAGATTTGGGAAAAAATAACATTTACCACTATATTTCCATTTTCGCAGACCTTTGAAAGGACCCCAAAATCTCCCAAGACTGGGCTGGGAGGGCTATTCACGTAAACAGCAGGTAGAGGCTGATGGCTATGGGCTTAATTGGGTGGAGACTGAGGACAGAACAGGAGTATCCTGAGAGGGATTGAAGGGAGGTTTCACGTGGAAATCCTTAAAATCAGAGGGTTTTGGGAAAGCTGCAAAAGGCAGGCCTCAGATACAGAAGAACTGCAATTAGAGCTAAACAGTAGCCATAAGATTTGTCAGCAAAAAAGTTATATGAGTTGTAGAAAGTAAGGACAAATAGAACAATGGTCTGTGTATTAACACTTGTCTAGAATAACTCCCTAAGCTACAGAAAAGTATATCTAGCAAGATATTAGGAAGTTCTAAGCTTAAGAATGGAGTTTTGTGCATTGTATTTTAATGCACAAGCAGGTATTGTATTTGAAATAAACAAGCATTCTTTTAACAAAAGGCACATGTATTCATAGTGGTTGGATAGAACTACTGTCAGTATGCTTTTGCTTTGTGTGATTGATCAAAAAACTTGTGAGTTGTAGCACTGAGTTCTTCACTGCTGAGATTGTGAGCTGCTGGCATCTTCCCATCGTCATAACCATGTAATGAGACTGATGCTGGAAAATAAACAGCTCGAGACATGTTCCACAGCAGTCCCATCCCATTCATGATTTTGTACATAGACCCTTGGCTGGCCTGAGTAGCCTGAGTGGCCTGAGAGGGATTGAAGGGAGGTTTCAAAGATAGTCGATCTTTTTTCATAGTGGAAATAAGCCTGAAAAACAACTATTGGCACCAAGGGCAGTTGGGAAGGCCCAGAATGCACACCAGGAGAAAGGAATTTCTCTCCCAGGGCAGGGCTGTGGTGCAACACATTCCCCAGAAGGAGTGTGGAGTAGCCCAAGGCTTTGTGTGGACAGGAAGAGGCAGAGCCAGGGAGGTGTGGATGCAACAGTTTAGTCAGAAAGAGAGAAGCCAGATAAACTTTCTCAGGAATTGTTCTGGGGAGTTTTGAGAAGGCTGAGAGAAAGAATTAAAACAATCTTGCAGCTGGTGTTTCGAACAGTGGTTTTTTCATGTTTACCAAAGGGTATCTTCTTAATTAGCCAATGGTGTGATGGGGTGTTGATTAAATGACCAATCAGGTCCACCTGCATTGGAACAGTGTATAAAAGAATGGGTTACTAATAAACCCAGTTTAGCCTTCTGAGAAGACCTAGAGTCTATGTGTTGCCTCATTCTCATTCCTGACTCAATGGTGACAAGGAGGATGCAGAGTTTTCAGGAAAGGAAGGGGCCAGTGAAGCGGGGCAGCTACGGGGATCACAAACATTACTGAAATGGTTCGTGCCTTAAACATTGTTATGAAGGAGTTTTGCCCATTATAGCAAAACTGTATAAAGTTGCTACAACTACAGAAGCCTCCTTGAAGATACCTGATTGGAACATTGGATTGTGAGTTAAGCCACCTAGATAAGAAAAAGGGGACACTACTGTTCAATCATCTCAGGTTCTAGGGAGAAGTAATCAAGGCTGAGTGAAAAGAATGCATCCACAAGAAAACCAAACACAGCACAAAGTCATCCCTGGCTGGGTGTGGGGTGGAAGAGACCACAGGCCACAGAGGCCAGGTTTACACAGACTTCCCCCTCCCCCACCTCAATGAGGGGGAAGGAAGATGTTTCAGATCCCTGGTGTTTCCTCTGGTCAGAGGCACTGAACATCCATCCTCCCCTACACAAACTGCCCCAGTTGTGAAACCTCCAACACTGAAAAGGCCATAACCACGGGATATTCATGTGAGAGGCAGCTGAGTGAGTGTCATAATCCATCAAAGACTCCTCGAAGTGCCCCCAACACTTGTTCCTGAGGCCTTGCACTACAGGACTGCATGTGATGCAAAGTGATGGAACAGACCCAAAGTCTGCTGCAAGAGACAGTGTCCAGCTGCTCCTCCCCAGGGGCAGTCGTATCTGGGCATTTGACTGGCCCGAGCATATTTTAGTCCATCGGATTCTGTGCTTTTTGCTCACCACCAAAAAGACCAGCTGCAGAGTATCATCTAGATGCTACTGGGATCTATGAAGTGATGATATTTTAATCTGTCTCTGCCACTCTCTTTCTCTTCTCCCTACCTTTTCCTATTTCTTTCTCTTCTCTCTCTCTCTCATATTTACTATTAAACAAACTCCATACTGTTGACTTTGGTATATGGTCTTGTTTGCACCTTAATTCAGGAAGAGGCATTTCTAATAACTTTAAAAATTGGACTGTAACACACTGCTGTGTTGACACTTTACACTTAGTTCCATAAGATATCTTTGTGTCAAAATGGTCTCCTGAATTCAAAGAGGCCCCACTATGCCACGATAGAGCCTTGGTTCCATGAGAGTCCATTCTGACACAATGGTCTCCTGCTGCATTCTGCCACAGCAAGGCGGGCAACAACTCCCCTGGGCCCTGGAGTCTTGGACTTCAGGTAGCCGTTTGTGGTAGTGTTCAGGAGGGTTTCGAGGATGAGAGAGAGACGAGAGCCTTTTCTCCATCAGAAGGCTTGATTTATTATCTTATAATATATATATGTATTACATTATATTATATTAGAAAGAGAAGGGAAAGAAGGAGAGAAGGTTTCTCCCAGAGGCTGCTATGCTAAGAATAGAATAGAATAGAATGCACAACAACAGAATTCTGCCTCAGAGAACTGTCCTTCATTGGCTATTAACTATAAACAMYCAGGATGGACCAATCRBAGATGCACCTGTTTGCATTCCACAGCAGCAGATAACCATTGTTTACATTTGTCGCTGAAACTGCAGCTCTCAGAAATCCTAAGAAAGGATTTCTCATGAAAGATGTCTGCGACAGCCGCTAATGACCAAACAGGAAAAGATGGTGACAGAATGAGTCTTGCTTCAGCAACATCCAGGATCCTTTATTGAGTCAGGGACCAAGGCAAGATGGAGGGTAGAGTCATGGGTTTTATATGCCAGGGTAGGGATGGAGTTTAGGGTTGGGGTTCAGTAGCGAGAGGAGCAGGAGACTGCAAAGGGGTAGACCAAGGAGGACAACTAATGGGAAGAACTAAGGTGGGAACACTGGAGTAGTATTTAAACCAATGAGGGTGCAGGAAAAGAAGAACATTCTGGGGCCATTCCTTATCTGACAAAATGGGGTGGGGTGTCTTTTCCCAGGCTTGCGGGGATACGCTCCACAGGGCGGAGGGGTGGAATCTTCTTTAAGTCATGCACCTCACTCAATGCTGTCTGTTTGGGTAGAATTCCCACCTCCTGGGGCAGGAGCACTCCACAGTCTCCTGGCTCCATGACACTGGGCTGTGTCACAATGGACACTGGATTTGACAAGAGCTGGCAATGTCCCAGTGGAACCTGTGTCCTATGAGGCCCCACTTTGTCAAAGTAAAGCCTTGGATTCATGAGATTCCATGTTCTCACAAGTGTCCGGCGAGTTCCATGAGCTGTGCTGTGTCACAATAGAAACTGTGTTCCACAAACCTTGGTAAGCCTGTGTTCCATGAGGCCCCGTTTCTTCAAAAGGGAGCTTTGGTTCCATGAGATTACATTGCATCTTATGGTCTCTGAGGTTCTATGAGGCCCTGCTTTTGTCACAGTGGACACTTGAGTCCATTGCATCCCAATGGTGTCCTGGGTTGGATAAGTTCTGCTGTGTCACAACGACCCCTTGTTTCCAGAAGATGTTTCAAGGTCCCAGTGGCACCTGGGTTCCAAGAGGCCCTGCTGTGTCTCAATTGACATTGTTTCCATGAGATATCATTGCATGACAATGATGTCCAGGTTTCTGTGAGCTGCACTGTTTCACTATGGACACTGGGTTCCAAATGAGCTGGCAATGTCCCAGTGGCATCTGGGTTCCATGAGACCTCCTGTGTCACAATTGACCATTGTTTCCATGAGATTCCATTGTCACACAGTGGTCTCCCAGGTCCCATCAGTCCTTGCTGTGCCACAATGGAGCTTTGTTTCCACTAGACCTGACAATGTTGCATTGACCCTTGTGCTCCATGAGGTCCCTGTTTGTCACAATGGAGCCATGTTTCCATGACATTGCATGGAGTCACAATGGTCTTTTAGATTTCGTGAGTTCCTTCTGTGTTACAATGGAGCCTTGATTCCTTGAGATTTCATTGTGTCACAATGGTCTCCTGGGTTCTATTAGGCCCCACTGTGTCACAATGGACACAGGGTAGCAAGAGCCCTGGCAATGTCCCATTGGCACATGGGTCCCACAAATCCCTACTGTGTTCAAAAATGAAACTTGGTTCCATGAGATTCCATTATGTCACAATGGTGCCCTGGATTTCATGAGGATTCACTGTATCAGAATTGAAACTTTGTTCCATGA
>JACDOX010001376.1:0-10710 GCA_014549065.1 Cardinalis cardinalis
TTGAAACATTTTTAATCACTCCACTTATTTAAAATTTTATTTACAAATAATTATATTAACAGTGATTGAATCCTTCCCGAACTTCTTCCTTTGCATCATTTTTTTAGAAAAAATATCAGCAAAAGAAAGTTATGATGGGCTGAAGTTCATTGAAGTTAACTTAAAATCAAACAATATACCTCGAAAATGTCAAGGAGAGATCTGTGGGGTTTTCTTTAATCTACAAGAGCAAGAAATTGTAAAACACTTTTCAGAACACTTTTCATTTCTTGGTAGAAGACATTAGACATTTACTCATGGCTGTACTGACCTCTTGATCTTGCACAGAAATTCTTGACTACTTATTTGCAATCTTCAAAGATTGTGTTTCTTTGCTCTAATTCCCTATGGAAACACTGTCAGGTAACCAGTGTACTTGAGCATGTTTCATCCCCATCTGGTTAGACACAACTACTTGGATTCGAACTTTCTACAGTATGTATTACACAGAATAAATGTGTCCTATATGTGCTAAGTACTAAGAAATTATTTAGAGAAAGTACCAAGTTTTTATCCATTGCAATACTTAAAGGCTCCCTATTTAAAAATTGGAAGGACAATGTTCTTTACATACATAGGAATTAGCCAATTATTTACATCTGAGTGCAGCTAGAAAGGAAATTTAAGAGGTACCTTTGTGGCATGCTTCCAACATAGGCTCTGCACATTCATGTGAAGATGCTTTACCCAGGAAAACTCATAGCTGAGGACTAGCTACCCATGAAATACAGGGGAGAGTAGAACTGCAGTGAGTTCAGCGACTGCTTGAACTGGAGAGGTCACAAGAGGATTAAAATATTTGCAAACTTTTGCAGAAAAGTGGGTGAGCATAAGGTAAAGTTGGTGATGTTAGAAAAACATGTGGTATGGATCAGTGTGATGGAGCAACAACCAAGAAAAAAATGTGATTTTGAAAAGCTTTTACAATTAAATGGACAACTGTATAGTAATCTCTTATGCACAAGTTAAAGATTTAAACTGGAAAAAAATTCAAAAAGCCTACAGCAGCATCACAAATAAACTAGAAAGTGCTGTGTTTCCTAAAAAATGTTTTCTGAATTGCCTCCTATTACAATCCATTGCAGAGGATATTTTTTTAAATATTCTTTGTGGCTAATTTAAAAGAATTGTTATCTTTCTTATAAATGCAGAAGTGTGCATTTTACTTGAAAAACCTCTTTAAAATTTTAGCTTTGCTTATGTTGATTTTCAAGGTCTTCTCCTTTACAAACACTCACGTCTCTTCCAAAGGGAAGTTGTTCTTGCTCAGCAAAATTTCACTCCCTACCTGAAAATGGCAAAACATAATTCAATGAAAATATTTCTTTTTTTTTTTTAATGACATGGAACAGAGAAATGCAGATAGTAAGAAAAAAATCAGTTTAGCAATCTGGCTAATTATGACTTGTTAGTCTTGAATTCTCTTAGACACATGCAGAACGGAATTTTTACTGCATTGTCACACTGTTATTAGTAAATTCCCTTTCAGTGATAAATAGTAAATATTTCTATCAAAGACAGTTCCACAAACTTCTTTATAATCAGAACATAAGCTTGACCTGGAAAGGATTGTCTCCACAATGTGAAACGAGTATAATTTGATTGAAATTCAGAAACCTTATTTAGAAGGAATTTTCCTCTTGCTTTTTTTTTCTCTGCTACTCTTGCAAGAAATAATAGCCATTATGGTAGTGATTATGACAAGCAATTATAAAAATGAAAGCAGAATTAAGAGGCAAAGGCTTTAATGTTCTGTTTAAGTTAAAAATGTAAAAAAAGAGAGATGAGTGCTGCAGAGATGGGGTAGATGAAGACTGCTTGACAGTGTGGCCAAAACCAAACACCATTGCTCAAGGGTGTTATGCCAGAGTCTTATTATCTTATTCGCATAAAAACCCTGGAGAAGAATGGAGAGGGACAGCAATCTCAGTTTCTGTTGTTGCTGGTAGTGCAGACATACAAAGTACTGATGTTAGAAATAATCACCTCTGCTCACAAATGACCATGAGTAGAGAGGCTTATCCTTAGTGCAAACAAGATTGAAATCCCTGTAGCTTTGCAGGGACATAGCCTGGGCAAAGTAAGTACCTGGGTAAGGTTGTTTTGTTTCCCCAAGTGACTGGCTACATTGCTTATGTTAAGGTCTGTCTCAGGTCTTAACCATTCTTCAAAAACACCCACATTGACTCATTAACTGAATCTGTGGATTTGTCTTCATGGGTCACAAGCAAATATTTTAGCAGACAGCTAAAATATTTAGCTTCTCTGGCTTTTCAGCTAGTAGGTTTAAAAAATGTATTATATACATTTTTTAATACTATAGCAATTTCTCACAATTCAGAAACAACCCACTTTGGCCATCACAGTAAAGAATCCTAGTCATAACATGCTTTCCAAGTGGCATGCACCAATTCCAATTATTCTGTTGTACTCAGTTGTCATATACCTAGGATATATATTGAAAAACATAAAGAATATATAGTAAGATAGATTATGGAAATATTTTTTTCATTTATGGCATCTTATAAAATAGCTATTGCTTTAGTTTTTATAAACTAAATTGCTTCTTTTTAAATGTATGATGGAAAGGGCAAGAATTAGACCTAATATCTAATCAAAGTAACGATGGCAAATGTAAAAAACTGCAACAAATAGTCTTTTTTTTCCTTTCCTTAGACCTGTAACTTTTATTTTTTTCCAACTTTCTGGTCTGTGCATTAGGTCTATAGCAGAAAAAAAAATTATTTGTTCAAAGATGTGAGGAATTTCTTTCTTTTAATTTCTTCCAAACTTACCTAAGTATCATTGCAAAACTTTTTCATAATAGCAGGCAAACACACCTAATTCATTAAGATTCATTACGAGTTCTAAAATATATTGTCAGTAGAAGTTGTTGAAGTAGAATTTTTAGGAACCATTAATAACTCAGTGGGTTGCTGCCATACTAGGTTTTGTTAAAATATTTCATATTAACTGAATTACAAAGCACTTGATTATTTAATGCAATTGTGAACCACCTCCTCCACAAGAGTTACAGAGATTCACACAGTAGTGGTCTCTTGCATTGAGCCATTAGCAAAAGAGCCCGCTGTTTTAAATTTCCTGCTACCTAACAGTTCTCTCTATGTCATTTTAAATTCATTTCAAAATTCAACTGAAAAGTTTTTACTCTTAACCAGGACCTCTGAATACAAGGAGACTAGAAAGTAATTTTTTTTTTTTTTTTAGTTAATGATGTGGATGCATTTGATCTGTCTTAAAGAGGAAAAATATGAATATTTTAGCCAAGGTAGTGTCTAAGCAGAAGACAAGTATGCTTGTCTTTCTTGTTTTGTTTTAGTGAAAAATATTTCAGGTAGGTGCATTGTATATTGGCATTCAACACTGGATAAATCTGAAAAATTCTAAGCAAAATAGGTAGAAGTGTGGGAATTGTCGGAACATATCTTGCCTGTTACATAGAAAGTACCTAACATTTTCAAAGATGTCATCATAAAAATGCAATTAATTTAATTAAAGGACCTTGAGACGAGGAAAAAGATCTGAATTATTTTATTTGGAAAATCATTACCACAAAAGTAGAAAAAAATAACAACAGTTTACAATTGTTTTTAACTTCAGCTCCTGAGGTATGGAGGAAGGAGTCAGACTACTGAGAATAGAATTTCCTGGGTTTTAAGGGGGAAACATGACCTGAAACCAAGAGCAGCCTAATCAGATGGACCAGAAATGAAATAAGAGAGAGTTGAAAGTATCTATGAGATGAGCCAAGGGAAAGTGTTTATTTGTTTGTTTGTTTGTTTGTTTGTTTTCCCAGAACTGTGGAAACTTAGATATAAGGTGGAAAAAGCATGCAGTGAGTAAGAAAATTTTGCTGTTTTCAGATTGAGGTGAGGAAGGGCTGTGATTTAAAAGAAATGAGAAGGAAAAAGCCAGAATAGGAATGAAGTCATGAGGCAAATATTGAGATGGATACAATGGAAGGTAATGTCTTTAAGCTGACATCAGAAAAACTAACTTGCCAGTAAAGACATTTAATACCTTTTGAGGAGGACAAGGACTTAAAACACTTAGGAAGATAGAAATCAGACTTAGCAACCTTCAAAAAGAAAAATGCCACTAGGATATTTAATTATTAGAAACTGAGATGCATAAGTTCCCTCAATGTTCAGGTAATTTCCTCTCTTAACGAATTTGATCCTTTAACTTTTCTCCTTTGCAACTAACATTCCATAAGGCAATTGGGCAATGAGATCAATATTACCAATGTCACCGTGACATTTGATTAACTAAAGTCTTGCCTGGCTTTTCATGAGAAAATTTGGGATTCTCATTGCCAAAACTTAATTAAGTCCCATCTTTCTAATTTTATTATGTTTGCAACTTCAACTTGCATCTTAATTGTAAGCAGTGACCAGAAGCTAAATACAGCCTACCTTGTCAGAACCACTGAGATTTGTATAGTTTAGTCTTCTTATTTCCACAATGTGTTTATGGGCTAGGTATTTTATTCTTTTTCCTTTTCCTTTTACATGTGGAACACATTGTGTGATGTAAAATTTGATTTCTACTAAGGCTTGAAGGCTTGAATGCTAGATTGTGATATAGCATTTTTAGTCTGTTTTTTTTTCTGCTATAATTTTGAGAAACTTGGCTTTATTTTAAGGCTTCCTTTCTGTGGCATAATCACAGTTGCCATGTTATCTTGCCTAGCTACCAGTTACCTTACCTAACCATCTAACCTCTTAAAATGTGTTTTTTGGAATTTCAATTTAATTTTTGCTGTGAAGTGCTTGTGAGGTGTTGTGGGCTGGGGTTTTTTTATTTGTCTGTTTGTTTGGGTTTTTAAAAATTATTTTTCTTTTTTAAGTTATAAATAAAATATAAAATATAGGACTTCTTCATTATAAAGGGTTTTCTTTTTCCCTTGAAAAGAGAAAGATACTGTATTTGGTCTCTCCATAGTTTTTCTGGATATCAACACAGCAGCTCTTACTTTAGAAAGAAATGCCTAAGTGAAACATTCATATGAAAAGATGTGTGTCAGCAGGGAGGCTATGTTTGAGGTGAAAGGCAAATTAATGGGCATTACCCTCCAGCTGCTGGGAAATGTAAAGCTGTGCTGGAGTTGAGTCAAAAAGTTCAGAAGGAATCTCAAATATATTGGGACTAGAAAGAAGCTGAATCTCTCTCCTACAAGGCTGGTAAACTTTTGGGTTTCTTGAAATGTCACTGATCTTGAAACCAGTAATGAATTTAGTATTATTTTATTATATCCAATTTTACACAAAAATAAGATAATTGTTGTATAATCCATCACATCTTCCTACTTGTACTTCAGCATGAGATTTGTATCTACAAACAAGAATTTTGGGCTCTTTAGAAACCTCAGTGGTACTTTGTTACCAAACTCTGAGTTTGCCAAAGCTCAGAAGTGTGCTGACCATGCAGTGATTGATGTCATTTAATTTCTAGCCTTATTAACTGCTCCAAGCAGGTATTTCAAAATTGGTCTGTATAACTTGTAAATGAATACATTGACCAGAAACTTGTTTGTTTGCAAGACATCCCGGGATCTGTCAATGTAAGCTTGTCTTGAAGTACAAGCTGCTTGTCTTCAGCTCATGGAAATGCCCCAGACTGGGGCCAGTATAGAGTGTGAGGAGGGAGGAGCAGAAAGAGGAGCTGTTACAGACAGTGCCCCATTCCCCATCCCCCTGCTCTGCTTGGAGAGTCTTCTGGTGCATTTCTATTAAACCTGGTTTTGAGAATACCTTTGAGGGTGGTGCCTAAAGTAATCTAAGCCACTCATTAACAACAGAGGGGAGGAGGTAGGGGAGTGACAGATGAATAAGTGAAAGTAAACCTGGGGGAAAAAAGAGGAGGATAGGAGTGGGTTAAGGTGATGCGTGAACTTTTGCTTCTCAATCTTTTTATTTGGCAATTATTTACTTGGCTTTTCTCCATTTGATAGTAATTGGTAAGAGATGTCTCTGTCTTTATCTCAATCCATGAGCCTTTTCATTCTTTTTTCTCCCAATCTATTGTAAAAGGGGGTGAGACTGGATGGGTGGGCACCTGGCCATTACTTAAGGTAAACTCACCATGTTGTCCTTCAAGGTAGATGTAGATAGCAATTAATTCACCCTTACCTTTCCTCTTCTTAAAGCCAAACATTTCCTCACCCTTGTGGCCCTCTGCTGGAATTACTCCAGTGCATTATCTCCCTTGTACAGGGCAGTCCAAAACTGGATGGTTTCCAAATGTGGTCTTGTAAGTGCCTGTTACTGAATTTGGATTTCCATTTCCAGTTAATGCTCTATCCCTAAGTTTAAAAGTTAACATCAACATTTATTTGAAAGACCTTTGCATCTGAAAGTCCTCTGTCACAGAAAACAAAGGAAAACAGTATAAGGACATGGAATACTAAGTTAATAATGAAGGTCACAAGTGACCACTTTATTCAGCTAATATAATAATAGCATAGGGGAAATTCACTTCTGTCTTTAAGCTTTAATAAAAATTCTTAAAATGCTTTTATAAAAGGACCCAAAGTAAATATGAAAATTAAACAGTTGTCGGTATCTTACAAATGTCTTTGGCAGATTTTACATCGCCAAATTAAATTGACCAACAAAAAAACCACAAACAAACAAATAAACTGATAAACAAAAGAATCACAGCTATTGGATCTTTCCATGCACTTATTCAGCCAAGCAAGATAGACCTCAGGAATTGCCTTTACCTGTTGAGTGTTGTTTTTCTTTTTGTAGACAAGTTAATCTTAGATTACTCATAAAAAAGTGCTAGAAGCAAGTTTGCAGCAATTTTTAAGGTAATGTCAGCATAGGATTTTTGAGTTTTACAGTCTTTAACTTATGGATGCTGGTTAGTGTTATGAACAAAAATCTGCCTATTTTTTTGTGAAGATAAAAAGTTACAGAAACTGGTCGGACCTGTGGCTAGACCTTGTTTGTTATGGTAATTACAAGTAGTTTTTGTTAATGGTTCTTTTTGTGTCGGTAAAAGCCCTGGCCGGGGTAGGTTGATGGCTCTCTCTCCCCCAAGCAGTGATGGGTGGAGACCCCCCCTGACAGTGAAGAAGGAGAGGAGATAAGGGGGGGCATGCAAAATAACTTCAGGACCAGCATGCAATGGGAAGCTACCACCCCAAAGCTACTGAAGAGACCCCAAAAACAATGAGCCAATATAGATTTGAGAAATTGGAGTGGTGTCTAGATATGAGGCACAGTGTGCTGGGCCCCGCAGAGATGTTCACCGCCCCTCACCCTGGGCTAGGGAGAGTCATCTGAGGGCCGAGACCCGGAGCGGAATTCCCGCTGAAGCCAAGACCTGGAGTCGACACGCCCACCAAAGGCTCCCACGAGGACTGGACCCCCCAGCTCTGCCCCTAGTGGACCAAGCTGCACATGTCCTCCTCAGCGTCACCCTGGGAGAGACGACGGGAGACTGCAGACCCGTTGAGCTGCCCCATCCTGAGCTGATCACTTTTAATAAAGGCATTAAAAGAAGAAGAAGTCTCCTGCCCTGTTTATTTCAGTTAGCTGATTTTTGTTTGTTTCAAGAAAATTTCTAAATGGTGACCAGTGAGATAAAAACATTGGTATGGTCTTACTTTGTTAAAGAATTTCCATTTCTTAACAGTATTACATCTGCTGGGAAAATAACAGCAAAGTGCAGATGTGTATCTCTTAGCAGCAAAAACCCCAAACTCTCCAAAGATTTTAGGGAAAAGAGATTTTATTATTAACTACTTGTAGTACTTTCCATACTCACATTGGACTAGTTTCTCCCTAGACCCTTTTCTTATATATTTATAAATATGCATATAGAATATATATGTATTCTTATTATAAATCCTTATACACAGTAGAAGTCAGACAAGGAAGAACAGAAAAGGGAAGTTTCCCTTTTGGACAGTGAATTATTAGTAGCACGTTCCAGAAGCATTATAGTATTCTCCGTATGGGAGAAGGAAACATCTTTCTTAAAGAGAGAAGTTGCCTGATTTTATGAGGAAACTAAATATACTTGTAGGTAATTTTTCCATTTTCCAAAACAAAAATGGTTTCTGAAAAATGTATTGTCAATAACAGGAAATTTTTCATAAAGATACTAAAAATTATTGCTGTGGATGAAAACTTAGAAATATTTAAACTCTTTCTCTTTATTTTCCTCTCTGATATCTCCTCCCTGGTTATTTGCAGTATATTTCTGATTTTCAACCTATTGCATCATAATAATGAACAAATGTCACATTAATTTCATTACTTAAATGTTTTTAATCCAATCTCTTGCCTCAGACACAAGTATTTGAAATGCTTGCAATTTTACATACTTTAGATGTATTTGAAGCTAGATATACTGAACACTGTAATGCATTTGATTAGCTAATAAAATATCCCAGTTTGAATTAGAAACCATATCTTAAAATTATCTTTATTTAACAGTTTGAGATAACTACATTAGGTATTTAATTTTGGAGCTTTGATATTGAAAAAAACATTACAGTATTTCTCCTACTTATTAATGTTCCTTCATCTGCTTTTTAGTAATTACTTTTCAGTTTCAGCAGTTTATAGTTCTCCAAGGTGCTGGAGGCTGAAATGTTAATGGTTATTGACTCACACAATTGGCTGCTTGCAAAAGCAATGGGTGCTTTGGTGAAGCCAGGTTTGCAGCTCCCAAGCAAAGATGAGGAGGAGAATTCTGAATTTGTGGTGGCAAAACCTCTGACCCAAGTAAGACAGAAGCTGTGAGCACCCACCACGGTAGGACGGCCCCAACAAGCTGACCTTTGTTTAGATAATCCAGTTGACCCCTGTGTCTTATTGTGTCCCTGATCATCTCTGTGATGTCTTAAACAAGCTGTTTTCTAGCCAGATAAGGGGAAAGGCCAATAAGAATCAGATCCTGCAGAGATGTGATGGCTTCTATTATGGCAATTCCTTCTGATAAGGCACAATATGAGAAGCAGGGCACAATAGTGGCCATGTCATTAGAAGGGGCAATAAACCATCAAAGCACCCTCATACTCATTTCTAGGGTCTTCCACCAGAGGACTGTGCATGATCCACAGTGTTACATCAGGGACTGTAAAACTAACTCCCCCCAAGGGAGATATCTGAGCATCCCCACCCAAATCTGAACATTTATTACCCCATTGAACTTTGTGTTTCGTGGACTTCCCCCACACCACGACAGATCATGACTGGTGACCATGTGATCATTACTTCGACCAATGGACATCAAAATTTAACAAGCAGGTGTCGTTTTTGGATCCATGGGTGGTGATTTCTTTCTTGTCCACTATCTACTCTTATCCTTTCTTTCCCTCTTTCCTTTTCTTATATATATTTTCTTTATACTTTAATACTGTTATATTTCTATTTATAATAACAAAAACCAGCTACATACCTCCTTTCCATTGGAACCAAATTGTTCTAAAATACATCTGCCACATATAGTGTCATTTCTGTCTAATCAAGAACATCAGTAACCCCATTGTCAGGAGCAGGTCAGAACAAAAAGCTGGGTTTTTTTCCTCCTCTCTAGTGGTTTTCAACTTGTATATTCCTCTGAAGGAGGGCATTTACTTCTTAATAGGTTGCTGTGGACGTATAGCTACATGGCATTGTGCTGAAATGAGAACCAGTCTCAAGGTCTGTTTTTCTGAACCTTTTATTTGCCTCAACAAAGTTGAAAATTTGCTTTAAAAAGTTCCATTATTGCAGGTTATATTTCAGTAAAATAGTGCAAAGGATCAAAGGTTCTTGGATGTCTCTTGAGTGTTTTCTCTCTGTCTAGAGATACAGGGTAGTCTGCCTCAGATGCATGTATAACATGGGATGCCAATGAGGGTCTCTAAATCTATGCCTATATGACACCAAGGTTATTGTGCTGTATCGCTGTAACACTTGGGACTGTGCATTCCAAAAGAAATTTTAGTTTTCTGTTTGAATTTACAATGAACTATATTAATCATTAGAAAAATAAGTGCCTGGTTGAATGGACTTGAATACTTGCTCAAAGCAGTACAAGCGGTTCATTTTTTTATTTCCTGTTTTCATAGTATATATCCTCCAAGTATGTGTCATGCAAGTTTCATACAAGGCAGATTTATTTTCTCTTCCTGTCAGAAGAAAATTTAATTATTTATTTAATTTCTTTCATCTGCTGTTACCAATTTTGGTAACTCTTCTGATTTTATTTCTGAATTGACATTTTTTGACTTAAACCTTTTATTTGAAGTAAAAACCTTGTCTATGGGACAATTTGCATTTGTACTTGTTGATTAAGATCTTTTTTTTCCTGTGATTAGAATGAATCTTAGTTACTGGAAACATAGTAACAAAGATTTTAAAAACAAACTCAACAAAAAAGCTCAACAACTAAAAATTGGGGCCTTATTTTCAGAAATTCAGGAAAATTTAATCAAAAAACTTGGAAAAATGGAAAGGTCATGTTATTGGCATGGCATGTTCTCTTCCTAGGCTTTTGGAGATGACTTGGTACTTTTGCAATAATTTTACTATTACTGTAAACTTGTGTTTCCTTATTAACTGAATGTGTAAAGTTTATGCAACTGTTTGATAAATTTGTGTATAAGAGGAATATCTTCAATTTCTAACAAATGTTTATGTGTGATAG
>JACDOX010001379.1:0-10597 GCA_014549065.1 Cardinalis cardinalis
GGAATTTCCACCCATTCAGCCAGCCGGCCAGGGCTATTACTGAGACAAAACAACCATTAACGACAACGACTTGTAATTAACATAACAGAAAACACCTAGCTAGAGGTTTGAGTCTTCTCTGTAACCCTTTCTCTTCACAAAAAAAAAAMCAGGCAGATTTATTGTTCATAACAAAAACCACCAAAGCAACAAACTCCAACCCCGCAAAAAGCCTGCTCTTGGGAGTAAATAAATCAGTCACTGAGTATGTTGAGAATTAATGAAACAACCAGGACTCAAGGATATTGTGTGTGCTCTAGACAAATATTAATACTGTGAATCCTACATACTAACTACAAGTCAACAAGGACACATTCCTAAGATTTATTGAAAGATCAGGTTTTCGTTCAATTGGTGCCAGTTTTGAAGACATCAGACTTAATAAATAAATGATAATAAACTGTCATTGGGCATATATTTTAGCATTTGACATCAATCATGTGCTAGCTCTGTTGTGATGGGCACAGGTATAAATCTACTCTGCAATAAATTCAGACTCTTCCCTAGACAAAGAAGGTACAAAAAGTGGAAATGAGATTTAATTTTGTGGTTCTTCCTGTCCTATTTTTAGTTAAAAATGAAACTCTTTAAGGTAGAAGGTAAACAATTTGATCATTTAATTACTTACCAGAACTGAAAAGCCTCTGAGTGTGCACAGTAAGAATAAATACATCTTTATCTTAAGGTATAAGTACTTCTTTTGTGAATTTTCTAGCTCTGAAGAAATAAAATAAGTGTTACTGAGTAGAGACCCCAAGAGAAAAATGTTGAAGGCAAGAAAATCAATGATGTTATTTTTCTTTTTGAAGGAAAGTTCTCGTAGCTCAGAACCTCTCTACTCTGAATTGTCTGGTTAAACAAGCTGAGTTTTTACATGATTCACATTTTGAAAATGCATTTTAAATATTCTCACGAGGACATGATGCTTTTAATTTTTTAAGAAGTAGAATATGCTAAATCTTAGAATTACTTTTGAAATAAAAATTTCTTTGCACATGTAAGAAGTAAATAGAAAGGTGAAATACAGACCTAAAACCCTGATAAATATTTAAGATACAAACTTTAAAAACCTCATGACTCAAAAGAAAAGTTTCCTCTGAGAAAATAAAATCTAAAAATTCAACACCAAAACTCCCCACAAAACAAGCCAATAATCTTTAACGACAAAATCTTTACACAAACACTATGAAAACATCTTCAAGTTCATCTTTTCAGAGGCTGAAATAGGCAACATTTTTATGATTATTTTTATCATTAAGCTTTATCATTTAAAGCTAAATGATAAAAATAAATGGTGAAATTTTTTTAGTATATGTAATTTTTTAGTATGTTAAATAGCATGTGAAATTTTTTCTTCCACTGGAAGAGCTGATCTTTCAATACCGAACCATATGCCAGTTGCTGGATGCAATAAGGCCATTTCAAGGCGCTCGGAACTAGGGGGTTTCCAGGGAATGCGCCCTCCGGTATTGCAGCCCTGCCATTAGAGCAAAGATGGGCTTGGAGATGTCCTGCCATCCTCCCACAACAGAGAGATAATGAGTCAGGTTTGGACCTGCCAACTCTCTGAAGCTCCGGACACAAAGTGTGCTGCAGGTCGAGGGCCACGGTCCTGCTTCTGTCTGTCCCTCCTTAGAGGAAGGGACAAAAGACTCTCACTTGCCAAAGCGCTGGGAGTCGGCACGGCAGGAGACAGGCGTTCAGCTGAGCGCTCAGTCCTTCAGACTTGTTTCCAACCTGCATCCAGTCAAGAGGATTCTTTTTGTGAGATCTGAACAAACAAAAAAACCTCAATTTAAATAGCTTAAATTAAGCAGAAACAAGAATGATTTTCCTGTGTTGTTTCAAGTTCTTCATTGCTCTAAACTACTTCCTTTCAGCCCTCACAAAAAATACTTCAGCAGAACAGGCAATGATGGAGGGTCCTTAAACACAGTGTTCACAATTTTGAAAGAGCAGCAAACAGTGGCACTCAGAACATTTTAGAAATGACTGATGAGATTTTATGGTGCTTAGGAGAGAAAATAACTGAGTATTCATATGTAAATCTGAGATATTCTCTAGAATGTTGCATTTTAAGTACTGCCATATTTTTCTCTGCAAGTGCATATGGAGTAAGTAGCTGGAGGTAATGTTCCCTCTAGAGGTTCTGCAATTTGTTTTAATGTGAAACAAAAATGTCAGAGTACTTAAGCTCTCAGGCTTTTTTTCTTCTTTTGCAAGGAAAATTCTCAAGGGAACGTGGATAGAAAAATTAATTCTAGAGAGATTAACAAAATACAATTAACCTAGTAAAACCATTAAGCAAATTAGCACATTTAGTAACCAGAATGTTGTTGGGATTTTTGTTTGCCTAATTCTTGCCTTAATAGCTTAATAGCATAAATGGTCAACGAAGAGCCCTCTTTGTCACACTTAAATAAGTTCATGCATTTAGAAGATTTTTATTTAAACTGAAGAAGCTCTGAAAGAAGCTCAGCATGCTGGTCATGAATCAAATTTGTTGATCACTCTGTTGGGATGTAGTAAGTCAGTGTTTTTGTATTTCAGTATATTGTGTGTATATATACACTATCTACTGAAGTCAATACAAGCTGACATTGTACACATCTCTGTATATGTATGTATTTTTCTTTTTTGTATTTATGTGCGTTTGTATGAACACAAACATATACTCATCAGATCTCATTCTCAAATTTCTGGTAGGCCAGATAAATTAGAATTATTTACTAATGAACATGGGAAAATTGAAGTGTTTTCTTTCTTTCCAACAAAGGATTCAAAGTTTCAGTCTTTAGACCAATCTACAAATGCTTGATATGATTTTCCCAAGCCGTTCTAACTTCACATTGAATTTAACATGGAAACAACCCACTAAAAATCCCCCAAACCTTTACTTATTTTGAAATTGCCACAATAAATAGGAACTACCATATAATCAATGTCCTGCATGTGCCTCAAATCTGGGTCTAAAGAGGTCACTGTAGGGCGGAAGAGGCTGCACTTGTTTTCAGTCTCAATATTACTGTGATGGGTCAAATTGGCCTATTGTAGAAAAGTTTTGGCAAATTGTAAAACCTGAAGGAACTAGTGACAAGCTGTCTTTAATAGGACGGATGCTGACTAGTACTGCTTGTCCTCACACCCCTGAGAAGCTCTCTGCCATCTACACTCAAAAGCTCCAAACCCTATCTGCTCCACTCTAATTTGCCCCAAGCCACATCCACACTCTTTTGTGGGGAGAAACAAGTGTCACTTTTGTAGGAATTACAGCTTTCCATCATTTTGGTGGTCAGTGTCGGGGCACCTGGGTATGGGAAGGGGGTAGAAGGAATTTAAATCCATTTAATGCTTTGATGTGAAGGAATCTCCACAAATAGTCTGTCATTGTTTTAGGCAGGTGAATTGACTCAGAGGTACTCAGTCATGAATAATATGAATAGACTACTGGGTGCTGGTTCAAGGATTTCCATCATACACGAGTGTTCTGTGTCTCTCACCACAGCCATCTCTCAGACCATGAAAAAAACAGGAAATACTCCTTGGGCACACTGACAGAGGAGGCAGCTGCCCTTGGTCTACTCCCAAGCTTCACCATGCCAGAATCTACAGAGTTAGAAAATTAGAGCAATAACAAAAATAATGAAGATGAGAGTAACAATAATAGCCTAGAAAGTGGAATTACATGTGTTGAAAGTAAGTTTGTTACTATTTCTGAGAAAAAAATCCTCCACATTTTGCTCACTTCAAATGTTTATCATATTCCCAATGACTACCAGTGAAATACTTTGGACGTAGGCTAAAAGTCCCTAGGAAACTGGTTCCTCCATTTTGGCAGCAGTCCTTGCTTAAGGGCTACAGCCAAAAATCAGACGTTACTGCAGAAAATTTGCTGAGCAAATAAGGTACCCACTTTAGCTGCAGACAGACATGCCAGCAATTTAAGCTTGATGCTTTTACAATTTGTTTTGCTTGTCTATTGCAAAGATTCTACACAATTATTCTGACTTGTTAGCACGTTCAAAAGGTCAAAGATTAAATTAACCAGCATTCTGATAAGTTTTAATTAATCTTTCAGTAAGAAATACAATTGCCTTCAGGCTTTTGTTGTTCCTGTGCTTAATCAGAGATTAAAGCTTGTAGAGGCACTCATTCAAGGACCTGACCTCTCATATGTTCTCTAAAAACACAGAAGGAGTTACTTTCTTTGATCCAGTTTTCTGGCTACCAAGTCTGGAAAAGGCATGCAAACCTTGGTGTCTGAACAGATGGCTACAGCACTCAATTATATCCATTCTGGGCTAGCAGAAAAGTCACTCCAACTCTCTTTACTAATGTGTCTTTTGAAAAATGTTTTGGAAGATGCTTCCAGATAGTGAAGAGAGACAAAAGTCATATGTGTCTAGGGAACAGGCACCRCACGTGCGTCTGCAGCTGAAGCTGGTAACACACACCTTACTCTGGGTATAAAAGCATCAGTTTTTCACACTTTCCATGGGAACTAAGGGAAATGTTAGGAAAAGTGAAATGAAATAGCTCTCTCTGAAGCAGGGCAATAGCTTTCAGCATAGATACTTTCATAGTCCAGTGGCAAATAAAGGGCTCACCTACAGTAATAGCACAGATAACAGGCATGGGAGAACCTCTATTACTGCAATTTTCTTTTTTCCTCTGGAAATTTAGAATCAAAAACTTAGAATTTTAGAAATTGTCTTCTCTCCAGGTGAGGGGAAGAGGAGATTTTATAGGTGGTGATAACCAGTGCTGCTGGCACATGTACCAAGGCAGTAAGCACTGACCAGGGAGTGTCTGAAACTGGCATGTTGGGCCCTGGGCATGAAATACGAGCAATTGTTACTTAGCAGCTTCTAGAAGCTGTCCTCACGTCTCAAAATAGAAGCACGAGGTGAAAAATGTTTTTTTGATCAGATATATATTTTTTTTATCAGATTTTGTTGGCAGTACAACCTAAAGCTGTTGCATCACCTGTGAAGTCAGGAGCATTTGACACAAGTTTCTCAACTCTGCTTTTGCTTCCTGTTTTTTAACAAAATTGTCAGCCTTTTCAAACTTTCTCTACCAATTTTCAAAAATCAGAAAATAATGATGTTTCATCTCCCATCTTTTCCACGGGACCAACATATTGCAAGTAACTCGGTGGATGCTTTAGCTGGCATTAGCAATAACATCAGAGGCACAGAAGGGTGCCCTTCTGTTCATGAAAGGACTTGCGAACTGTGATGCCGATGGCTGCTTGCACTCTTACCGGGCTTCAAGGACTCTCTGCCATTTGCTGAAGAAGCCGCACTGTGGTGTCAAGGTCCTTTGCGCGGGGTCTGCATGCTTTCATTAACATGTATGGCTTTTTGTCTATCGGATTTTGGCTAATATAGCTATCACTATGTACCAGCGCCAGTCTAGCGTGGCCTTCAAGCCCTTTTCCCCTGCTAGAAACGTCTTCACAGTGGACGTGAAAAATCAACTTATATACTCATATGATGAGCAACTTACTATGGTTAACTCAATAAAATATAAGATGTCAGAAGGATTTCCACTCTTTTCGGCTTGGAACAGAGGAATTTGCCTTAAGATTGTTTAAAGGTGTGCGCTGATTTTCTTGGTTTGGGGAATTGTTACAGTTTTCCCCTTTACATCCTTTAAACACAGAAATTAAAAGAGTACAGTAACGTTCTTGGGAACAACTAAGCTCAAAATTTACATACATCACTACTTAGAAAAACTGACAACATGAAATTATTTCTAAAAAGTCATGAGCATCAAAGCTGAAATTTTAGAAAGTGATAGAGAACCTTATATCTGTTTATATCTCATATTAGCTTTTTTCTTTCTGCTTCACAATTCAAATCAGCACTGTTATATTGGTTCAGAAGATGGAATGGTAAAATAAAAAATACTAAAATGTCTAGATTCTTACACTTTTTTATTTGCAAGAAGAGTCACAAGGGATCATGACACACTGTGACTCCTAAACAGGCAACAGAGATGACATAATCAGATTCTGTTCACTCGGAAGATTAATGTGGGAATCCTGCATCCTTCTTCATGTGAAGGAGCCTGGTTCCCTGAAAAATTCAGAAAGGGCAACATTAGAGAAAATACTAACCCTATGAACATGAGGGTAATGCTGCTCACACAACTCCATTAATGCATGAAGGTACCTGAAAGCTGGGGCTGTAAGTCAGTAGTGAATTTAATGCTTGATATTARGAGGAGGGAACACCTCTTTAATAAAAGCGGAGTATTTTCTTTGCTTGATAGAACTATCGCCTATAAAAACCCAACAACAAACAAAAGAAACGACCCCCACCTCCAGCAAAACCACAAAACCAAATCAAGAAATAAAGATTATGTCTCACTGGTTTCAAGTTAGTGCACTTGAAAAGATATTGGTGTACTTTAGAAAACTCTGCACTGCAAAGATAAAATTACGGGGAAAATGAATTCCCAAAAATATTATGAATTTACCTTATGAAGTTAGTGGAAGATAATTATAATTATGGTTTTGGAGCACGTGGGGAAGGGAAGTAAATAATTCTTTATAGATAGCACAAGTATTATGAGAAAAATTATTCCCTCCCCCACTTTTAAGTAACTACTAGGAAAGAATATGTGAAGGTACAATATACAAGAATTTACTAAAGAAAAATACCAGAGGGTTTTTTTCCCCTGTAAGCATATCAAACATTTTAAAAACTGCACTTTCATTATTTTAGAAAAGTATCTCCTTACCTAAAAAGCTTCATGTGTTTTCTCTCTGATCTGCCTGTATTTCACTCCTTTTTTGCACGTGAAATTCCTCTACCATAATCTTACACTGCTGGGTACACAAAAATGAGTTAGTTTGAAGGGCAAGTTTTGGTGAAATATAGTAATGAAAGTGCAGTAAATCCTCTGCTCATCATCTAAGAAAAAACGGTGTATTTCACTCTCCGAGCTTTAACATCGTTCGCCCAGCAGCAAGTAATTTACAGATGATCAGCACCTTGCTACTCTCGCCTCTCATTTCCCTACTTGAACTCCCTTCATTAACCCAGCAATTTGCAATGGCATTGGGTGGTGGATTTATCACAGGACCTGCTCCAAATTGGTCTCAGGCGGCAACAGAGCCTAAAGTAAATTGAATCTCCCGTGTTAAAGTCTCTTTTGCTTTCTTCCCTTTTTTGTGTTCTCTTGTCTTAAAAGGTAATATCATTGCCATGACTCAGATCTGGTAAATGACATAGCTAGATGGTCAACGTACTATGATATCTAGAAGAAATGATAAATCGATGTGAAAGGTAATATTTTACATTAGGTTGTATTAAAAAAAAATATTTTCCATGTGGCTTCTTTGTTTAGAATATATTTTTTTATGTTATTGCAGTATTTTTAAGATTCGTTTGTTTTTGCTTGATAATATTAAGGTCTGAATATTACTGTCCTGTAATTTTGGAAAAGGAATTTTGAACCTAGTCTGTTGTGATCTAATCTAAATCAAAATGTCCCAGGATTTGCTATGCTTTTGCTAAGCAAATGTCTCTAAGCCGGTGAACGTTTTTGTGGAAAGGAAACCAATGAAAACTGTTACCTTCCTGGACAGCTGCATGCCTCAAAGTGCGTATCTTTCATGTATCACCGCAATAATGAAAAATCTACACTTTCTGAAGCCAAAACCTTCTTCAATCAGCTGAGCTAGCCCCGAGCGTCCATTTTAACTTTGTTTGAATTCTGATTCTTGATACTGCTTTTTTTCTTTTCTTTTTCACTTTTTCCAAAGATTACTCTGTACTCACAGAAAAAACAATGGCTGAATTATTACTCAGTGAAGAACAGGATGGTTATGCCATCGTATGATGCCAGGAGTTTGGATTAACAGCCGATTGACATACCCAGGAAGAAGGCCCACAGGCTTTACATACAGGTTTTTATGAAATACGTAAAAAACCGTTCTTTTTGCATGGAGTCTGGAAACTTGATCAGGGAGAGACCAGGATAACAGCCCTACTGATTGTTTTGTCTTGTCGATGAAACTCAATAGGGAAAGACCACGTATTTAAGACACATAATGAGCACAGACTATCTTTGCTCTACTGGAATAATCTCCCTGAGCAACTCCTTGTTCCTCTAAGGGTTTACTCTCCAAAACTGATGCTATCCCTTCCCACCATACCTTCTGCATACACCCATACAAAGGACTTTGAAGCAATTACCATCCTTAACATCCCGGAACAATTTAAGGAGAATAAGGCTTGCAAATTGAAATAGTGGTCATCTCTATCAACTTTGATTTAGTTCAATGATTGCAATTAACAATTAGTAGTTGGTATTTGAACACGTTATCATTGAAAACTCCCCAGTGATTACAGTACATCTAGGTCGTTTAGATGAACAGTGTCACCTATTCTAAGGCAAATGAGCAGGATTTGTGGGTGAAATCCAGGGCCTTTTGCATGCCTTCAATAATCCCTGGAAGTGTTTCAATGCCTTCTTATCACATTTCTCTTGTGTGAATTGCTGTTTCACCATTTCACCTCTCAAGAAGAAAATTCTGCCAGCATGTTTGATAGACGAGTAATTTCAAACCCTTAAATTTCCTTTTTTGATTCTTTGCAACATCTGTCTATTTTAATATTTAATTAAAAGTTAGGATAAATATGCAGTTGCTGCAGTGAGCCCTGAGGAGTTTATGGATACCACAGGAATACTAATCGCAAAATGAGCTTGTGTACTTACCAGCCGTTATGAAGAAGTTCAAAGCTCTTTATACACTAATTGAATTAAAATTTTCTCTAATATCTATAATTTCTTTTAAGTTTGATTTTTGCTAAGGTCTGTTAGTAAAATATTTGTATTGATCAGCTGTTTTCTTAGAAAACTTCATGTAAAATCAGGATATTGAACACTGTTTCAAAATATTAACCACTATCTTAAACTCTCCTTTTTTTTTCTTTTTCTTTTTTTTTAATAAACAAAAAATAGCAGGAAATCTCAAAGATAAATTTTGTTGGGGTTTTTTTTCCTAATTTCATGTTAAAATAAAAATAATGATTTCTTGCTCACTCTTTTGATTGTTTTTTATTTTTCTGCAAGGCAAAATAGAAAGGCTGTGCTTTTGGATGGGTACAATTGAGATTTATTTTAAAATAAAGTTCATTTTTAAGCTTTATCAGCATGGTTTCTCAGGACTACAGCTTAAATATCAAGAATTTTAGAGCATAGGGTTCTAAAGTTCTTGACACATTATTTTTTCCAGTTTTATCCGTATAAATCACAATTTTCCTTAACTTGCTTCATTCTTACATGAATTTTGCAGCTTCTGTGCTGTTGGTACATTTGTATGCCAAGGGTATGACCAAATCTGGTGTTCCTGTAGTGCAGTAGTGATTGAAGCCCCTCAGCTGCATTCTAACCACAACAGCATAAGGAGGGTGAGAAATGCTGGTAAATTGCACCTCTTCCAAAGACATAATTCAGAATGTGCTGATGTCCTCTTACCTGCATGTTGTTCCATACTTCTGCTTGTGGTTCAGTTCACCTTTTATGAAAAACAGATGAAAGTGTTCCCTCGCAACAGAAAGATGTTATGAGCCTATATTCATTCATAAACACGATGAGTTACACAAAGATGTTCATAAACATATTGCTGAGGAAGTAGTATTATAAATGGCGTCAGGATAATGGGACTGCTACCTAATGGATAAAACCATTTTCCAAACAGTTGCTAGGATTATGTTTTCCATCTTTTTGATACACATATTAGACCAGGAAAAGATCATGTGTAATTCTCTCCTCCATAAGCTGATGGAAATTTTACCTGGGTCTCTGATGTCAAATACTAATTCACATTCTACCTTTGACAAGAGATAATTTACAGACCTGCAGTACATTTTGTGCAGCCCAGTGGCACCATTATCTAGGCATTTCTACATGTGTTTTTTGAAGGCAATGAAGGCTCCTAGGATGCTGGAATCACTAGGAGTTCAAGAGAAGGAGAAGAAAAAATTCTAAAAGTTGTCTAAATTCAAGTTCTTTGTGTTGGGTAAGTTTGTGGTGAACGTAAGCAAAAGGAAATTACAACAAACCTCCAGAATGTTAAGGTTAAAATTGACAGATAAAGGTAAAATTGTATGTGGAAATTATGAATAGTTTAGGTATATTCTTATGACTCTTCCTGTTCTAAAACTTTTTTTAAACGAACTGGAAAAATGTCCCTTCAGTGGGGTTAATTAATTCTTTCTGTGCAAACTTAGGAATCTCACAGTTTTTTTCAGGGTTTGCTCCTACTGCAAGTTTCTATCAACACTGCTCAGCCAGTCATTGTGTTTGATCCAACAGGACTTTATGATTAGACTAAAGAACAGATCCAATGAAGAAAAACTGATACATTCAGCCTGTACAAGGCCTCACTTTGTAAAACTGTGCAGCAATCAGCTGGTTAGAAACGTCCCGGCTAGCATGTGCAGCGACCACTGGCAGCGGGGGAGGCCCCTCACCTCGGAGCGGCGGGACCGGGCTCGCGCTTCCCGCAGGCACCCAGAGGGGAATCCGGGGACGTTGC
>JACDOX010000139.1:0-37324 GCA_014549065.1 Cardinalis cardinalis
GGGGGGGGAGTGCTAACAGCATGCATGGGAGCAGTCTCATTATTTGTGAGCTGATTGTGTGGAAAACATCTGTTTTCTGCCCAGCTTTACTTGTTTGTACACATCCACTGCTTCCAATGATGCAGGGCTGAGGAGAAAAAGGGAAACAGAACACAGTTAATCTGCCATGCTTGTTGGTTGGCCCACTGTCTCTCAGCCCCACGTGTGCAGTAACTTCCAGTTCATCAACAAGAAATGATGAGCCACTGAACTAAGTGTATTARCTGAACTCAAGTCAGTACTGTACTGGCATCTAGGGAGTCTTCCTTTGTGTATGCTGATCAGTCAGCTTTGTCTTTGCCCTTTTTGCACTGCACCTCTGAAGTCCTCAGTCCCATTGTTCATTTTTGAGTGCTCTGCTTACAGCTTTCTGCTGGACATAACCACGTGATGGCATAAATGTGAGTGGTAGAAGACAAACAGCACTATTCAACTGTACCAAGAGTTGAAGCAGGGCTACCAAACAGGAGAAATATTCCTTGTATTTAAATAGATCTTTACATTCATCAAATTTTAAATCTGTTATCGCTTTTATCTCCCCCTTTTCATCTGAAGCAGGAGAAGAAGTTTCTGTAGGGTGGACATTTGAAAAAGAAAATGAAGCCAATAGCATTATGCTTCCTACCTGTTTCCAGTCAGCTGCTTTTCTTCATTGCTGGATTCTGCTTCTCCTTGTAGAGCAACCTTTCCTCTTTCATCCTGGGGTGCTGATGGGTCCCATCAACTAAGTTCAGCAAGGTCCCCTTTTCTCATTGGGTGATCTTTTTTGCACTGGCCATCCTCACTGCAGCCTTGAGCTTGAATCTGTGCTCATTATTTTCCCTCAATACTACTGGATTGCTGCGTGGCCTGTACATGCCTGCACATTATTTATGCAGTACAGTTTGACTCAGCATGAGCCTATTTTGATGTTTTCTTACAGCAGTATCAGAAGGTCCCAAGCAAGATCAGGAATTCAGCTGGATATATACACTTGTATAGCAACAGGAAACACCGACAAGAGAACTATCAGGGCAGGAGTGAGTTCTTACCTCCCTGGTTTAATCCTTTCACAAGCTTTACACTATTCATGCCCTCCAAGACACTTTTATGCAGTGGCTCATGGCCTCTTCCATACTGAGATGAAATCCTGTGACTCTAAGTCCCTGTTATCTGTTCATTATGAATATACTTCCTAGAGCAGGCTTTTCTAAAATGTCTCATCTCAATGGACACAAGTGCCTGTACATATTCTGGTATTGCTAATGGACCCAACTTCTTTCTCATTTATTCGCTTAATGAGGCTTCTTTTTCTTCCCCTGGTGACTTTCTGACAAGTAAGGCTGGATAAAGAGAAGCCCTTAAAGTGTTTCTAAATTTTATCTTTATTTGGCCCCAGACTGATATAATTCTGTCCCATAAAGAGATGTTTTACAGCAATCCCCCAGGGAAATTCTGCCATAAGCTTTCAATCTTCACTGTAGACCCTGGACTCCATAAAAAATTCACAACTAGGAAGGGGGCCAGAAGATAGGCTTGGCCTGAGGCTGGTTCAGATTACTCCTTGTTGGCCTAATTTCATCTCCTCTAACATGGTGTTTTCCAGCTGAAATGAGAGTTTATGTTGTATAAACTATCCCATGGTCAAAAACCCAAAAATAGCTGCTTGTAACACCAGGCTTGAAACCAGATGTTCATCTGCATGATTTTTTTGTTTCTTGCCCCATCATTCCCTGCAACTGGCAGGACAGAAAGGAACACAACTTTTGTTTCAGATCCCTTGATCAGTTGTACCAAGGTTCTTAGGATGGCTCAGTAATAGAGGCTCTTTAAGACACAAGCACTCCGAAAAGCTCACACTGGCTTTGCTCATTGAGGATATGATTGTGTGGACCCTGGAAAATGACTACACTTGAACACAGGGGAAGAAAAACCTTTCTTGAGGAAATTCCCTTCAATTAAAAAAAAAAAAAAAAAAATCTCTGTTATCCCTCAGGAAAGGTTCTCTCATAATCCTCACCTTTTGTAGGGGGTCATGTCAAACAGCTTCTTCTATAAAAAAATTATTAAACTGGAAGTGGAGAAATTCCTGTTCCATCTCCAAAAATAAAGTCTGATCATCTACTCCTTCAATTCTACCTTCAATGTCGTCTTCTTCATATATCACCTAGAAATATGTCTGTGTTCAATGCCAATTCAATAACCTTGTAAAAAAAAATCTCTTTTTTAAAGTATTGGTTATTCTTTCCATGGCCAAAGGCTGCAGTCCTACGTCCGTAAAAAATCTTAAAAAAGTGGACAAAATACACCACTGCTGGACCCGCTCTTTGCACACTACATTTTGCTCATGTTGAGTGAAAAATAAAAGGCAGAGAGGGCACTTATTTCACCCACCTGAACCCACAGACTCTGTAAACAGTATGGCTGCATTATTCTACAGGAAGAATATCAGTAAACACCCTGTCAAAAGTCATTTTGCAGTTCAAGAAGCTTACTGCACCTTTTCCATTTCTATTGGTATTTGGTAAGTTCAGCTCTTTTCCTTGCTAACTATTCTCACTTCTCCTTTTCTTCCGTTCCAGTCCCACGTAAGTTACTGTTCTGCAAAGACTGGCATTATTTACCTCTTGGTTCTTACAGGGCAGTACAGCTTGCCAGCTTTTGCTTCAATGCACTTCTATTGTTTGTCTCATACAATGAAGGCAAACCACAGTGTCTGAGGCAATTGTATTGCAGAACAAATAATAATGATCTTGTGCTGGAGAGGGCAATGATCTGGGCTTTTTTTCCCCTTGGACACAGAGTATTTGGCTCTGTTGACTATTCTATTTGCAAGTTGGATTAGTACCCAACTTGAGTATCCTTGAGCTCTTTTTACTTAGTTATAGCTCATGGTCCCTGAAAGTAATTGTACTTGGATTTCTGCAATCATGACAACTCAATCTTGCACAGTGCTTTTCCTGCATAGATCTCAAAGCACTTGATGTAGGAAGTTAAGATAATTCTGCAGATGTAAAATCCAGGAACCTGAGGAGATGGAGGGAATTGTTGAAATTCACCCAGAGTTTGAATAGGAAAAAGCCAAACAATAATGACATAGAAGAATATTAGTTCTTAGTATTCCTGGCATTGCAACATAGCTATCTTGAAGGAAAAATACAGTTTCCAGTTTAGGGGGCAAGCAGAAAGAGCCTAAATACAGAGGAATTAAAAGCATCCAGCAGAGTGTTTTTCAAACTACAAAAAGAGTCTCTCCTTTCTTTCAATTATTTCCACAAGAAAAGATGTTCTAGTACAGGACCAAATCTCTCTCTCCTCACAACTTTTTATAGTGATGCTGTAGATCAAGACGTTTTATCTTCTCTCTCTTTCAGCATGACTCTGTGGTTCTGGAACCTGCTCTATTTCAGTCAATGGGTAGATGAAGTACTCAGGGAAACACAACAAAAAGATATATATATTCCATGGAAAAGGTGAAGTGACTTTGGCCACTAGAAGAAAGACATGAAGATTTTAGTTACCCCTCAAAACCCTAAAATCCAACCACTAGAAATATGGTCTCCAAAGTCCACTGTGCAGCACAAGTCATATGCCTATTTTCAGCACGTTTTAAGTAGTTGGTTGAAGAAGTAGTTATTTCCGACTATTAACAAAAAGTAGGTAGCACCAGCTTTCCATTTAAGAATGTGTACAGTGATGATACAGACCTTAGCATTTAAAAACTCYCAAATAATTTTTGACTTGGGACTCCCACATCGAGGTAAATATCTTTCCACTGTCATTTATACCAGCCTCAGGACAACTAGCATTCTCTAGATGAGTAGCCAGAAAGCAGGTTTAGATTCAAAGATTCCTCACAATGTTGCAAGGAGTATAAATGACGAAAAGCTACATTAAGATTTTGCCATCTTTGTTGTCCAGATCAGTCTGTGACCTTCATGGTATGTATACTTCAGTAAGATATAAGTAGTTTAGCATTCATGTCAAAATCATATTACCTGATACATTTAGAATTCTTACAAAAAAAGGTGAAAAAATCTTCATTAGGTAAAAAATGGATGTGTCTTCTAATTAAGGTTAGAAGACACAGGCTTATGTAACCTTTAGTGAGTTAGGATTTCACAGGAAAAATATTAAAACTAAGCACCACACTTGAGAGCCCCTACTGTCCATCATCCAAACACAGCTGTCCACTTTGAAAGAAGGAAGCTGAGGACTCTATCTTGATATTGGTTTTCTTCTCTCATACACTTTCTAGTCATAACCCCCGTGTTTTCTTGTTGATTTCTGTTATGTTGAAATCAAAGTTTGACCCAAATAGATGACTGTCAGCATGTTCACATACTTTTGCAGCACACTTTGATCATTGTGGGCAACAGAAAAGGTATGAGGGGTTCCAATTGCAGGCGCAGATCAAGCTGTGAGAGGGAGAGATTCTGTACCCAAGTCATCAGAAATCATCTGGGAGTTGGGCATCCACGTCCTGTTGGCTTCCTTTAAAAGCTGTATCTTGAATCTGTCCTCGACTTTGTTCCTTCTCTTTTAAAAGGGAGTATTGCCTCACTCTATTTGCTCAGGTGATACATTCAGCGGGGTCAAAGATCATCTTTTGCTGTGCAATGGAGTTACATTTGTTAATAAGAATCTGTTACTGTAACCATTTTCAAATCTCTCTGATMACAGCAGAAATATTCTCAGGAGTCTTGAACACAATATTTTCTGTGAGCCTTTAGCCTCAATGCTTAAAAAAATCCAGAGTAAACTTCTCCTAAATTATTTCGATATTTAACATTTCATTYTTTTTTTTTTTCCCCCCAGAGGAATACAGATTTTGAAGAAATAGTTTGAAGAAACTTTCAGTGTGCTCTTAATTTGCAGATGAGAAGTACTGATTTGGCTCTAACAGAACATTTACATGCTCCACAGAGGCATCAAGTACAGAGATGTCATGTGGCCTCTTCATTTAATAGAATGACAGCAAGAGGGAGAGAAAGCACTTGAGGGATTAATACAAGCACTACTTTCAAGATGCTTCTGTTTGAAGGAACTTGAAGAAGATTCCGTCATTCCACACAGATGAATTCATTGCAAGTAACCTCAAGCAAAGGCTGTTAGGAATCACCAACCATGTGAGAATGGTCCAGGTCCAGAAAGGCACCAAGGCCATTCATTGAGCTTATTTTTGTTATAACGTTTTACACTTAGCTGTCAGTACCAACATTCATATCCTTGCCATCTGGACTGAAAAATCTCTTTTTCTTCTCTATGAGTCTTGCTTTAGCTGTAGCTCATAAATCAAGTCACCAAGTTGAGCTAGTTCTTTCACTGCAACACAGCTGAAAACACATCCCTCTTCAGCTCCCACTAAAATAATCTCTCATACATCTTTCATCACAGTTACCTCTACCTAGTCCTCCTAATTCCCACAGTAGACAAGAGCTACAGCAAATCCCATAAAGCACTTTCTGTTTGTATCAGTTTATACCTAACTCAGCTCCAAAAGCAATTTAGAATCTTGACAGAGAAAAGCCTGGAACTAAATGTGTGAACTTCACACCTGGCAAGGTGTAGGTGCCATGTTGAAAAGGGAAAGGAACACCTTTCAGGAGCTTTTTGAGGGTAGGGCTGGGTCTATGGAGGTGGTGCCCTGTTATTAATATTAGAAGAGCTTTTACACTGAAGCTCTAGGGAGGTTGTGGAAATCATCACCAGTAGTCTGGGAAAGATGGAAGTGTCCTGCTGGTCAGTGGAATGGTGCTTTGAGAGATTAAAGTATATGGAGCAGCCTCTCTTTCCAAATACTTTCCAGTCTGTCACCAAAGTGGTGGCTGCTAATCTTTTGGAAATCCTTCCTAGCCTATGTCACAGTATCTCCACACTATTGCTTCCTTCTGAACTTAGCATCAAACTCATTTGGTTCATCTCCACTTGCAGTTCTCTGAGCATAACTTCTGCACGAATCTCCACTCTCCCTTCTCATCAGCCTGGTAGTTCTTGCCATATTGCTTTTCTATCTCATTACCCTTTCCCTTTCTCTTTATTTTCTCTGTATTTCCATCCATATATTTAATGATCTCTCAGTTCACCCCATTAGAAAATCTTATCTCTATCCTTATAACATCTCAGAGGCATTCAAATGTTAGTTCACACTACTTGGTTAGGCAAGGAAAATATCCTGTAGTGCATCATATATTGGTAAATTAGCATCTCAGTATTCATACAGCACCACTGAAGACAAATTACTTGAAGAGCTTCACTGTCTCTGAATTTGCATTTTTTTCTTATGCTGGATTATTAAGGAAAGGAGACAGACATCCAAACACAAATAAAAAATAATGTTATGTAAGAATTTGGATATCAAAATGAACTCATGTGCTGGGATAGATTCTTATTGTTGTCTTCATATCCTTGAAATATTCACAATAATTATTCTTCTGTATTAAAGGAGAGATGCATAAGGAAAGCACAAATAGGAATCTGAGGACAGGACTTGAGACTTTAAACTCTGATTTTCATTTTTTCAGAATTATTTAGCAAACAGATCAATGGAGAAAATACCCAAATCCAAAACCCTGCTTACTTTTAAACGCTCAATATAGAYATGAGAGAGAGTGAATCTGTCAAGCTGGTTACAAAGAATAATATTGTAGTATGTGTTCTCCAGAGTACTAAGACAACACTCCCTCTTAGCCTTTATAATGGACTTTCACAGATAAAAACTGACTATATTATATGTGAGAGCTACCAGACCTGATGAACTACAGGGGCATAGGTACCTGGACATCAGTGTTGTAATGGCAATTGCAAAATGGAAAGGAAAGACCCTTGACATATTTGGAAGCCAGAAACAATTATTTCTCTGTAATACAGCCTGTGTAAGTTGTGGTTATGCAGAGTGATTCACATTTACCTGTGCTTGTCAGAAGTTAACCCATCAAAAGGGAGGTTTTGGTTCTACAAAACAATGGTTCTGGAACAATGCATAGGTAGTGCCTGATATTATTTAGGTACCCCATGTTTTAGCCACAAACTGAAGCTAATATTCCCTCAAAGAAAAACACTCCCCAATTTGAAGCTTCCTTGTTATCTAAGAGGCACAGAAACTTTCCTCAGAACAGCAATAAAGATGGAAACACCACTTACCTGTCTCTATTTCCTCTTTCTCATTTTTTTCCAGTATGGGCTGTGCACAAATGTTCACATTTTCTGTGCATGGGTGACCAGGGTATTCACTACAGTGGTTTTCTGAGAATGAATATTGAGTCTGGCAGTATGGAGAACACAGCAGACTGACTAAAAGCACCAACACATAGGCAATTCTGAGTTCAGAAATGCACTTTATCTCCTTCTGTTTCTGTTTTATTGTGAGAGAATTTCTCCTGCATGGTGCACACTGTGTTCTTTCCTGTCTCCTCCCTGTGGAGTCAGGTCACCATTATCATTTCAGTCTCCCTGAAGCTTTTTATGACTTCTGCTATCACTAAATGAAGTACTTGCTCTCTGCACTCTTGTCACGTCTTGCAAGGAAGCACTGAGGCTGGAATTTAGCAGCCCTGTAGAGGAAGAGTAATTCCCAGACAATGTTCTACAAATTGACAAATTCCCTGAGCCTTTACAGTGTGTAACCATCAGTAGCTGTTGTCTTTCCCCACTTTATTTTGTTTCTTACCTGAGTGCATACCAGGTTACCTCYGTGGGCTGCCTGGGGCAGACAACTTTACAAGATTTTTTTTTATGTTTGTGCCGTCAAACATTTCCATCCCTTCTGCCCAGCAAACACTAAGAGACTTGCACTGATTACATTTTTTGTGTTTTTGAGAACAATCAAGGTTCTTCATGCTGATTGATCCCTTGTGTTCTAGATGTTGCAGTCTTCTGTCTACATGGAAGATAAATTATGCAAGCAACAAAAGGCCATGAACTAAGAATAAAGCCTATTTAAGATAGTAGGAAAAAAATGAGGAAGTTGATGATTTTCATGACATCTGTGTAGATTGCAACTTATTTTAAGGCTTAAGAATTCTGCCTTTGAAAGGATCCACTCCACAAAGGGAGGAGTTTTAGTTAAGATCCTAAAAATAAAACAATGTAAAGAAAAGACCCGTGTGTAATTACCAGAATGAAATGAAATTATCATGTCCTTTCAGGTGTGCTGTAGAACAATTTAGTGTCTGAAGGCTTGAGCTATAGTATCTTCCTCTTCCCTGTGCAAAGACTGCAATTTTGTGCTAGAGACATTAACAGCTCTCCCAAAGCCTTCATTTCTATCAATAGTAGACAGGGAGTGGTTATGAAATGCTTCACATGATTTTTTCTTTTAATGCTAAGACACTCATGAGGCCTGTAGCCATTCTGAAGTATTAAAATAAAGCATCTATCTCTATTAAGGGATTAACAACAACCTGCTCTCTGTTTTATAAACATTTTATTTTCTACAAGAAAGACAAATATCCATGCATTGAAGCTACAGGAGTACAGTGCTGTGGAAAGAAATTGGTGCAATTGAATGAGATTCTTTGTTAATTGAAATTAACATTAGTATGTTTAATATGTTTATGATTAGTATGTGGTTATCATTTTGCCAACCCATCCCAGTAGTCTCCCCACAGAGATGTGGACAGTTAAAACACAACTTCTCCATCTGCTTCTCTTCATTGCCAGGGACAAGCTCTTGGTTTTTTCCCCTCACTTCTCACTCATCCTCCTTTCTCCCTTTTCCCCCTGCTCATTTCCCATCCCATGCTCATTTCTCTCACCTCATGCCCTTTCTCTCTCATTTTGTGTTTTGCATGAAGTATGCATTTCACCTTGTTTTCCTGAGATTGTGTTCATAGTTTCCAAGATCTCTGTGGCATCCAAGACCATCACCACCATCAAACTGAATGCCTTTGAGATTATAAAAATTAAAAAAAAAATTAAAAAAAAATGAAGGATCTCTGAAGACTATAAAAGGAGCTACTGAATGTGGCCAAGGTTTTTTTTCTAGATGGTTATCCCATGTTTTTATTTTACCTAGTCAAACAGGTGATTACACTGGAAATGTCTAGTTTCATTGCTGTATGGGAATAAAATGCAAAAAAAATTGTTTTCTGACAGGATGAAACATTTGAAACAAAAATTAAAGTTTGAAAAAAAAAGGGAAAACACAAATCCAAAGAGCAATTACATGAAAAGGGATGTCCTGCTGGAGTTATGTCCTACTTGCTTAGGTCAAGGGTTATTTAAGCATCAGTAGCTTTGTGTGTCTCTAACAAACTACAAAAGATTTGGATGTATTTCCAAAAATAAAAGATTTGGATGTATTTTGTATTTGTATTTGGATGTATTTGTATTTGGATATATTGGTTGGTATCTCCAGCAGCAGGTGCTGACATAGTTTTGGACACAAATCGCAAGTATGCTTCATGTCACAGTCAAAGGAAGGAAAAACTAAACTAAGCTACAGATTTGAACAAAATTGGTGAATTCATTTCTCAGATTTCATATCCTCAGTGTCCTTTTCACAAAATAACTGTTGATCAACAGATTCATGGCAAGCTTTTGAAAAATACATTATTATGCAGCTCCCAAATGCAGAATATTTGTGAACTGAAGAGTGGTAATGTTCACTAAATGCAACCAATATAAACTATATTAATTTAAATTTATTAATGGTATTCTAGACCCTTAAGGGACTGTCTGAAATTGCTTTATCTTTTATTCCCTTATTTCTTGATATTTACTTTGCAATGGGAGTGAAAAAAAWAATTCCTTTTTAATGCACAACCAATGTTTTGGTTTTTTTAATCCTTTAAATTTTTCCCTGTAGTCTAAACCAAGTTACTCTCAAGCCCTTCACTTCAGTACCCTGTCTTTAAAGGGTGGTAAGGAGACCTCTTTTAGCCATCTTTTTTCCTGTCTTGTCTATTTTAGTTTAAAGTAATTGAAGGCCCTAATTCTCTTTCTGGAATATTGCTTAGTCCAGAGATGCCTGATACTGGCTGGTGTCACAAAAAGGTGTTGCAAGACAAACATCTCACAACTTTTGCTAATAATTCCATATAATTTAAAATGTGCCTATCTTGGGTGCTTTTTTTTCCTGATGGAATTCACAGCTGTTCAATGTTCAGAAAGCAATTTCTCTGGAGAAAGCTGTGGAAGGTTCTGAAGGTAAAGGCAGTGTTAATTTATTTTTTGTTAGCTCAGTTTTCTGCCTTTAGAACTCAGCATATGCAAAAGCACCTATTGAATCCTCCATAGTGGATATCTACTAATCAATAGGCAATTTTGCTCTTGCTGAGTCCAAATGGTAAATGATGCAGCAGAAAAAATTGCTAGGCTAAAACTTGAAGTCCTTAGTTGTTCTCACCTTTATTTAATCACATCTCTAAATAAGCCAGAGGAACTGCAGGATTTGTTGTAAATGTTTGAAATGTTGGCAACCACATTTCACCAACAATCTGCATATTTGGCCTTTGGTAAGAGACTTCAACAGACATTAAAAATAAAAAAGCTCTTCCTTGGTGCAGCCTGAATATTTCTGAAGCAGATAATTCTTATTATATTGCAAAAAAAAAWAAAATAGGAGTAATGAGCATGCAGAGAGATGAGGCAGGTCAAAGTAATTCTCCTCTGAGTAGCCAAGGATTTAGAAGAAAAGGGTTAAGCATTGCTGCCCATCTTTCCACCCACTTCATAAAATCTCAGACGAAAAAGTTGTAAATCCTTCCTTTTCATGAGCTTCCTTTAGTTCCTCTGGGACTTAGAAAGGCTTTTTCCAAAACAAGAAGATTTTGAAACCTTTTCATTGGAGACTGAGTCGACCATATGAAATTTTCTTTTGTTCCTTTGCAAAGAAACCCTATGAGGAAAACAGTTCTTCAGTGCTTAGAAGTTCTTTATCACACTATTTCTTCATGTGCTTCAGAAAACTTCTGTTCTAACTCCTCAATTAGGGAAGTCCTGAGCTTCCTTCAGAGAGGAATAAAGAGGATTTCACGTATTTTTCTTTTTTTTTGTTGCACCACCATCTGCCATCTTGTCGCTCCAAATGTGAGACGTACAGGATTACTGAAGCTTTATGGTACCAGGCAAAATATGAGAGGATGAGAGGAAAGAAAGTTTGAGTGAGACATGAAGATGTTGAGTTTCTACCAAGCCTGAGACACCTCTGACTCCCGTGGCACACAATGACCTGAGGCCGTTAAAATGAGCGGGATGAAAGGATTGTGTCACTGTCGTGTTTTATGAAATATCCCTTCACCAGGGTTTCTTCTCCTGGGAAGCTGGGAAGCTTCAGCTTCTCCATGTTTTGCTCTTTTGGAATGTGATTTGGAGAATTGTTTGCCCAACATGTGAATTGTTTTTAATTAATAGCCAATCACAGCCAGCTGTATCAGGCTGTCTGAGTCAGTCACAAGTTTTTATTATCATTCTTGTCTAGCCTTCTGATGTCTCCTTTCTCTTTCTTTAGTATATTTTTTAGTATATAATTTTCTTTAAATATAATATAATATATCATATCATAATATAATAAATCAGCCTTCTAAGAAATACAGAGTCTCACCTCATCCTAGGACCCACAACAATGCAACAATTAATAACCACAGCATTATCAAAGCAGCTTGATTCCCAACAATTCCTGCACAATTCCTGAGACCCAGGCAGAGAACATGGAATTCCCTCATTTCTGTTTGCTACTCACCAAATGAGTGCATATTGAATAGGGTAGGAGTGGGCATTTTGAGCTGGTCCATTCCAGTCCTGAGGAAAATGGAAAACCAGCAGCTCTCTAGTGGATATCTCCACTGGATACAGATGCTCTTCCACATCTCCAGTGACTCTTTCCAGAGCAATATATCTTTTGAGCACCTTCCCAATCCCTGCCTCAGATACCAGTCCATGGTACATTTCAAGAATATGTGACCTTATGAAAAGCCTGCTTTTCAAACGTGGGGACATAATTAAAACCTCTGAATTTTGCATTTGTATGTTCAAACCTGGCACCAAAGGCGTTAGCAGCTGCACATGTAAATAAAAAGAACAGTTGTGCATTTTAGCACAACACCTGTCTCTGGCAAAGGTATCTTTGGATAGGAGAATTGTTACAGATAAGCAGAGAATGTGTTTGTGATTTGGAACTGGCTCATCTCTTTCCATCTGTCTCTAATACAAAAGTAAAAATCTCCTCTGTAATTTTTGAGTGTGGAAGTTGCTGTTGTTTGTGTTAAAAGTCAYGATGACCCTGGCAACTACACTCAGAAACTCAATTCTTTGGTTGAATTTAAAATGTTTTTCTCAGTTTAGGATTCATCAGTGGAAAATACCTTGTTAAAAGAAAGTCTGTTAACATTGAAAGTCTCTATCCCATCAGCTCTTAACTTTCCTATATGATGATTTTTTACACTACTCACAGTCCAACCAGCTCTCCTGGGCAAGACAATGAGGCCTTAAAGAATCTAAATGATGCCCCCAAGCACATGTTGCTCATCACTGATTATCTCTGGGGTATTTAGAGCTGAAATCTCTCTTCCTCCTTTGTCAATCTTCCCCTCTCAAGTTTCCCTCCATTCTAAGCTTAAGCCATGTTTCCATCACCACATCAGACCAGGCTGTGGCACAGATTTGTTCTGGATCAGAACACACAGTCAGGTTTGTACCCAAACACTGACAAAAGCAGAACCTGACTTTCTGCTCCTATGTCAGCTGTGGGAAGAAAGACAAGACTTAACTGGGCACAGTCTGTTCGTATAGGGTAGCCTTGTTCTTAACAGGAAAACAGGAGTCTTTATGGGAGATATATAGATAGATATAGATATAGATTTATGTTTGGGCTTGTTTTGTTTGGGGTTTTTTGGGCGTTATTTTAAATACAAATCCATTCAATGACCTGGTTTTCATATAAACACATAATTGTGTTGTTACAACTGAGACATGAAAGCAGGGACAGCTGGGAATGCCCAGGGCTGGGATACCTGCTCATGTCTCTGGAGTATGGGTTTATGACCTCAGTTTCTGTCACCTTTAAAAGGTGACACAGAAGGAGCTTTCTCTGGCTAGTTTTCCTCCCCACTTTAATTTTTTTTTTCTTCTTCCACAGCTATTTGTCTGCTTGTATTTCAGTATTACAAACTCCTTGGTTTCTGCTGTTGAGCAGGGTAATTAACACAGGAGTGTTAAATGTGCAGATGGAACCTTACAGATCACAGTAATTACATTTACATCATAAATGTATTACTTATGCTTTTATATTCCCATACAGCATGGGCTTTTTTATATCAGCTTCTGTTTCAGGGTAACAATACACGATGCAGTCAAGGTGGAAATTAATGCACAGCAATTTATAACTTTGTGCCTGCAATTTCCATGAGGATTGGTAGGTAAGGGAGGGAAATCTGATATTGGTACAGGCAGCATTAGTAATAAAGCTAAAGCATGTCCTAAATAATTGTCTCATTACATTTCTCCAAGTTCGTAGGCTAGACAGGAATATGACTATAGCTGGCTGAATATGCCTGGTAAAGTAGAGGAAAAATAGAAAATAATTTCCAGGCTTAGCCTAAAAATCTTATAACTTTTGACACACCAGAGAAGTCATGTTTCAGAGGTAGTTTCCTGATGATTTAGCTGCTATTGAGTTCATTATGGCTTAACTTAGAGCTGAAGTGACCTGCTTCTCTGAGTAAAAGAAAAGAAAAAAAAGGAAAAAAGACCAACCAAATACAAAGAAATGTGATAAAGGAAGTGATTTAGAGAAAAGTGGTCCTTAAACAGGATCCAAGTATTTTAAATCATCTGTAAGTCAGGATGACACACTATCTTTATATAAATAACCATTTTTTCTCTCTTGCTCATTACTGTCTGCCATTCCCCCCATAGTATGCATTCCCATGCATCCCAGCAGTTCCCAGAGAAGGAGAAACCTGCTTTCAGCTGCACACTGCCATTTCCAAAGGTCTTGAGGAAAAGATACTGCTGGTAGGTGATGCACTGGAAGCTTGCTGACCACTGTCCAGGCCTGTCTGGAACTCAATTAATCCATGAGCCATTAAGTAAATGGCTGCTTCCCTGTTTGTCTGTAGTATCAATGCATTAGTGCAGTCTGCTCAGGATCCAAGCCACTAAAATAACAGAGTTAGGAGTACCCACACACTCATCATTTTCAGGGAATTCTGCCTCGTGCCCTGCTCTTCTCATTAGAAAGAAGACGAATCGTATTTGCTTCTTTTTTAAAAAAATTCCTTTTTTTTTTCCCCCCTTCTTTTTATATTCCCCCATCCTTCCTTCTGGAAACCTTCCCAGAGCAGCATCCCTTCTCCTTACCTGCCTCTCTCTGGGAAGCACCTTGCTGCCAGCTGGCTTCCCAGGGGAGTTGATGCAGACAGATTTATTGCAACCAGGGAACACGAGCCCTTCTCTTGTCTGGGCTGGGAGTGAGCAGGAACAACAGACCCTCTCTCATCAGCTCACTATGTCACCAACACATCTGAAACTTTCTGGTGCTTTTTGTACCATTTAGTCACTGCAAGCATCTTGCTTGTCAAAAGACCAGAAAATTGTATTTGGCAATTAAGACACCAATTAATAGAACAGTGTCTAAGGTAGGTACTTAGGTGTCCTGTGTGACTGTGTCCCCAACTTAACAAGCTTTCATTCACTTATCCTCAAGCAATGCTTCACAGTCTCACTAAAAAGAGACTCCAAAATTGGTTATTATTTATTTACTGTATATTTTTTTTTTTACTATTTTGATGCAAAAGCTGAATATGTGAGGAAAATCTCAGTAGACAAGTAATTTTACCAACTTGCCCCAATGGAGGATGCAAGTTTTATCCTCACCCTCTTCTGTCCTGTGTGTTGCACACCTCCTGCTTTGCTCTGCTTTGCCTCTGGGRTGATGAACTTTGCTGGTCCAGGCTTTGCCTACAGCTTGCCTCATGCTCAGATTGCAAATATCTTCTGCAGTTCTTATCCTGGATAGGAAAAGGTGCATAAATAGGAATGAATATCTATTTATTGGCTTGCTAATGCAGTATGACCCAAGGGGAAATTATTTCTATTCACTTGCTAAATTGGCTTCTCTTTGTCTCCTTTATTCCTTCTATAAAATGAGAGGTGTTTGCCTTCTTTGTCTGAAACAAGTTCCTTCTTTACGTGGTCTTAGATAGCTTGACGTTTTCCTGGATCTTTTTTCCATGCTGCTTATAAAAATAAATGTCTATATTGTGCAGTCATGCTCAAATCAGCGTTGAGGAATTAAAATTCCAATGCTTCTTAACTTTCAGTCAAGCTGCTTCTTGTTTCCAGTGATGAAAACCCTAATCTGAAACTTGTGCAAACTCTGTCATAATTCCTGCCAGCTCCTCCAGGCAAGTGCTGCTTCACACTACCTGCAAAGTAATGCTTTTGGATGGGCTGTCCTAAACCTATTTACTTCAAGTCTAACTCCAGAAATCTCATCTCTTGATCATTACAGGTTTCTTCACTCTGGGAGGGGGTTCAGTGAGCAGTTCATGGTGCTTAATTTCAAGTTAGGCTCAAACAATGACAGTTGTTTTTCAGATACCCCAAGACTGCCACAATATCTTTTAGCCTTCCCCCAAGCCTTGAGTGTTAGTTATGAGCTGTCAGATAACTACTTGAGCAGTAAAAAACCCACAGATTTGAATTATGCATTGGTAGCAGGTAGGTGTAAAGTACTCTACTTGTAGCTGTGCAAAAATTGAGAATGAACACTTTTGAAAGCAAAAATTTTGCTTTAAAATAAAAAGTGCCTTATCATCAATAAACAGGGACTCATCAGTAATGATGAAAAGAGAGATGTTGTACAGTCCCATTGGCCTCCAGTCCTGCTTCCCTTCAATGTCTCTCCCTGGGTACTTTCAGTAAAGTTTGGGCTTTGGCTCTGCTCCAGTAGCTGGCTTCCTCTCACTGACTGCTTGAAATCAATTCAGATACCTGAAACACTGGCTGTGGCAAGTACAAATAATTATCAGCCAATATTTATCAGAAGCCTGAAAATGACTTAGCAAACACAGCAGGGTTGCTACTTGATATTTATTTTATTTTGAGTGTAGAAAGCCAAAGTCTATGATGTTATCTTAAAGAGCCTGTTGTGCCCATAAGCTTCAGTTCTGCTCTACTCTGTGTACATATATAAAAGAGAAATCCTACACCTGCAGATTTAAAATTTCTATGTTTGCAGCCCTCAAAACAGCTTCTGACTTATAAGCACAGCTGATAAACTGCAAAAAAAGGAAACTGTCCTGCAATCTGAGGTCATTTAAGTGACCACTGATACCACCAAAAACTAAATAGGAAATGAATTCTCACCAACACATATTTTAAAGTTCCTCTTTCCCAGGAAAAACTAAGAATGTGGATGCTAGTTTCTTGTTTTTTTTTTTTTTTTTCTTGAAAGGGAAAGAAAACAACTAAGCAGCCTGAGAAAAAGACACCCTAAAAGAGCCCTACTCTGCAGCAGAGAGAAGACAGGAGCTAGCATCTCTGCAACCTCTGCAACCTTTAGGTGAGCATATTGAACACCCTTCCCTCTGGGATCATTGCTCTCAGGTGCCTCCCACAGTGCAATACCCAGCCAAAGCATCCTCCTGGGATAGGACTGGGAAATGCTGTGCTCCTCAGCTTGCTGAACCAGCCCTTCGACCTGAACTTGGGCTGGTCTGCAATGTGCCCTAGGTCTGCAAAAGCTTTATGAGAAAAGTTCTAAGTTCTACCAGAACAAGTAGTTCCTTTCCCCAAAAAAGTTCTGTTTCAATACACAAGGCTTTTTTTTCCAGCAAGAAAAAGAAAGATTAATTAAAAATACTGAATAAGTTTCACCCATTTTTTCTGTTGCAGAACTGGCACTAACTAATGGCACTATCTGTTTCTTGTGTTTTCTGCATAGCAAATTATCTTACCTGTGGAGCCAGACCTCTTCATCTTCTGACCAAGATGTAATCTGTTCAACTGAGCTGAGAAAATAAAAGCCTGAGTAGTGTTAGGCAGAGAGGGACTGGTTAAAATGAGTGCAAGCATATAAATCAAACAAAGGAAAATGCACAAGTACAGTAGGGCACAGTGATGTTAATTTGGAAATACTGGGACTTGAAAGAGACATCATAGGCTGAAAGTTACCTCTCAGTCTGCTGCATGTGGAGACTCTGCTTTGACAGCATTCTGGTGGTAACCACTCCGGCATCCACCCTGGGCAATACTGCAGAGACAGGCCAGCTGTGAGATCCTCGTGTGTGCTGCTAAAGGGAATGCCTAATGAGGCTCCTGAAGCAGCCTTCTGAGTTCCAGCTGGGGATGTTAAAAAAAAAAAAAAAGAAACCTATTCTGGAAATAAGGAAAAAATCCAAAACAAGCAATCAAAACCAAACAATCCTGAACAAACACAAAAAAAAAAAAACCCAGAAAAAATCAAAACCAGGACTAACTTAACAACCTCTTATGATGAATTGTCAAAATACAGTTTCTCAAGGGGTCAACTTCATCTGATATCTAATTCAGCTTTCTAAGTAGTGGTTTTATTGTAAGAATCAATCTATGTGGTTGGTGGAAGAAAAAAAAACCAACACTGTTATTACCAATTCTTGATAACCCATTGCTGGAAATTTCCTTCTTGCAGTAAGCTGTATTTAATCTTATTCAAAGAGAAGCTAAGATTTAGATGCCACAGAGCATCACTTAAGAGCACCCTGTGCTGGTCTTGTGTTATTATTCCACAGACACAGGTGTAATTTTCTGACTCTTCTTTGAAAAAGCTTCCCCCACCTCCAAATACATTACAGCAATGTCTGTCTACCTGCAGAGATCCTAAAATAAAGTTTCAAAGGGAATTGCTTGATCCTGTCACCTCAAAGGCTGTTCAGCCCCGAGGCTGTTCCTCATCCCTCATCACCAGCAGAGAGCTCAATGTGAGCAGGACTGAAAAAGGACAACCAGCTCCCCAGCCAGAATTTATGGGATTTCCCCTCCTGACAGTGTGCTTCCCTAAGAGAAAGAATGGAAAGGTCTCCAGCTACCACCTGGAAAATCACAAAATCATTTATGTTGAAAAAACCTTTAAGATCCTGAAGTCCACCTGTAGTGCTGCAGGGGTTGTTGCAGTCACGGTGCAGGACCCAGAACCTCCTCTGTCCTAGGATTTAATCCTAACATGGCCAGATTCCATGCACTTCCAACACAGCAGAACTGCCTAATCTCACGATGAGACACCACAGTTTCAGGAGTAAACAGCCTCCTGAGAATGCAGCTGCTGAACAAGGACTGGAGAAGCCAAAGGGAAGGCAGAATAACATCCTGCAGGTGTGTTCATCATCCTGCTTGCCTCTCTCAAGATCCCCTTCTGAGCACATGTGCTCGTGCACTCAGGCAAACTAATTTTGCATTGGTCATAGACCTAGTGCTTCAACAAAAGGTAATGTTCATTATGTGAATGTTATTAACTTGGAGGATGCTTCATTTTATGCTCACCTTCAAAACTACTGGCAATCAGCCTGCCTCAGAGGGCTCTGTGCCAGGCCCAGCAGGCTGTTGGATTTATTGCCCACAATCACCACTTTTGTCCAGATTTATCACACCTCACTGTGACCATTAGCATCCTTGATTACCTCTTCATCTTGACTGTTTTGAATCATGACTTTGATGTATAATATCTGCTCAAGCAAGGACATTTCCCCTTCAACAGCAATTCTGACTGRTACACAAACTACTGGAAATACCCCATCAGCTTTTTCAGGTACAGAGAGTTTGTGACAAGGCTTTTATTTTTAAGAATATCAAGGATCTTTATTTCTGCTGATTATTCCATTCCAACCAGTAGTCATTGTGTTATGCCTATGTAATCCAGATCCAGGACAACCATTCTAAGTAATAAACACTAAAGGGAGCAGAAATTTATCTAAAAACCACAGGACCTCCTAACTGATTCTTCAAATCTCCTTCCTTATGATCACCTGTCTGGAAATATTTGCAAAATTCCCTACAATTGTCTATTAGCATTACGCTGAGCAACAGGAAACAACAAACTGACTCTGACATATTGGTCAGTTTTCCTGTCTGACATGAGGCTGCTGCAGTTTTCCCTTCTTTGTCTTCCTGAATTCACCTTTTGTCTTTTGCTGCTCAGAGCAGAGATTAGGTTGCCCTCTATTTAGAAAACTTCAATTACCAATTCATGCTAGACCCCAGTTATGAATCTAATGATAGTAGTACAATGAAAATTTCTCTAAATTCTACTTCAGGAGAAAAGGAATTATTTTCCTGAGCTTGTTTTCTCCCCCAAGTGAAGTAGGTTGTTGCAGTAGGTAGCAAACTTCATGGGAAAGACTGAGGGATGGAGTGCTCCTGCTTCTGTCTGGCATTGATGACAGGTAAGGTGTTTCATAGGATTCCTGCAGGACTTGTGTTTGAATATCTCTCACCTTGAGAGATGTGATTCATAGCACTATTGTCCAGGAAAAAGCAGGTGGACAATTATGAATGTTTTTGCTTCTTGGGCCCAGAGCACAGGGGCAGCAGATGAGCTCAATCCCATTTCCTCACACAGTTTATCCTCCTGCCTGGCACACCAAAAGCCCCCAGACCTGAGCTTGCTGACCTAGCTGTGAGCACAGCTACATGCAGGCACAGTGCTCACAGCTGGGAGGCTCTGCAGAAATCCCATTTCCCACCACAGGATGCAGGGATCACTCAGTGGATAGCAGCCCAGCAAGTTCACCTCTGGCAAGAAGCAAAATCCCAAGAAACATCACAGTATGGCATCTAATGAACTTTACTGCCTTCCCTCTGCCTCCTCTCTTTGAGCTGTAGAATTCCCTGTCTCTCTGCTGCATCAGTGAGGCCCACAGGTAAAAAATTCCTAAAAAATTCCATCATCTCAAATAATTTTCTAGTCATTCCAAACACCTCTTCTGCTTTTGTTCCATTCCTTCTTTCCCAGACTGGCAAATTCTTAAGTATGTGCCTTCTCTATAATTAAAAACAGTCCCACAGAGGAAGTCTGTAATGGCAACTGCCCTGACAGGTGGAATAAAGATTAAAACTGGTGGATAAGGAAGAGGTTCAAGCAAAAATTGTAGTAATGAGTCTACCCAGGAGCCTGCATTTTCTTAGTTTGCTTGCTACTAGGACCCTCACAGCCACCAGAACACCTGTTTTCTGTCACTGCAGCTCAGCTGTTGTTCACAAATTTCAAATATTTGTGCCAGTAATTAAATTGTGCCAGCAAACCACTATTAAATTTAGTTATTGCAGAAAGGAGCTAAAATAATTTATCAGATCTGAGTGGATCATCAATGTGGTTTTGAATTTAATGAAAATGAGAATTGGGTCAGCAGGAGGAAGAGGAGACATCAATTAAAAAATATATCTATACTGGAGTCTCAAAAGCCATTAACATTGATTTCAATCCAGGACGCAGGGCCTGGCTGGAACAAAGCATTGAGGAATAATTAAAGAGGCTATTTTTTTTCCCTGTGGCTAGAATACAGTAACAGAGCTTCAAGAAGTGGAAGTAAATAGGATGTAATCACTCCAGAGAGCTATAAAGGGCTATGAGAAACTATTAATGGTACTGCTTTTGTTTGGTCTCCTTTCGTATCTTTATTTGCATTTTTAAAGTTGAATATTTGCTTTTAATGGACAGGAGTGTGGGGCTGGAGCTGGAATTCGTTCTGCCCCTTCAAGCTGCTCTTCTCCCAGGCTTGTCCCTGCACTGGAGCATGGTGAGAGCTGCTGCTGCTGAAGATGATCCAGTCAGACAGGTTCCTCACAGCTGAATCCTGTGCAGGTAGGGCTGGTAACACAGACTGGCTTGGTTTAACTGTGTTTTCATAAATAATGTAACTATTCCATTCTTGAGTCAAAAATGTGTCACTTCTGAGTGAGCCCAATCATGTGGAGACTGTAGATGACATAGATTAATTGCTCCCATCTTCCTGCTCTTTATTTTCAGGTCGATGTGCTCTGCTGTGAATGATCCAAACAGGATTGACTTTTCACTAAGAAATAAATCACAGATCTGGTATATGGCCATACAAACCTTGTTGGAGACTGGATCCAAGAAGATCTTTGGGTCTGCTAGCAGCAACTCTACTGCTTCTGTYCTTGAAGGATTTTCAAAACTTCAGCTACACAACTACCAAGGTCAGTGATTTTTCCATTTGTGAATGAGAGAAATTACATGATAAAGAACTAAACTAAAATTCAAACTTCATATAAATGTCTTCCTCCCTCACCTATTCTTGAATAAACATCTATAATTCTGCTTTTGCATCTTTGGTAGACCTTTTCTCATCTAATTCAACCCACTGATCCTGCAGAAAAACTCTCCAGGCTCAAGGGTTTCTCTTTCTTGTTCGTTTGCAAGGATTTTTCTTTTTCTTCAGCTGATGAGTTGACCACTCACCCAGCAGTCCAATAAGTGCCAAGCTTCCTGAAAGTGGGAAATGGGGGAGAGAGGCAGAGCAATCCAGGGGCTCAAGTAATCCCTAAGAAATAGCAGATACACCACCTGTTTGTTTGTACCCTACTTTGAGAGCCATTCATTGATTTTTGTTGGACTGTCATTCACAAGGAAGGAAGGTAGGTTTGTATTCTTCTCCATCTTAATGCACTCAGGCTAGAAAAATAAAAGCAAAACAATTCTGTATGGGCTTGCTTGGCACATATTAGCCCTAATTCCACTAATTAGTGGAAAACAGCTTTTCAAAGGCTGAGTAGTCTGTTCTCTGCACTAGACAATACTTCAAAACCTTCCAGTGCTATACCAGGCAAACAGGTTAGCTAGTTTATGTGTGCCAAATCAAGTTACCTGTCAGAACCTTCATAGCTTTCTTTCCTGAAAAAGGCAATTTACTTCATTTAGACACAAATGTATTTTAATTAATGTATATTTATGTTGGAAACAGTTATCAGAAAACTCACAGCATCTTGATCAGAAGTATTGCTGGTCTAAGACTTGAGAGCTGGTAGTCAAACCTCTTGTGGGGATCACTTTATTTTCTTCCATTTGCTTTTTTTCCCATTGGCTGTGACAAACCAAGCCACATGGTATTTAAGGAACCTTGCAAATTCATCGCTCTTGCCAGGTTACTGTCTGTAGGTATGGAAATTTGAGCTTGCTGTTATTTGGAGTTACTGTCCCTGGAGGTGTCTGAGTAAAGACTGGATGTGGCACTCAGTGCCATTGTCTGGTTGACAGGGTGGTGTTGGGTCATAGGTTGGGCTCCATAATCTCAAAGGTATTTCCCAACCTAGTTAATTTTGTGATTTTTTTGTGTCTAATTATTTCATATGAGCAGTGAAGCTGAAAAATATGTATATCCTGATATGCACATTCAGGTCATTTAAATAAAAAACAACCAAAAAACAGCAATTGAAACACAGTTGAAGTTTTGCAGTGCAAACATTCTCTGACATCTGCCTGGTGGATACATTTGCACCTTTATAGTAACTAAAACATTTGCACCTTTATAATAACTAAAACATTTCCCTGTACATGCAGGAATTCTGCCTCAGATATGCACTTTATCAAAGTTGGCTTAAAAAAATTGAACAAAAAAATCACCTAAGCAATTAGGTAATTTTTCTGATAGTTTTCTTTCTTAGATAAAATCAACTGATATCGCTACTGTCTTCATTAAATTGCAGCTCAGTCAGTGACATTCTACATGTAACTTTTAGATATTGAGAAACAAAATTAATTGCCCAAAATATGGACAATTGCAGCATGAACAGGGAAAGGCAGAAATTAGGGCTACAGATCTTGAAAATAGCACACTTTGGCCAGCATTTTGAAAATTAATTTTACTGGAGTATGACTACAATTGTTAGCAAAATTACTTGACAAATAGAAGGCCCAGCAATTACTGCTTTATGATTTTAGCTAAAATATCACTAAAATTTACTTATCTTACAAAACAAAGTATTTTGGTGCAGATTATGTGTACCTAATATCATGGGGGCTTCTGCAGATCAGTTGGAATTCAGTTCCTTTTGCTTACTTGCATCTGCTGTCATCACATTTTGGCACAATTCCTTATCTTGCATTTACATTGGTCTGAGAAGGACACATGAGTGATCTCTGAAACCTCTGGAGAAAAACAAACGTGTTGATTAGTTAGTCTTGTTTTGTTTTTCTGTCTGAAATTTTGAGAAGATCAATGGAGTATTTTGTCAACAATTTCCTAAGTCTCTAATAGATTTTTTCTCTTTTGAGCAAAATCAGAGGCTTAATTTAAAGCCAGTTGGTTTAACATTAATGACTTTTATAGAACATCAAACTGGCCCAAAAATCAGCTCTTGGAGAAGTCATTCTATTTCTGAAAATATTTGGTTAGATAAATAAATTCGCTTTTAAATTCTTCTCAAGCTGTTCTTTTGCACAGAAATGACTTCATGTAGAATTTGGGAGTCTGGAATGAAGGAAGCGACACAGGAATATTTGTCCTTCACTATTTCTGAAAAAAAAATCTCATAAGGCCTCAGGCTCAAACATAGACCCTTTGATCACAGGACTAAAATATCCTTCCATTTTCAGATATAACTCCCTCATGACCTTTAGAACCAAGGTGACATCAAATGTTCAACTGACAGGGTTAAAAGACAAAAAGTAGGTTTTAGGGATTATGAGTAGTCGGGGTGGAAAATGAAACTGCAAAACTTCTAATATCCCCTGACTTTATACAGGCAGAACCAAGGATTGAATAAAACCAATTTGAGGATCCCAATCATATTTGTGAGCACAAGTCTCAAGTGCACAGCTAAATTTGTACTTTTAACATGTTTGCACTTAAAAGTGCAGATGCTACAATGGAGCCATTTCTAAAACATTTCCAGAATATCAATTTACTGCTGGCTAGAGAGGATGCTTTCATAGAGGAGCCACTGGCAGGGGTAGGTCAGGGGCACAGCCAGTGGAGCAAGGGAATTTGAAAAGCCACCTCAGGTGGGTGGACTCCAAGATCTGAGGGGAATTTATTATCACCTGAACCTATCCCTATGTAAACTGCACCTGGATTTAATAAATAAGTTATATCTGAAGATAGACCATTTTAATTTATACTTCCTCTCCTGTAAAATTCCGAGTTTCTTTGCCTTGATGACACAGCCTGTCCCAGGCTTTTCTGCATCTTAGCAGCAAGGAAAATACTGTCCACTGCCTTGTACTTGTCATACCAAACCCACCAGCACACAAGTCCTCATTTCCAGGGAGATCCCTGAGCATCCCTTCATCTCTGACTGAAGAATGCCTGCCATGTTAGTGCACACTTCCAGGCCTTGCATTTCTCAATCCTCCTCCTTCCTCCACTGGTTTAGCTCCAGCTTCCTCTGACCCTCTGCACAGCCTCTTGCCATCTGCAGCAGCCTTCCAATATCTCTCTGCCTCATTAACTCTCCACCCCTTACCAGACCTCTGCAAACCTCTCCTCATTCTTCTGCCTGCACCTCTTAATTTCTTCCACTCTCTTTTCTGTTATTTGCCTTTGTCTCTCTTTAATATGTTCTGCAGGCAGTATCTTTCTGCCTCTGGTGGGTTGTAATTTATACAGTATAGTATCTATGGTCTTGTATTATTTATTTTGTAAAGCATTTTAAGAGAAGTGTTTACATGAAAGGAGTGATGAAAAATAAACTTGCACTGAATTATTGATAGTCTGTTAAGATGAGCTTGTACTATTGTCATCTCTTCTCTTACTCTTTCTGTTCTGTCTTTTCACTTCCCTTCCCAAAATTTCCCAGAAATTTTATCTAAGTCTGAAGTATGCACCTCCTGCTAACTGAGCAGTGATAACTTCATGGAGTTAAACATGGGTGATTGACTGGGTCTGAAAGTAATGCTGTCCAGGACACTTGAAAGAAAGAATGAAACTTTGAAACAGAGCTCACCAAAAGAAAAGGGAAACGATTATTTAATGTCATTCTCAGGGGCTTATGGCCTTGGATAGTCAAAGTTCATAGTCCCACTCCTGGGGACAGAGAAAGAAGATAGCAGCAGGAGGCTCTGCAGTGAGATCTGTCAGCTTGCAGGTACACCAGCATCACTGAGGAAATGTGAGGAGCGCAAATCTCTGCCTTCTACCTAAGGCCATGTTTGAGGAGCTTGGTGGAGGTGCCAAGTCTCCAGAGTACAAAAGCCACCTGAGATTTTATGTCCAGAGTATCAGCTAAAAACTGGGGAGTCACATTACTGGCCACAGCAGCATCAGGCCTTTAATGCGTTGGCAAAGGGTTTTGCAGAAAGGAAGGAGGTGCCAAGTGGGAATGAACCTTGGGAATGAATCTTGTCCTTCTGGTCAACTGAACAACTCAGCTGGAAAACTACAAAGCAATAGCAAAGTTAGTCAGGCAGAATAACTTTTATATATATCTTAAATTTATTCTTTTAATTTCCTTTCCAATTCTTTTTTCATGAATTGCATAGATATGAATATCAGCCATTGGTTAAAGTAGAACTTGAAAGTCTTTCATAAAATTATTTCTCTAAGTCTCCATTTTCATTTTGCCTTTCTGTTTCTCTCTCTCTAGTACTTTCTTTATTCTTTTATTTCTTTTCATTTTGCTTGCAATTACCTGCATGAAGCTTATTTATATGTTTAATTTGCCTTATGATTACAGGTACATTCTCATACTCTGGTAATTATCTCTGGAGCAGGATATGATTGGCATAGGTAGTGATAGCTAGCTTCAACAGAAGAGTCTGCAGTTCTCTCCTTTCCCTGAGAAATTACATATTTTTATTCAAAGATTTACAGTAAAAGGAGAAAGATCATCTCAGTCCATGGCCCAGCTGTTGTAGGTTATAAGTCCTTAGCTGAGGCAAGTCATTGCAACTTTGGGTTACTGGAAGTGAATTACAAGGTCTAAAGCTCTGCTCCCTATTTCTTATGTACTGCCTTTCCTGCACTGTTAACATTGCAGAATATTTTATGGCCACTTTATGTTCTGCAGGTAAATGAGATGTTATGAGATGTTCAGGAAAACTAAAAAAAAAAAGAAAAAACTTTTTAAAAAATCGCTCATCAAAGCAACATTTCTAGAAATGAGAGTGTAGGAGTAAAATGTGAAAATATTAAATTGCAGCCAAAGAGAATATCTGGGTAAAGCATGCTCTGAGATTCATGTGTTAGTGTAAAGATGTTAAGAATTATCTCACTATGAAATTTTTGTCTACAGCCAAGGGTGGAGAAAACAACCCCATTGGCTGCATCTGGTGCTGCTAGGGAGGCAACAAGTAGGGAAATACAAGGGAAGAAAAGACTGATGTTAAGGAAATTTAGGACTTTTAGGTCAAACACAAACTCAGCCAAAGTAAGTGAGAGACATACCAGTGTCTTGGCCAGTCCCGGGTTCTGATGTGGCTGAGCTGCCCCATTTGTTACAGGTGAGAGGTCTTCCCACTCTACTCAGTGCTGGGCTGCTGCTAAGGAGGACCCAAACTAGATTTCAGTTTAGGAGAACTGCCTTCAATAAAATCAGGTGGGGATTTCATTCCCCAGTGGGTTAACACATGTGATTAATAAAAGAGCACTAAGGGCACTGATCTGACATTTGTATTCAGTGTTACATGGAATAAATCAAGAAATTTCCTTGCTTATGTCTCCAGACAAAACACAGCCTAATCAGCACTACATCTTCTGAATTTGCATTTGAGGACAAAAATGAAAGATTTTTTTAACAGTCATGTAGCAGAAGTTGTGATGCAACAGATTAGAAATAGGGCTTCACAATGGCTTGTTACAGATGAACTGCTGCTAGGACAATTTATTAGATGACATTTAACCTATGCTGGCATTTTTGTTTGCCCTTAGAACATCACCTAATTAAATGTGGATTTATTCTGACAAGCCAGATGGTCCTTTGGTTACTGCAAGAAGTCATGACATGCCAGATCTATTCCTGGCTCTGCCACTTATCTGTCCTGTGACCTTTGCAAATCACTTAACCTCTTTACACCTCCAAATTCCATTTATGAACCAGAAGAATAATGTGGTTTTTTACTATTCAAAGGCTTTGCACAGTCCAGTGCATTAAGATCACTGGCTGCACCCCTGTTAATGAGAGGACAACAGATTGAAGTTTGTGGAGCTACAACGGTCAGCTGGCATTAACTGCTCCATCTCCCCCGACTTAAATGGACTCTGACTAATTCCTGCTCTCTGAAGATTAGCCTCATTTTGCGTTCTCATTTAATTTGCAATCTGAATATTTCATTTGCTGTATTTTACCATTAAGGTCCCGTTCTCTTATATTGTTTTTAATAAGCTATTAACAAATTTATTCAAGGGTAATAAATCCTTATGAAGTCATAGAAATCAATTACTTGCTCTTATTGGTGCTAATAGATACCTCACATTTCAGCCATGTGTGCTTCCAAGATGTTTTATTAAAAGTAGTTATAGCAATGTCAATTTAAATTTTTAAATTAGAAGTAATTTTAATATCTTCTCAGAATTAGGTTTTTTGGGAAATATTTCTATGCCTTTGAAATTTAAGAGGTTCTTTTCCCTTCAAATTGGGACATTTATCAAAACCAAGAAAACATCAAAAACCTACTCTTACACTTTTCTCAAGCTTTCCAAGAAACACCAAAGTTATTAAAAAAATATGACTGTTTTTTCAGAAAGGAAATCTAGAAAAAAAGGTGTAGCTGTCACAAAGTGCAAGTTGAGCATTGGATTAAAAAAATATCTCTACTCCTTTATACTGGGCTCATGGATGCTCCTTCTTATCAGAAGGAGCTCATACAGTCATGCCCTTCCTCACTCTTATCTTCACCACCTAATTTTCTAAAATTTTTACATACTTTAACATTTTCATGTACATTTACAGATTTTTTTGATCCACAGCATCACCCAACAATAAATAGGTCCTTCAAAGTATTTTGTGTTAATTTCTTTGCAACCCATCCAGTTAAGTTGCCTAGACTTCAAAGCAGAGGCATCTACTTTTTTTCCCATGTTTTGCTGATGTTGAAACTTTGATTTTTCAATTTTAAACTTAATAATTTTCACATTTAATTATTTGCTTCTATAAATTCAACTTTCAATGCCATTGTGCCTACATTTGGAATCTGAGGTCTCTGAGGCATGTGATTAATTGCTAACAGTTTTCTCTTAAACACTTTTTCTGTTGACTTATTTACTTGTCAGTAGATGAAGGTGATATGGATGTGTCTTTTGTATCCCAAATAACAATAGCAAAGTTGACTGTTTCTGCAAATGCTTTTTGCCTTCCTGATGCCATGGATCCTTGCTTCAACCTCTTCAATAACAGAGGCAATTTTTAAAAATAAATGTAAATTGTGAGAAAAACTTATTACGGCAACACTGACATGTCTGAGATACCTGCTCAGTTTGTAACATTTTGAATTGTAATTGGTTTCTGGAACTTAAAATAGAACAAAATTGGCAGGATCAGTACCAGATGAGATGTTTCTATCAAAAATCTCAGTGATTCATCAAGTAGACACATGACTACACTTCTTCAGGAGCCCAAGATGTATAATGGAGTTTTAATAATATCCCCAGGAATCCTGTTTTATAAGCTTGATTTAAAGCTCTTGGTAGGGAGTATTTCCATTGGCACTACTGGCTTTTAGTCGATATGCTCATACCTCCAGGAAATCTTCATTTGCCCTGGACATGCTACTCATGAGTCACCACCACACCTCTGGCACTGAGCCCAGGCAGCAGCATTTGGCTCTAGAGCCAGATTTGCCTCAGGATGATGGACATGTTGATCTGGGGTTTTGACTCAGACTCCTCCAAGAAATATTATTCCTTCTTGACTCTCATCTGAGCTTTAAAATTAATAAAAGAGGGAAATCTCATGGTCTTCATTAACTATGCAATATCACACGGTTCCAACAACCCTGAGGTCTCCTCCTTGCATGTGACTTCTCTAACCTGACCTCACAAGGGCTCTCCCATCAATTCAGCATTATTGGTGTTATTCAACCTTAAGATTTTCCACAGCATTTTCCTGGCCTCTCAAATGCATTTCTCAAAGGCTTGCCTGCTACTTCATTAAAATGACCATGTGCTTCTGTTCCCCTCAACAGTGGTAACAAACCCACTTTACTTTTCCCATGGAAAGCTCTGACACTTGTGAAGAAGATGTGCTGTAAGCGACCCCTGTTTCAACAAGTGCAAGATGGGAGCTCTTTCTAGGGAGGCTCTTTCTAGGGCTCTCAGCTTGGTTTTGCTGCTCTGTGCAGCTCTGTTAGAACTGGCTGTAGGCTGTCTAAACACCATCCCAATTATTCAAACCATTTATTAGAAATAGAGAGTTCAGTCATGTTTGCTCTTCTTGTCCTTGGTGCATTTCATACCCATCCAAACAGGAGAGTTGGGATCTTTCTGTGCAAACAAAAGCATTCCCTCTSTGATTTCTGATATACTTCACATCATTTGCTGGTTGTGAAATGTTCACTAATTCAACTGGGGAGCAGAAACCTTGTCCTGTGATGTAACTATTCACCCACTGCAAGCAAAAAACAGCATGTAAATAAAGGTAACTGTGTGTGGAGCTGCCATATGATGAAGTTTACTGCTAGAAACTATGTGATGAGAGCTGTGACTAGCAGACACTTGTTACATCTTGTTACAATGAATATTTTTGACCAGCTTTTTTCATCATATGCATGAGTGTGAAATAATATTTTTTATGGAAAATCTCTCTAGAAATCTCAAGTACGATTTAAAGTACAAAACTCATAGTCCCAGGCTGATGTTATCTTTTTTCTAAGGAATGTATTCAACTGGTTTTCTGGGTAGGTTTATTGCTCTGAAAATGTGAGTCAAATTCCATGAAAAGTTTGCAATGTTTTTCTGAACAAAGAAGACTGAACACAGTGAAACTTGCTGAAAAGGTTGCATAAATTTTAAGTCCTCCTGTACAAGCAACACTGTGGGATTAAAAATAAAAAGTCTGGGTTTATAAAGTTCCAATCTATATCTCCATGAAACAAGGGAATAGGAAGGTGAACTGAAAATAATATTTTGCTGCAAACCTTGCAAAAACTCCAGCATCTTTTCCATGAGTCTTATTGAGAACACCACCCTGTATAAATCAATTATACTTTCGCAAGTCACATTGACAGAGCCAGGACTTGGCCTGCTGACCACAGAGTCATGAAAGGTTATTACAAGTTTGTCATATTATTGCTGTATGGTAAATTTCCTGCTTGCCTGCAAAACACACACACAAAGGAGGCAAGGAAGGGAAAATATAACACTCTTTTAAATTACTTTTTACCAAAGCATGCTCTCTTTTTTTGCCTCTTTTTCTCTGAATAGAATACACCATTTCTTCAGGTTTATTTTTGGGTATGTTTTGAAGTGGGCAGGAATCACCTCTTTTGCAAATGACTTTCTGCACTGTGGAACCTGTTCTCCTCTCCATAAGCAAAGTGAGGATATGGTAGCAAGCACAAGAGGAGTTTGTCCTCTGTTCCCTGGCACCATGCAAATATCTCTGATAACATCTGAAGGAGATACCAGAATGATATCTTCAGCAGGATATACATATTCTTTTTTTACTAAATCTTTAAACATCTGTTCTTCTTCAGTTTTCTTTACTTCAATCACTCAGTCTGCATGACAGTTATTATTTTCATGAGCCTTCATAAAGGTGTTTGGGTTTGCAAAAAWCTTCTTGCAAATTGAAGTAACCAGGAGGAGTTAAGAAAAAGCTAAAATGGAACCAGATGTATCTTGGGAATTTCTTTGAACCCACAAAATATAGTCTATACCCAGAATTTATTACAATCTTCTCTTCTTAGGCTACAGGCTATGGTTCTCCTTTCACTAAATGAGAATAATTACCCTGAAATACATGTAGCTGCCCTCGTGCAAAACCAGTGTAATCGGCAGAGAAATCATGCTCCATAGATTTATGTTCATTCCCTTATAATAAAACTTCTTGATCTTATTTTAATTCTGATTCTGTTTTTAAAGGTAGAAGAAAATGAACCAACATGTTTCCTCAGACACACAGCTACAAGCTTCTTAAACTGATCTTCACTTCAGCACGAGCTGCAGAAGCTTCAGAATCAGCAGAGAATTCCCAATGAGGCCTTGGGAACATTCAGTATCTGCCTCCAACAAATTAATCCCTCAGGAGATAAGTATCCAACATCTTAGAAGGAATGAAAACCTTTTGTAAGTGAATGCTTTTATTGTCTATTACAGTCCTCATATGAATTTACTTAACAGAGAGTTGCCAAGAGACCACTGACACTTTGCATTTTCTGCAGGTCCTCATGTATTTTCTGGAATACACAGGAAGCTGCTATGAATTTATAGAACAGTTTGTCCTGGTGCATCCTAGTCACAGCTGTGTGTGTTCATGTCATGAGTAATTAGGCAGGCAGAAGAGGTGTGTATAACATCTTTACTCATTTTAACCAACAGCCTCTTTCAAATTCCCTCCTGTTGTTTCCTCAAGAGGTGGCATAGAAATTTCTACTAGCACATTTAATTAAGTAAAGCAGAGATTAGTTAAGACCCCTCTAGCTCCATAAAATTAAAACACATTCCTCCTGGGGAAGAGACCATAATAAGTTTCTCTACACCTGGTCATGATTGCAATTCCTGAGTCCTAGAAAGCTCCTGAAAGCCTCTGGTCTGTCGTGTGCAAAGGCAGAGAGTGCTGGACTGGAGTGGGTTCTGTGGTTGTGTGGTGAGGGTCAAACCCTCAAATTGTGCCTCTTGATACAATTTTCTCAAGCACTGCCAGAGAAGGGTTTAGCAGCATGGGTTTCAGGTGTATCTGAGCTGGAGCCCCCAGTTTCCAAACTGAGTCTGTTGTGCCTGCCCCATGACCTAGAGCTGCTCAGGGGGTGTGGGCTGGAGCATTCTTCCCTTGGCATATTTGAGCCCACTCCTCCTTGCCAGTGGCAGAGCTTCCACCCAGGATGTGCAGATGGGAGCTGCAGTCCTCCAGAACTTGTAGCTGACTAAAGGACCAGGTCTCTGGACCTCAGAAATAACTGTTCATAATTCAGCATTTTTAGAGCCCCTGCTAAAACAGAAGAAGGCAGTAGATCAAGCTGCTCTGTTTAATGGCACACTTCCAACTTTGGCAAGGGAAGAGAAATAAAAGCAAGGAGGACACCTGATGTTGTGGTGTTGTGGGTCCCCAGGATGAGGTGAGAGACGAAAATTTGACTCCAAGTTCTCAGAAGGCTAGTTTATTACTCTATTCTATTCTATTCTATTCTATTCTATTCTATTCTATTCTATTCTATTCTATTCTATTTAAAATGCTATACTAAAACTATACTAAAAAGACTAGAGAAAAGATACATCAGGAGGTTAGAAAAGAATGAATAATCAAAACCCGTGGCAGATCATAGTCCGACACAGCTGGCTGTGATTGGCCATTAATTAAAAACAATTCACATGTTTGGATAAACAATCTCCAGGCCACATTCCAGAGGAGCAAAACATGGAGAAGCTGAGGCTTCTCATCTTCCCAGGAGAAGAAATCCTGGCAAAGGGATTTTTCAGAAAATATCACAGTGATAACCTGAGATGTGGAAATCACTTTCTTCTTCAGTAGCCCAATGCTTGACGCTCAGAGACCAAAACCTTTGGTTTTATCTAAAAGCACTAATAGGATTAGTGCTTACTAAATACAAGTAAGCACTCTTTTAGTCTAGACACTCAAGAATGAGTGTTCTAGAGAATATTATTTTTTCCTGGTTTTTTTTCCTTCTCTTCTGTGTAGTCAATGAGAGCTGAGCAATCGGTAATCTAAAGCAATCCAAACCCGTAACCATTCCAGTGAGTGAGGTCTTTCTATCAGATAAAGATGGGCTTGGCCTGCGTTTTCTGAGCTGCCTAATAACATCAGTGGCGAGGACCCTGCTGGCAGATGAAGGAACAATGTTGTTAGGGATTTTATTTAATCTATCTCCTTCATTCACCTAAGTTGCTACARTAGCTGAAGTGAAAAGCAGTAGTTTTTTGGCATATTTGATTATAACTCCAAAAAAATAAATCTGGATGTATCTAGCACACTTGGAGTGACAGCTACAGACAGGAAGAGCAACTGGTTTATGAGTCAGAAGAAAACTATAGAAAACCTTAGGCCATAAAATTAATTTTTTATTGCAACTCAAAACAATCTATCCTTTCTCAGACAGGCAACTAAACATAAATATGTACGTTCATATAGAGATCCCACAAGGATTTCATCCAAGGATCCCTTAATGCATACATTTTGCTCTCTAAAGACATTATTAAAAATGCCTGAAATTATTTATCTAAATTTTATTACAGGCATAAACAAAAATTGAGTCTGTCTAAAAATCGAATTTTTAATTTCTACTGAGTTGTAAACATACTAAATCTTAAAGTCTGAACTCTCTCTGAAAAAAAATATTATACTTTTTATATTCAGACATATGCTGAAATAGGAACAATAAGCACTGTCTTTTCCATAAATCTATTCCACCATGTCAAAAAGCCATTTTCTGAGAGTGGCATAATCATTGAATTATTTCTCAGCTACTATTGTCACCGATATTCTATTGAGTAATGTAAATTTGAAATATATAAATGAAAAAATATTATATGCTATATTGATCAACCAGTGCTGATCTTAAAACCATTTAAAACTCTGTATGCTTATTTGTGCAACTTCCACTGCATTTTCTGAACAAAAAATAATAAAGGAAAATATAGTTTTGCTAAAACAGCTGAGTCCCAAAGGTACCCTATGCTCTTCAAATAAAGAATAATTCTGTATATTGTTATTGTGTATTGTCTACCTTGAGATCTACTCCTGTCAGATTAAAAAAGACCTGTTATTGTCCTTAGTCTAAAAATCCTATTTCTCTCTTTTTTTGTTGCATGTCAGACTCCATCAACTTTCTCCCACAAGGAACGTCTTGCTGCCACATCCCTACATCCAGAGCTGCAGAGGAGCTTTCTCAAACCCTAAAACTCTGCAGAGAACACCTGAAATTTTGCTTGACTCTAACCTCAAGATACAGAAAACTCACCTTTTATATCTCTGTTTTCCAGTGGTTTGTCTACAACCCCCTGGAGGTACTTAGGCTATTTCTAGGGAAGGCAGGAAATATAGCTAACAAAAATAAATCTGTACTCACTAGTCTTATATTTGCAGCTCTATTAGGATTTTTTTTCAGAGTATATCAAACAAAAAATTTTGAAAACTTTTGCTCTAGGATCTTACAGTCTAGACAGTGGGCAACTGGTAGTATATGGAAGAAAAACAACTAACAAGGAAACTAGGGAAAAAAGGATGAAGCAGAAATTTACTGAAAGTGCAGATGCTGATGGAGTAGAATTATTATTAGTATTATTAATGTTATTTTTGTTGTTGTTTTCTTGTTATTATTTTTCTTGTTGTTGTTATTAATAACCTGAAGAGCAAACCATAACCCTTGAGCCGAAAAGTATCAGTGCAGGGAAAACAGTTCCATATGCCTGTGTATAAATAGATCTGGTAGAGAACATAACAATAGCTCTGCTGCTGCTGTCTCAGAGCTGGGCTGAACCTGATAAAAACAAGGGGTGATTGTATCTTGCTGCTTTCTCTGAAGATGAGAGGGAGCCATTGTAATGGGACTGCCTATTAACAAGGATGTAACTCAGTGAGGCAAACAGTAATTGTACAACAGGAAGAGCAGACTGGGTAGGTTTGACATGTCCTCAAATTGGTTGTCTCTGTTGGAAAGCAGTGGCAAGCTCTGCCTCAGCCCCCTAAATACTTAAAGGAAAGAACAGAATGCTTAATCACTGCAAGTGCTCGTTGCCCTGTACTGTGGGTTAATCCCAGAATAATCAGTTTCTGTGAGTCATGTCTGTAGGAATCATACAGAACCACAGAATCACAGAAACTCTGTGCTGGAAGGGATCTGAAAGGTCATCTAAATCCAAGTCCCCTGCCATGGGCAGGGATACCTTCCACTAGGCCAAGTTGCTCAAAGCCCCATCCAACCTGGCCTGGGATATTTGCAGAGATAAAACATCTGCAGCTTCTCTGGGAAACCTGTACCAGAGTCTCACAATGCTCACAGTCAAGAGTTTCTTTCTGAAATCTAATCGAAACCTCTGTTGGTCTGAAGCCATCACCCCCTGTCCTATCACTAGTTGACCTTGTAACACCTCTCCAGCTTTCCTGTAGGGCCCCTTTGGGTGCTGTAATGTGCCCTAAGGTCTCCTTGGGGCTCTCCCTTCTCCAGGTTGAACAATCCCAATTCTCTCAGCCTGTCAGCATAGGAGAGTTCTCCAGCTTTCTGACCATCCTCATGGGTCTTGTCTGGACTCCAACAGGTCCACATCCTTCTGATGTTGGGAGCATCCCATCTCCTGGCTCAACACACAGTATAAGAGGAGCTGAACTGTTCTGTGGTGTCAGAACCAAACTCAAAAGATGCCAATTAGCTGATCACTGTAAAATAAAGAAGGCAACGGTACTTCACATTTAGTTTGGATAGTGGGTGTTTTCTTTAAGAAACAAATTACATCAAAATAGAAGCTGTTCTTTGGCTTTTTGTTTGTGTTTTTCCTTCTCCTTTGTGTGTGTGTGTGTCTGTCTTTTGGGCATTCATTTCCTATATCCTAGGAGGCATTAACAAAGATATATATTTTCATTTTGTGGTATTGAGTCTGATTACAGCATTCAAGGGAAAACTCAATGGGCAGTATTTGTATGATTTTGTGAAGACAAATATTTATCTTTCCCAGGGGTGTTGTGGCTAAGCAATTCATAATTCATTACATAAGTCACATCTGAGAACACCCTCTTGATTTATTGTCTGTGGCAGAATTGGACTGCCAGCTCTGAGATATACTTTCTTACATGTCAAATTCTGAAGTACTAATACATCTAATTCTTTTATATATATATGTCTGAGGGTAGTAAATGATAAGAATTATTAAAGCTCTTCACTTCTTCAACCCTTATTTTCAATCTTCTTAATTGCTAGTCTACCATTTAGATCTAATGGAAATGTTGTGGGAAGAACATTTTTTCTATTTTATTGAAGCATTTTATTGAATTTTATTTGGTTTTTTTGAGGCAGATTGTTTTGGGAACAGAAATCTCCCTGGTGTCTACTGGTTATGGAGAAAAAACCTTTCTCCTGCCCTCCTCCTCTAAGGCTGACTTCATAGAACCACAAGTTGATGTTCTGACACTTCTCTGAGAAATAAAAGACTTTTTTCAGAGTTCTCCTCTTCACAGGGAGCAACAGCAACAACTTTTGAAACATTGATAGGTGCCACAAAATTAAATTGGCCTTCTCCAGCTGGTTTTAATTTTCACAGTAAGGGCACACACAACTTCCTTAGTCCTTTGTGAATTCATCTGCTTGAGACTCCCTATGTGGCCATTATTCCATGAGCTGCCGCTCACAGGGCAACCTCAAGTGGCATCTGTTGTATTTACATTCAAATATTTTCTCAAAGGAAATGATAACCTGTAGTTCATGTTAGTTTTTTAACCAGAAGTCCTGGACAAGCACCTTTTTTAAAAATAAATTTAGTTTTGCCAGATTTTAAACATAAGAAGCACCTTTGTTTAAAAAAAAAAAAAGGAAAAGCAAGTAAACAAATGGGAATTTGTGCATGCAGCAAATTTCCTCTTGATTTTCCCTTCTATTGAAAAAGAGAAAAAAAACAATTCAGATGTCCTGCCCAAAGTCTGGACAACCTGAGCCCAGTGGTCTAAAATGCATTAGCAGACATCTAGAGCTTGGGATTTCTGCATCACATTGGCTGGCCAAAGAACTATGGCTGGCCAGTGTTGTGGTTTTACCCTGGCAGTTACTTCAGCACCACGGAGCCACTATCTCGCTCTTCCCACCAATAAAAACAAAACAAAACAAACAAAAAAAATTTAAAAATTAAAAAAAAAAAAAGAAAAAAGGAAACCAACCACCCCAAAAGCCAAAACATAACAATATAAGCCAGTGGTGCAAAGAAATCCAGTAACACACAACTAGCCAACAAATTCTCAGTCTTTCTCCAAGCAATGTCAATCCTGGCAAACTTCCTCTGCCACTGTATTTATTACTGAGCACAACACACCACCATATGGAATATTGGAATATTCCTTCGATTAGTTGGGGTCAATGGTCCAGGCCGTGCTCTCTCCCAGATTGTTGCCCAGAATAAAGAGTAGAAAAGGCCTGGATGCTGTGTCAGCGCTGCTCAGCAATAACTAAAAGATCCACGTGCTACCAACACTGCTGCCATCGCCCATACAGAACACAGCAGTAGGCAAGCTGCTACAAGAAAAACCAACTTTATCACAGACCAAGCCAAAATAATAATAA